>OY288289.1:61051795-61651795 GCA_958450335.1 Hibiscus tridactylites
ATTAGATGAACTTACTCTAGGGTCTAGGTTAGTCTCTAAGACTCCACCCAAACCCCAAACCTTCATTGAACATAATTAAAATTCCAAAACAGTATCCACTCACCGATGAAACCCAACACAAGCCGAAAATGTCGATTAAGCCTCCAAGTTCCCCGGAATTGAGCCTGAAGCTTCTCCAACGTTTTCCCTTGCTTCTAATCAACTAAAAATAGTGCATTACACATCAAAACGTCCAGAAAATCACTGCCACAAATCAGATTACAACCCAAGACAATTTCGCTACATTTCCAAGCCAAGAACTAACCCAAACTCTTCATTTTCGGACCTGGACACAACCCAGTAGTTACCCATCATTCTCATCATCCAAATCATCACTAAACATGTTCAAAACAACCCCAAAGTGTAACCATACCACCAGCCTAACTTTCCCTCACACAACTACCTCAAAACTCAAGATTTTCACTTCTAAACTCACCCACCAATACCCATTTCAGGATTTCATTAAAACTTCACCATTTTAACATATGTTAAGCTTAAAAGCAAGTTTATAACATACATGAACTTTACAAATTAAGAACTTAACGAAAAACCAACAAAGTTTCCATCTTTAATTTAAAACTTTGAACACTTGAAACAACTCAAAAATGGATTTTATGGAAATTCAAGACCACGAAAATGTTGAGGATGAAGAGGAGAAGTCAAAAACGTTATTACCTTGATAAAATCTCTTGAAATCGTTGAGGAAGATGATGGAACAATATTTGGGTAGGGGGAGGGGTTTAGTGTCGTGGTTTTGTTTTTGAAGGAGGAAGATGATAGCTTCAGAACACTTCTTTTATTAGTTTTATTTAACTTATTAGAGAAAATCCTATTTTACCCTTAATGAAAAACACATGGGCCTTTTGATTCAAGACTGTTGCGTGTAAAAGTGTCTATCGCAAGTGTATTGCAAGTGTACACGATGCAAGTAGTAAAATGATACGGAAATATAGGATATCGTCTCCACAAGGACTGTGCTAATAGCTTCACCTTGAATTACTGCACGAGAGTAAAAGAATGATTTAAGATTTTGTCACAAGAGTAATAAAGAATACTGGAAAATAGAAGTAAAATAATCAAGATAGAGAGAATGGGCTGGTATTGAATTGCTCAGTAGTGTAGGTATTGCTAAGTCTAGGAATATCAGCTCTGTCGTCGTCCCCGTCGCGACAGCACCTGTCGCGGCGGCAATCTGTTGCTTGTCGCGGCAGCGAACACACAACTCCGTACTTCAAGTTTGGCAAGAATCCCTGCTGTGTCTTGGCCTATCCCTAGGTCCAAGTCTGTCGATGTACACGTCTTTGATGATACCTCCCGGCGTGAATCGAAGGATGAACACCGATGTTGTTGAATTCTTCTTTAGCCACTTAACCTCGTCCTATCCCTAGGTCCGAGATAGTTCAACTATAAACTAGAGAACTCGCACTTATTCCTTTTGTATACTTAACTCTCCCGATATTAAGTAAATAGATAACCTCACAATGCTCTCCCGATACTCTTGCAAGATGTTAATAACCAGAATAAGAGAACTTGAAGCTTATTTTATTGAACTGAAAATTCCTAAAACAAAAGCAACCCTTGCAACTACTTTACAAATCAACCTGTGGCCCTAAGGGGAATTTAGAACATGTTGAGATGATGAAAACGGCTAGGGTTTTGGGAAGAAGGCTAGAGATAGGTGATGTCCTCTCCTAGGTCGAATTACATGCCTTTATATAGGCTTTGGGTCCAAGTTTTCTAATATAGCAAGAATACAAGTTTAAATTAAAGTACAACTCTAATAAAGACTAAATCTTCAGAGAATATAACTTTAACTCGTCCTTCCTTCTTGCTTGGAATTTCTCTCCTTAAACCTTGGGCTTGGCCTTCATTCTGATCTAGGGCTCAAAAAAATATAGTGGTCTTCCACGACAGACGGGCTTAATTTTCTCTTTCCGTCGAGGTCCACTTTGCTTCTTCTCCTCAAAACTGCTTTCGTCCTTTGCTGTCACGGCGGCAACCATGGCAGCATCGTCCTCCTTGACTGCTCATCCAGTTCCAGCTCTTCTGCTTTACTGCCCAGCGCCTGCCTCTCCATCTGCTACAACAGCAACCTGCAAAAGCAACCAATTTCAGTAGAAACTATGCCTTTTAATATATTTGTGATGTCTAACTGTAAACTAGCCTAAATGCAATGAATTATGCTTGAATGCAGCAGAAATATGGGTTAAATAGGGGGTAATTAATAGAACTTTTACACACTCGACACACCCCAAACTCAAGTTTTTGCTTGCCCTCAAGCAACTAAGACATAAAAGAAAAATAAAATATTTTTGTTTTAGCTTAAAATAGTGAACTTTCCCTTACCCTTCATTCATTCTCTGTTGATGGCAGCACCTTGTCGGATAACTTAGGATTTGTCTTGAATCTCACTATAGTCCTTGTGCAGTGTGTGCATGCTTGTGAACAATTATATGCCAAGACTCTCTTAGTTTCACTAGAATATTTCAGCCCTTAACTTGAATTTTTATGCCAAAGTTTATCTTTTTGAAGGCATTTCTTATGCTCATTTGTTTTTTTTTTGTTTTGACTCGATTTCATTATTTTTTTAAGCTAAAGTTTCACTAGAGCCGGTTTCGGGCACCTCTAGGGCTATTGAGTCTCTTTTGTTAAACTTCTTTCCTAGAGCCAGTGTTAGGCACCTGTAGGGGCTATTCAAGTGCTAAGCTTCCTATTCTAGTTAACTAGAAGAGTTCTAGGCAGTATAACAGTCACAAATAGTGTTTAAGTTTTCAGAACTATAGAAAGGCTCTAAACTGCTCCTAAAACTATCCTAAAGGCACTGCCACGACAGAGCTGTCACGGCAGGTAAGTTCAGTTCACAAACTTAAGCCAAAATTTTCATATTTTCATTTTTTTAAGCAAAAATAAACTAAGCAAAAGACACAATTTAAAACTAAATTAGACTCCATTAATGGAGGGATGCCACCCCCAAACTCGAGGGTTGCATTGCCCTCAATGCAAATGAAAAAATAAAATAAAAACAGTACATCACAAAATATATAAGCAGACAACAAAATAAGTTAAGAAACTCAAAATTTTAAGCGCTGTCGTCACTGCTGCTGCTGACTCAGAGCTGGCGGCGGGCACAGGCCTTCTAAACTGGCTGGCGGATGGGGGAGGCAGATGTGTTCTTCGTTTTGGCCTCCCTCGGAGGTTGAATTTTGGTGGGGGAGATGTGAGGGGGATTCTCCACAACCTGGACCTCCGAACTACTGTTGCTGTCAGAACTGCTGCTGCTGTCACTGCTGCTGCTGCTGCCGCTATCCGGCTTGTTTTTGTCTGTCATTCGTTACTGCCATTTCACCGGTGTAAACTCTTTGGAGAGATTCCTCTTAACAGAGGGTTCGTTGTCGCTTTCCTCCCAAATGGAGGAAGAAGAGAAACCGACAATGAAGGCGTCAAGCTCTTCCGAGGGCATTCGTCGTTTTGTTCCACGGGCAGAAGTCTCAGCTGCACGGGTGCTACCGGTGGTTGTCGTAGCAGGGGTAGGTGTGGACGCTGTAGAAGGTGTCCGTGGTGTGGCAGCAGGTGTTGGGGTGTGGGCAGGGGTTGAGACAACAAAATAATGGGCAGGGAAAGTAGGAAATACGACATCAGGGAAATTTAAAGAGGTTTGGATGAATTGTACTGTAGCTATGGTGAAATCCCTGATGAAGCTCATAAGACCGAGCTGTCGTTCCTCCATCTTCTGTATAGCAGCAAGGATAAGGGAGGAGTCGGTCGGGGCTGCTGCTGCTGGTTGCTGCCTGGCTTCTGTGGCAGTATGGTCATTTTCCGTTGGCTCTGTCGTGTCTGCTGTCGTTGCAGCAGGATCAAATGAGGACAGAGGGGTGGCAGCAGTCAGCTCCATTAAGCTGAGTATGTTTTTGTCGGTCTATCCTTTCCCTTGGACTCTAAGATCGGTGGCAGCTTCAGGTACACCATGGCCGCGGCAGAGGGTGGTGATAAGGTAAGGAAGGTAGAGCGGTCCCGACGGCCGGTGTGCACACTCCAGAATGCTTTCACAGATGAAGCTGCCCACATTAATGGGCCTTTCATGTAAAATGGAGTGAATTAAGGCTAACCTAGGCTAGTCGACAGTGGTGTTGTGCGAAGACGGCATGATGCGCTTTTTGATAAAAGCGTTCCATAATTTGGCTTCCGGCAGAAGTTGAGTTCTCTTTACCGTCCTCAGGTTCTTACGGCTTGTGTTCCACTGTGTTCCTTCATCAGTCAGTTCTGCCATGACAGCATCATAGGCAGCAGGGTCAAGGCTGTTCAGAAATTGCTGATGACCGTCGTCGTTGCTGCCCACGTAAAATCCATACAGGGTGTTGATGTATTCAGCTTCGAATGGCACTTCCCTCCCTCGTACGGTAACTGCTGTCGCCGTTCTGCTGTTGATGGCAGCGTAGAAATCTTGAACTAAAGAGACGTTCATTTCCTCAGGTTGTTCAGCAAAGATCTGCCACTGTAGAGCCCTTATTTTGCGAGCAATGAACGGTTTTAGGCCCAAATTTCCCTCCTTTGAAGTGTAGATGAATCCCCTTTCCTCCCACATGTCTCTGATTTGGAATGACCGTGGGGTGGATGCTGTCGGGGTGGAGCCGGAGGCAGCACTCCTACGGGTATTTCTGGAAGACATTGTTGCAAGGGTTGAGAAAATGAAAATGAAAGCAAAAAAAATTCTAGAGGAAGCAAATAAGAAGAGTAGAAGTGAGTGAAAATGGAAAAATGAAACGGGGTTTATATAGAGAAGAATTAGCTGCCCGTTGGAGCTGTAACGATAGGCGCGAATAACGGGGCCAACTGTTACGCGTTTGCGTGTCTTACGCATCTGTCACGCGTTTCCGTGTCTGTTACGCGTTTCTGTGTCTGTCGCGATAGCGTGTCGACAACATGTATTTTCCGCGTCTGTCGGGGCAGCTGTAACGACAGGCTCTAAAATTTGGGCTTGTTGGGTTGATGGAAGGATGTTGGGCTGAATTCACTTCTCCTTTTCTTCTTGTCTCCTTTATTTCCTAAAAAAAAATTAAAACATTATTTCTTAAAAATAAAATAAATCTAATTTCCTAATAATAAATAATAATAAAATAATTCAAAATAAATTTTAGGTTAAATTAGGGATGCCAGGTGGGGCATCTCCTAAGGTAACCACTTCCTGCATTTTTTGGGCTTCAGTCCCTTGATAATGCTTCAAGCGCTGTCCATTGACTTTGAATTGGTGCCCGTCTTTTAAAGATCTGATCGTGATGGCACCATGGGGAAAAAACTGTACAACTTGGAATGGGCCAGACCATCTAGATTTCAGCTTCCATGGGAAGAGTTTCAACCTAGAGTTAAAAAGCAACACAAGTTGCCTTGGGCAGAACTGTCGTGGCAGCAACTTTTTGTCATGTCACTTCTTAGTTTTATCCTTGTAGATTCTTGCGTTGTCATAGGCCATTGTCCGAATTTCTTCAATTTCATTTAGGTCAAGTAGCCTTTTCTGCCCTGCCTTTTCCAAGTCCATATTGACTGCCTTGATTGCCCAGTATGCTCTGTGCTCTATCTCGACAGGTAAATGGCATGTTTTCCTGTAAATCAGTCGGTAAGGAGACATTCCCAATGGAGTTTTGAAAGCTGTCCTATAAGCCCATAACGCATCATTAAGGTGTAAAGACCAATCTTTCCGAGTTGGCTTAACCATCTTTTCAAGAATGTTCTTGACTTCCCTGTTGGATATTTCAGCTTGTCCATTGGTCTGTGGGTGGTATGCTATTGCAATCCGATGCTTGACACCATACTTTTTCAAGGTAGCAGCTATAACCCTGTTGTCAAAATGCCTCCCTTCATCATTGATGATCGCCTTAGGGATGCCGAATCTGGAAAAGATGTTTTTGTGTAAAAACCTTTGAACTGTCTTGGCATCATTCTTTTGAGTGGCGATAACTTCAACCCACTTAGACACATTATCTACTGCCATGAGGATGTACAAATTCCCACATGAAGATGGGAATGGTCCCATAAAATTGATCCCCCAAACGTCGAAGATCTCGACTTCAAGAATGTTCTACAGCGACATCTCGTGTCTCCTTGAGATGATTCCTGTCCGTTGGCACTTGTCACAGCTCTTGTAGAAGAGTTGAGCATCTTTATACAATGACGACCAATAGAATCCGGACTGCAAAACCTTGGCAGCAGTTTTGTTGCCTCCTAAGTGTCCTCCATACTTTGAAGCATGACAATGATGAAGTATATCTTCCTGCTCATCCTGTGGTACGCATCTCCTTATAACCTGATCTGCACAGATTTTGAAAAGAAGAGGTTCGTCCCAATAACAATGCTTAACATCATTTTGGAACCTCTTCCTGGCTTGATAATTAAGGCCAGGGGGAATTATTCTGCTAACTAAGAAATTAACGAAATCAGCATACCAGGGGAGTTCAGAAGACTTACCTGCCGCCATGGCTGTCGCGACAGTGAGTGTGGCAGCAAATAGCTGCTCATCGGGGAAGGTCTCCAATATGTTTGTCTCATCTGTCGGTACACTCTTTCCCTTCTCCAACCTTGAAAAGTGATCTGCCACTTAATTCTCTGTCCCCTTTTTGTCCTTGATTTCAAGGTCAAATTCTTGCAATAGCAGGATCCAACGTATCAGTCGAGGCTTTGCATCCTTTTTCGTGAACAGATACTTCAATGTAGAGTGGTCTGTGTGCACTATGACCTTCGTTCCAAGTATATAAGAACGAAATTTGTCAATGGAGAATACCACAGCTAATAACTCCTTCTATGTGGTGGTGTAGTTCACTTGGGCGTCGTTCAGGGTTTTGCTGGCATAGTATATGACGTGGAAAAGTTTGTCTTTCCGCTGCCCAAGTGCTGCCCCGACAGCATAGTCACTAGCATCACACATGATCTCAAATGGCTATGTCCAGTCTGGTGGCTGTACTATTGGGGCTGTTACCAGTTTTTCCTTCAGAACCTTGAATGCCTCAGTACATTCAGTGTTAAAGTCGAAGGGTCAGTTCTGCTCCAAAAGATGGCATAGGGGCTTGGTGATTTTTGAAAAGTTCTCAATGAACCTCCGATAAAAACCAGCATGTCCTAAGAAACTTCTGATGCCCTTGACTGTGGTGGGTGGCAGTAGCTTTTCGATCACTTCTACCTTAGCTCTGTCGACTTCTATGCCACGGCAGCTAATCTTATGGCCAAGGACTATCCCTTCATCCACCATGAAGTGACATTTTTCCCAGTTCAAAACTAAGTTCGCTTTTTCACATCTCTCGAGCACCTTTTGTAGGTTGCCTAGGCAGCTTTCAAAGTTGTCTCCAAAGACTGAAAAGTCATCCATAAAGATCTCCAGGAAATCCTCCACCATATCGGAGAATATTGCCATCATACACCTTTGGAAGGTGGCTGGTGCATTGCATAGTCCAAATGGCATTCTCCTAAAAGCGTATGTTCCGTAAGGGCATGTGAATGTCGTCTTTTCTTGATCTTCCGGTGCAATAGCTATTTGATTGTAACCTGAATAACCATCAAGAAAACAATAGTAAGGTTTGCCTGCTAATCTATCAAGCATTTGATCAATAAAGGGTAAAGGAAAGTGGTCCTTTCGGGTAGTGTAACACCCCAATTTTGGGCTTAGAAGTTTTGGGTTTGAACTGGACCGGTTGGATTTTCGGTTCGAATATAAAAGGTGGTTTTAAGGAAAACCTAGTTCGGGATGCATTAAAAATATGGAAAAATATCTAAAAATCCTCTTTTATTATATATAAGAGAGTGGTGAAATCAATTTTGCGAAATGAGGTTTGGAAATAAGACATTTCGAGTTAGTGACTAAAATGTAATTTAGCTTGGAGAATGAAACCTGTTGGAATTGTGGGTCTGTTGGATATTTGAGACGTAATTGTTTGAAGTTGGCTCGGGGTATTCAGGGTTCTTTACCGCAGGGAGATGGTGATGACCTTAATGTGTTAGCTGATGCTGCAGCGGTGCGGCTGGAGAATGATGGTTCTGCGAGGAAGAGAGCTTGTCTGTTGAAGCTCCGGGGCAGTGAGGTGTTTACAGGTAACCTTGTTAAGTAACCTTGCTCTAGTATCTTAGTTTGGTTTCAGTTGGTATTTCCTTGCGTAGTGGGTATGGTCTCGTTGCTAGCATGTTTGGGGTAGTAGTTGGTGTTGTTTTGAAAACAACTTTAGTGTGAAGAGGGCATTAGTGAGTATCTTGTGGATAATGGGTTGTTAGAATGATGGAGTTGGTCAAGTTAGAAGTGAGATAGGAGGTTGTTTTTAGGCAGATTCTGAGGATGTTATTGGTGGGTGTGAACCGACATACATGCACAGTTAAAATCATTTGTTATATGCTATATTATATATGTACTGGTCCATGCATATATGTGACATGACATTAGAGGTTTTGCATGCATGTACATCAGGCATTGATAGGGCATATTGGTGACCATGCATACGAACGTTCACACTCGCTGATAGTTAATCGGGTCCGTTAGTGTTGTGATAGGGTTAGATTGGATGGGGGTTTTAAAAGTTGTGTTGGTGCTAGGAGAATGTTAGAAGTAATGGAGGGTATTAAGCGAGTTGTCAGTAATAGTGAGTGCGATATAGCATGTTGGTAGAAGGAAAGTGTTTGGCGCTTAATGAGTTTAGCGGTATGGTGGTGAGGAGATTACCGGTTGAAGTTAGAATCTGTTAGAGTGGTTGTGAATAGCTGGTAGAAGTGGTAGTTTCTTGTTGTTAAGTGATGTAGTAAGTTAGTGGATGTGTTCCAAAGTGCTGAGGTAACTTGGCATTGATGTTGTAGTAGAAGGGTTGTTTTTGTAGGTGATGGTTCGTAGCAACCTTCGAAGAGTTGAGAAGATGTTGTGTTGTGGGTTGTAGAAAAGGGTTAGCCTGGGAGAATAGAAGTTTCGTAACCTAAATATGTATGTATAGGTTGGGCGATGTTCTAGTAAGGCAAGTGTTGTAGTCAAAACTTGTAGTGGAAAGGCAATGTAAGATCAAAGGCCATTGTTGGTTGGACGGGTTCTTGTGAGAAGTGGTTGGCTGGTTGTGATTAAGTAAATTCCGTCTGAAGACAGCTGGTGGTGTATGGAATGGCTGGCGGAGTCAAGGTTGGGGTTTTGTGATGTGATTTTCGGATGTTAGGTGAGTAGTCCTGGTGAACCGTTATGGTAATGATAGCGGCGGATGTGAAGGAATGTCAGCAATACGTTGAGAAGTTTGGGTAAGCAGTTGATGCTTAAAAAATTTTGCTTGTTGTGGTAGTCTTTGAAAGAGGTTGAGTAGTTTTGCAAGGAGTTTTAGAAGCAGTGAAGGTTGTGGGTCACATGGTGGCTGAACTGGATTGGTTGGTGTCACTGTGTGAACAAGTTTTGGGAGTTATGAGTTAAGGTGGTGTATGCTGTAAAAGTTTGGTTTATGATTTTGAACTATGTGGTTTAACGCTTGCAACGTTTGAATCTTCTTATTCTTAAGTCGTTATGCTATGCTTCTTGTTTTAAAAGCATGATTGAGTGTTGGATGTGTTGAATGAGTTGGTGCACCTAGGGGTGGTTTTGTATCTAGATTTTGATGCAAATTGGTAGGTATGATGCTTGGCATGTTGTTGATTTATTGTGGAATGGTTTGGAGCATGTTTGATGGGGTTTAAAGGTGTTAAAACAGGCCTATCTGCTGTTTCTGGGCAGGGTGTTTCGAAACACCCTTGCCTGTTTCGAAACAGGCCCTTGATTTGGCCTGGGTGTTCCTGAACGGCCTAGACCCGTTTCTGAACACTTTGGCTACTGCCAAGGGGTGTTCCTGAACGGCCTAGACCCGTTTCGGAACACTTGACCGTTGGGCATAAAATTTGAATGGTTTTGAGGTTTGCAAGCTTTACGTTTTAGTCCCGATTCTTGTATGTGCTATTGCTTGAGTTTGAGATGTCCGTTTGAGATGAAATTTGGCAGAGAGGCATGAAACATGACTAATTTCATAACGGTAACTTAAAAATTGGTAAAGTCCTCTTAATTTTCAGAATTTACAAATTGGTCCCTAAATTCGTGTTTTGTGCAATTGGGTCCCTTATCGTTTTCCGATTGCTGTGATTTTTGAGTATGCTTATCTCAAGAGTATGCCTAGGTTTAATGTGCATCTAGACAAGTTTAAAAAGAAAAAAAGGGTCGTTAATCAAGGTTGACTTTCGGGTTGACTTTGGTTTTCCCCGTGTAATCTTTGTAGTTCGGGACAACCGTCTAGGCCGGGCTACGGGGGTTACAGGTAGCTTTGTTAAGCTTCCGATAGTCCATACAAACCCTCCAACCGGTCACAGTCCTGGCTGGGATTAGCTCATTGTTTTCGTTGGTCACCACGGTCATTCCTTCTTTCTTGGGAACACATTGCACCGGGCTTACCCATTTGCTGTCCGAGATGGCGTAGATTATTCCAGCATCTAGCCATTTGATTATCTCTTTTCGCACCACCTCTTTCATTGCATGGTTCAGCCGCCTTTGTGCATCAATAGTCGGCTTATGATCATCCTCTAAAAGGATTTTATGCATACATAATGCCGGACTAATGCCTTGAATATCAGCTATCGTCCATCCAATAGCCTTTTTGTGTTCCTGCAGCATCCCTATTAACTGTTGTTCCTGTTCCTGCATCAACTTGGAAGAGATGATTACGGGCAACGTATCATTTAAACCAAGAAAAGCATATTTTAGCCGCCCTGGCATGGGCTTAAGTTCTAAAACAGGGGGCTCAACAGTTGATGGCTTTTGAATTGCATGGTTATCCGAGGTATAATTTAAAGGCTCGAATAACTTACCTGGACGATTGCCTATCCAGTTTACCTCCTCCTGATCTTCAGTATCAGATGTGTCAGATTTTGAGGAGTTGCTTTCGTCGGTGCTGTCGTGACAGTCGTCTAAGTGGCTGCCGAGGCAGTGACCAATTTTGGTGTCGTGACAGCCCGACCTGATGCAGGGTTGGTCAAGGGTAACTTCAGTGATAACCTTGCATTCTTCTTCTGCATCAGCATGCTTCATAGCTTGGAGAACATTCAACTTTATTTCTTGATCGTTCACTCTCATGGTGAGTTCTCCTTTTTCCATATCAATCAGTGATCTTCCCGTGGCTAAGAAGGGTCGCCCCAGGATGATTGGTGCGTTTTCATCTACTTCACAATCTAAAACAAGAAAGTCAGCAGGAAAAATATACTTATCCACTCTTACCAGAATATCTTCGATTTTTCCTTCCGGATGAACGTAAGAGCGGTCTGCCAGCTGCAGAATTACTGTTGTGGGCTGAGCTTTTCCAATACCTAATTTCTGAAAAATAGATTTTGGCATTAAATTTATACTAGCACCAAGATCACAAAGTGCCTTACCCACATATTTGTCTCCGATTACACATGGTATGATGAAGCTCCCAGGATCCTTCTTCTTCTGGGGTGGATGCTTGTGCAGAATACTCATGCATCCTTCTGTCATCTTAACCGTTTCAAATTCCTCAAGTCTAGATTTCTTCGACATGACATCCTTGAGAAATTTGGCATAACCGAGTATCTCCCTAACGACATCTAACAGTGGAATGTTGATGTGAACCTGCTTAAAAATATCATAAATCTTTTTAAGGTGTGATTCTTGCTTCAATTTCTGTAACCGTTGAGGAAAAGAAGGTGGGGGACGATAATCAGCAATACGTCCTTCCCACTGCATACGGATCTGAGGAGGTTTGGGTTCATCATCTTTCTCCTCTGTCCCTTCTGCTGTCGTGACAGGCTCATCGGCAGCATGCTGTTTGTTACCTGTCGGGGCAGCTTCCTCGGCAGGTATATCCAAGGCTGGTTCAACTGATTCGACTTTTTTCTCAGGCCCTGGTAGTTTCTTCCCACTCCTAGTAGTGATGGCTTTACATTGCTCATATGTGGGCTGCCTAGCGTTTTCAGTATTGCTAGGAAATCCGCCATTTTGCCTTGGGTTGATATGCTGGGAAACCTGATCCATTTGTGTCTCCAACGATTTCAGAGTAGCTTCATGATTTTTCATCCGCATCTCTGTTTTATCCTTGAATGTCTTCGTCTTCTTGACAAAGTGATTCATGTTCTCAATGTAAGTACCTGTTTGAGACATAAACGTAGCCAGAGTCTGTTCCAGTATACTGTTTGTAGCATCTGGTGGCTGTTGCTGCTGCTGCGGTTGCTGTCGAGTCAGCAGTCTAGGTCCTCCCTGATTCTGATTATTCTGTGCTTGAGGATTTAGGTCATTATTAGGATTACTCCAAGAAAACTTGGGATCCTTTCTCCAGCTGGGATTGTAGTTGTTGGAGTTATAATTCTGCTTATTGTAGTTTCCAACATACTTTCCCTCTTCTAACTGTATAGGACATTCATCCGAACTGTGATTTCCCTCACAAATTTCACATACCTCTTCGACAGCGAATGCATGCTGTGAATCATCATTCAAGAGTTTTTTCATTGCCTTAGAGAGATATGCCACCTGTGATTTCATTGTGCTGTCGGCCTCATAGTCCTTAACAGCTAGGACCCGTTTACCCCCTCTTCTTGCTGTCGGGAACGGCTCCTCATTCTTAGCCAGATTTTTCAATACTTGCATTGCCTCATCTGGGTCTTTGTCCAGTAGTAATCCATTTGCTGCTGAATCAATTCGAATACGAGTTTGTAAATTGGCAGCATTTTAAAACTTGGTTACCTGGTTCCAGACGGGGAATCCATGCATTGGGCAATTCCTTAGAAGAGTGGTAAATCTGTCCCAGGCCTCGTGCATTGGCTCATCATCTTCCTGTTGAAAAGTAACAATTTCGTTATGTAATCGCTAAGATAAGTGTGAAGGATTAAAACGAGATAAGAATTCACGAGTTAAATCTGCCCAAGTTCTAATTGAACTCGGCGTAAGTTTATTCCACCAAGTCTTTGCTCTGTCCCTCAATGAATGGGGAAATAATCGAAGCCTCAGTATCTCCGGATTAACTCCTGGTAGCCTAAACGAACCACAGATTTCCTAGAACGTTTTCAGATGCTCCTAGCATCCTCTGTAGCAGCACCACTAAATTGACCGGCGTTGTTGATCATGCTGAACATAACAGGTTTCAGTTTGAAGTTGTCAACATCTACATCCGGCAGCGTGGTTTCTAGTTCTGCATGATCATTCAGCATGTAGTCTCGGCAGGACCGCCATGCGGTAGCAACAGGGGGGTCACCGACAGGATGAATGATCTCTCCATCTCTGGCAGGATTATTATCCTGGGGATTCCCTTGGTTGTTCATTGCTTCTAACTGTTCTTCAAGGTATTCGTTTCTGGCTAGTACGTGACGATGTCGGTTCCTAAGATTGAATGAACGTTCTATTTCAGGATCTAATGGATACTCATGATCTTCTCCTCGTCTCGATCTGCGCATAAACAAGAAACCTCGTGAAAAGCACAAGTTGAACAAACCAAAGTAAAACAGAAAAATAAAAATAAAAAGAAAAGTGCAGTAAAAGATAGGGTAGAGTTATGTTGCCAGTCCCCGGCAACGGCGCCAAAAGCTTGTTGCGTGAAAAAGTGTCTATCGCAAGTGTAGTGCAAGTGTACACGATGCAAGTAGTAAAATGATACGGAAGTATCGGATATCGTCTCCACAGGGACTGGGCTAATAGCTTCACCTTGAATTACTGCACGAGAGTAAAAGAATGATTTAAGATTTTGTCACGAGAATAATAAAGAATACTGGAAAATAGAAGTAAAATAATCAAGATAGAGAGAATGGGCTGGTATTGAATTGCTCAGTAGTGTAGGTATTGCTAAGTCTAGGAATATCAGCTCTGTCGTCGTCCCCGTCGCGGCGGCAGTCTGTTGCTTGTCGCGGCAGCGAACACACAACTCCGTACTTCAAGTTTGACAAGAATCCTTGCTGTGCCTTGGCCTATCCCTAGGTCCAAGTCTGTCGATGAACACGTCTTTGATGATACCTCCCGGTGTGAATTGAAGGATGAACACCGATGTTGTTGAATTCTTCTTTAGCCACTTAACCTCGTCCTATCCCTAGGTCCGAGATAGTTCAACTATAAACTAGAGAACTCGCACTTATTGCTTTCGTATACTTAACTCTCCCGATATTAAGTAAATAGATAACCTCGCAATGCTCTCCCGATACTCTTGCAAGATGTTAATAACCAGAATAAGAGAACTTGAAGCTTATTTTATTGAACTGAAAATTCCTAAAACAAAAGCAACCCTTGCAACTACTTTACAAATCAACCCGTGGCCCTAACGGGAATTTAGAACATGTTGAGATGATGAAAACAGCTAAGGTTTTGGGAAGAAGGCTAGAGATAGGTGATGTCCTCTCTTATGTCGAATTACATGCCTTTATATAGGCTTTGGGTCCAAGTTTTCTAATATAGCAAGAATACAAGTTTAAATTAAAGTACAACTCTAATAAAGACTAAATCTTCAGAGAATATAGCTTTAACTCGTCCTTCCTTCTTGCTTGGAATTTCTCTCCTTAAACCTTGGGGTTGGCCTTCATTCTGATCTAGGGCTCGGAAAAATATAGTGGTCTTCCACGACAGACGGGCTTAATTTTCTCTTTCTGTCGAGGTCCAATTTGCTTTTTCTCCTCAAAAATGCTGTCGTCCTTTGCTGTCACGGCGACAACCATGACAGCATCGTCCTCCTTGACTGCTCATCCAGTTCCTGCTCTTCTGCTTCACTGCCCAGCGCATGACTCTCCATCTGCTACAGCAACAACCTGCAAAAGCAACCAATTTCAGTAGAAATTGTGCCTTTTAATACATTTGTGATGTCTAACTGTAAACTAGCCTAAATGCAATGAATTATGCTTGAATGCAACAGAAATATGGGTTAAATAGGGGGTAATTAATAGAACTTTTACACACTCAACAAAGACCAAGTCCATTTTATTTAAACCAAGCCCAAAAGACCCGAACTCAAATTTACACACCTAACACCCGACCCCCTAAACCCGGGTGTTACAATGCAAAAAACTCAACTCGAATTGACTCGAATCATAATTTCATAAATGAAAGTTCAAATAACTAAAAAATTTTAGTAAGTAGTGGATCAATTTTCAAGTTCAAGTTCGGTCCCTCAACTCTACCCGATATAGATATATCACATATGAAAATCTATGGAGAATTTATATGTATATCGTATATTGTTATAAAAAGTCGTGTAAATTGGAACCAATTAGTATCATAACATTATAAAATTTTACTATTAAATTTGAACAAAAACTCGAACAACTTGACTTGACTCGAGTTGAATTTAATATAACCGACTCAACTTGATCGAATGCTCACCCCTAACAACAGTCTTGTCAGGAAAACTGATTTAAATAGTGGGAGGAAACCAGTGCCAGCCCTGGGGCAGGTCGAACCGGTCCACCGCCCAGGGCCCTATTTTCTCTATTTTTTTCTACTTAAATAACTATAATATAAAAGGGTTCGAATTTTGGTTATAATGTTAAATAGAGGTTTTCACTTTGGGCCACAAATAACAAGTGAAAGAAATAATAATTTGGTTATAAAATTAGATACATGTCTCCCTTTTCCCCAAATTTTACTACTTAAATCGTTATAGTTAATTTTTTTTCTAATGGTTATTATTAGGGTACTCTAATTTTATTTTTCAATACTTGTTATTTGGGGTCTAAATTTTTAATACTTGTTATTAAATGTTTAATTTCTCCCAACATTTGTTATTATGGGCACACTCTTAAAATTTTAATTTTTTCAATATTTGCTATTAAGGGCCCGATTTTTCAAAATTTGTTATTTGAGACCCAATTTTTTTAATATTTGTTATTAGGGACATACTCTTAAAATTCAATTCTTTTAATACTTGTTATTTGGTGTACAATTTTTTCAATACTTATCATTATAGGCTCATTTTTTCCAATATTTTATTATTATGGGTTACTCTTAAAACTCATTTTTAAATATTTGTTATTAGGGGTCTATTTTTTTTTCAATCATGTTATTTGATGCTCAATTTTTCCTTATATTTGTTCTTAGAGACTTACTCTTAAAATTTAATTTTTTCAATACTTGTTATCTGGGGTCTAATTTTTTTCAATACTTGTTATTTAGAGTCCAAGTTTTTCATGCTTATTATTAGAGGCTCATTTCCCACAATATTTGTTATTAGGAACATTCTCTTAAAATTAAAAATTTTCAATATTTGTTTAGAGACATACTTTTAAAATTCATTTTTAAATATTTGTTATAAGGGTTATACTCTTGAAATTAATTCTTTTCAATATTTGTTTTTAGAGGTATTCTCTTAAAATTCAAAAAAATTCAATACTTGTTGTCATGGGCATGGGCGGAGCCACACTCACAAATTGGAGTGTCTGTTGACACCCAAAATTCTTGAAAATTGTATTTTTCAAATAATTTGTATACACAAAATTAAAAATATATATAACTAACACTCATTCATAAATAACTAACTTCTCTTAAGTAATGTTCAAGAAAATAATATCACTCATGGCTTCGCCCCTATTTAGGAGTCTAATTTTTCAGTTCGCCTCGGGCCTTTAAAATCTAAGTACCGACTCTGGAGAAAAATTTAATTATTTCAACATGAATAATAAATGAATTCAATCGTGATTAGAGTACTTAACAATAAACTTCTTTACATCATATTTAAATTAAGTTTGAATTTTGAAGTTGTTAGCTAATAATTAGTTAGTTAATTTGGATAAGAGATAATATAGTTGTAAATGGAGTAAATTAGATTAGGAAGATCGTTCTATAATAAATTTCTACAATATTTGATCTAGATTAGTTAACTAATAAATTTGACATTGATGATTATACCAAAAAATAAATAGAAAATACATCTATAATTTAAAAAACAAATTCAAAATTTGAGACTCAAATTTTATATAAAATAAATTATAGATGTATTTTATATAACTTCATATAAGCTAAGTTTTGGACCCTATGCAAAGGAGAATAGAAATCATTTATCCTTTTTCGATGCCCCTATTTATGTCATACATTAAAAATTAGGTTTATGGTTAAGGTTTAGAAAATTTTGGGCAAGGTGTATTTTTAAGGTGCATTGTTTAGGATTTAGAATTTAGGGTTAGGGCTTGAAATTTAGTTTTTTTAGTATTTTTTAATGTTGGGGCATAGAAAGAGGCACCTAAAAGCGGCAAAAGATTTTTGTCCTGCAAGGGGTCCTAGGATCGGATCCCACTTGATGCAAGAGGAGATGAATTTTTCCTTCCTTTTATTCCACCAATATGTAGTGACATGTGTCACCATCGTATTAATCATAATAAAAATGTTATAAAATAACACATATACTGCTTATGAGGAAAGATAACATGACATGTAAATTTTAAAACATAAAAAATCCACGTCAGTATCGTCATTAATTTTTTAACTTCAATGAGCAAAAAATAGAAGAAATATAACGTTAGTGACGTTTTTGACGAAAAATTTAGTTCAATGACCAAAAAAAACATAGTTTGGTGACGTTCGTGTAGTTTTTCCATTATATAACTACAGAACTGCCATCATCTCCATCAACAAAACATTTTCACTAGGATGAGTAAAACTCAATTTGAATGAAAATATTGATTTTTACCAGACTAAAAAAATTAAATAAAATTTAAGTTATAAAATAGGACTCGAATAAATTAATTTTTTTAATAATTTGTATATGGGATGTGTGGAGAATTTACTGGAGATGTGTTTTGGGTCCTTGTTTATGGGACAATTGCGTGATTGGTGGATGGCGGGGTGTGCAGCGACGTTTTGGTCTCTATGGATAGCGCGTAACAATGCGTTGTTCAATAGTATTCGGGCGTCAGCGGGGGAAATTGTTTTCCTCATCAAGTTGAGGTCGATGTATTGGGTGAGGATGTTGAATAATGAGTGTGTGATTTTGGAATCGGCGTGGTGGGATTCTCCTTTGAAGTGTACGGCTAGTGTTCCGAGTCATGTACCACGGGGGAATTTACAATGGGAGAGGCCACCGGTGGGGGTGTTTAAATTCAATGTCGATGGGTCGGCGAGAGGTAAACCGGGTAGAGCTGGATGTGGGGGCGTGCTACGAGATGAATTTGGCCGTATTTATGCTTTATTTTCAGGTCCGATAGGGGTGGCAGATTCAAATGAAGCTGAGCTGTAAGCTATTTGTCACGCATTGGAGATGGTGGTTGGCTCGGGGTGGGAACAACGTCCGTTGGTGGTGGAATCGGACTCCATTACGGCCGTGGCTTGGGTCATGCATTTGAAGAAGCGACCGTGGAAGTTTTGGCGCTGGTTCCGGCGAATTGACGAAGCGTGTGTGGCGCTAAATGATGTATGTTTCCAACACGTTTTCAGAGAGGCGAATAGATTAGCGGATGTTTTGGCAAAAAGTGGTGTTGATAGACCAAGTTGGTTTAACCAATGTGCCTAGCAGGATGTATATTTTGTCATTGGTGTTTGTGCTGTGTACACGCTCACGAGTACTCTTTTCCTCTGTAGGATTTAGAGAGGTTTTTAACGAGGCTTGTGAGCGTGTTGGTCATGTATGTTATCTTATCAATAAAATATGCATGTTGCCGATTAAAAAAATAATTTGTATATCAGCTTTCAAGTTTGAGTTAAGTTCCTCAACTCCGCATGGTGTGTGTGTGTGAATATCATATATGCATGCCCGACCCATAGCAAGAGCACCCTGAGCGCCTTCTCAGGCCCCATGCTTTCATGAGGCCTCATTTTTGGCTATGTTGACAAAGGCTTAAAACTAATTTGGGAACAAAATACCGAGAATAAGCATCTAGTTTAGCCATTTTTCTATGGGCCCTACTCTACTTTGTCATTTTATACTTTGCATGATATTAGCCCCGCTTTATTATTAGCTGACGTCATCATCATTCAATGCTTCTACTACTTCTTCAATTGGGAGGCATAATATACGATAATATAAAAGTTTAAACGTTATAGAGTTATTGAAAACAAACGGTAATATATTGGAAATGGGATATAATTAATTCAAATTACCTTCATAAAATAATACAAGGTAATTTAATTTTTAAAAATTTTAAATTTCAAGACATTCTATTTTTATTTCATCTCTAATTTTTGAACATTCAAAAGAAATATTAAGAGTATTTATCTTTAAAAAATATAATATTCACACTAGAATTTTTAAGAAAAGGAGAAAAAAATTCTTTTTAAATTTAAACTATCGTTTCCTCGGCACTTGCTGCGAACCAATAAAATTTAAGGTGGTTTTTTAACAAAACAATAAAAAATAATGAATTAAAGGAGTTTAATCGTATTTTTGTGATTAATTAATGAAATTTTAAATTAATAGTTCAAATAGATGAAATATATTTTCGTTTTATAGAGGCCTATTTTTCAATTTTCGCTCAGGGTCTCGAAAATATCCGAGATGACCCTGCATATATGGTTATAGAATGTCGTTTAAATTAGAACAAATTAATACCATAACATTATAAATATTTATAAGTAAATTTGAACAAAAACTTAAATAACTTAACTCGATTGTCGCGACCGTTTTTTGAGACTCGTTTGTGGAAAAACAACCTGACTATTAGGGTTTTCAAAAATCGAGGTTTCTCATTTTAATTTGATCTTGAAATTAGCAAAATTTTCATTTTAATCAAATTTCATTTATTTCCTAAAAAGGATCGTTTTGGAGTCGCCACCGGACACCATAAAAACCAGACCAGAGATTCTTTTCAAAAAATTCAGGTTCGAGAGTCAGTTACGTGTAGGGAAGGGTTAGCACCCCTACAAATGCCCGTTCGGTACCTTATTAATTCCACATGGCATTTTGATATTTTGAACATTAATCTGAATTTAATTAATTGTTTTAATTGTAAAATGGATTTTTATTCCGAATGGGAGTATCCTTTTGTAAGAAAATACATTTTGGACGAATATAATTTTGAAACGACCGATTAAATTAGGACACTTCAATTTATATTCAAAATGTACCTCAACACAAAAGGTTTGATGCATGCCAAATTATTGTCTTGTCTTTTTTAAGTAAACCCTAATCAGACACCATTAATTCATTTAATTAAGAAATCTAAGAATATTATTAATATTTGGACATAAATGGTAACATCCAAATAATATGGACAGATGGTTGTTTAATATGTTGTAATTAGAGAATTCAATTGACAAATGGATGATTATCTTCTCAATATAGACACGACTTTTACCACCAATTGAAGACACTTGAAGACACATCAAGGCTGATCGGTTACCATGCAATTGAAGAGAACAAAATTCCACACTTGAAGGCTTTAACACCACTTAAAGAGCTACTTTAAGCCTTCTTAAAGCTGATCGGTTATTGGCTCAAGAAAAACACACCATTAAGGCCTTCATTGTCATCCTTTAAGGGAGAGTAATGGCATGAATTAAAACAACATTTAAGGGACAACACTTAATGATGAAATTCAATGGCCACTTAAGACATGTTTGAAGTTGTATCTTTAAAAGATCAAACATCAGTCAACTTGTTCGTCATTTTTAGTTTGGATCCAGGTAGATTTGGGTTTTTATGTCTTCATCAAACTTATTTCCATATTTCTTACCTTTCTAACGCTTTTTGAATCACCACAATCCGATATCGGGATCTTGAGATATGATTGTTTTTCTGAAGACAATGCAGGCTAAAATTTCAATACGGGAATAAACATCATTCAAATTCAAGAGACCATTCAAAGCTGAATTCAATGTTGTTGGTTCATTCTTCAAGCAAATCCTTTTTTATTTTGACTTTCTAACATCACCAACCGATTAAAGGAGAATGAATGGCAAGTTACTTAAGTTGGCAGCTCATGAGTTTCTTTCATTGGACGACATGGTTGTCCACATTCATCCTCATCCAACACCAACTTTTCAGCTATTAATTGGAGAAGGAGTAACCTAAGCTTTTATATGCCTTTAACACCAGCATAATGAGTCTTTAATCCTTGTCTAGCCCATTCAATTTGTTGTTGCCTTGCACCTATAAATAGGCAGCCATTTCCTATTGTAAGGGACTTTTAGATCATATTATAAACTTTGAGAGTGTTCTCTTTTTCTTGTTCTACAAAAACTTTATCGACTTCAAGTGGACTCTTGTGGCATTCTACCCATCTCATTTTGTTATATTGTTGGTTCCTAGTTGTTAATAACTAGTGGGTCGCAATTCATCTCTTTCCACCCAAATTCTGGTTTGTGAATTTTATAAAGTTCGGGTTATCACTTTTTAGTGTTGGTTCATCTTTGTTTCACGCCAACACACTTACATTATCATTTCATTTCACCATCCATCACTCCATCTTCCATTTACACATATCATTTTTACCCATTCATCTTATCATTTTCCCTTTCATATCATATCTTAAGTATCTGCCATCATACCAAAATTCACCATCACATATCCTTTTAAAAAACCCATTTCTGCATTTTATTTTTTGAAACACTTACTTGAGTCACAATCGGGTAAACACACATACAAATTCGGTCACAACACAACCGGATTCGTATCAATTGGTATCAGAGCGTTGGCGATTCAGTAAGTTGTTCGGTTCATCTCCTTGAATATTGAAAAAAATAAAAAAAAATAAAAAAAGAATAGATCAAGATGGAGGGATCAATCTTATGTTACAAAAAAAAGAGGTTTGGTTGTGATTCTTGCTATCCCATTTTTTTTCTTTCCCAAAATTGTTATTTCATATTTAACCACCCAATTTGTTAGAATTTCCTTGTTATCATATTCTAACCATTTTGTTTCAGCCGAATTCTATAAGAAAAATTTGTTGAGCCTTGATTAAGTTCTCTGAGGACTTTGAAAGGAGAGCAAGAGCGGTAAAAGACAAGAGTGCACATCGAGAGTAAAAGCCATCCCAAGTGAAACACGAGTGTGAGTGTTTTTCTTGGAGTGTAACATTGAGAATTTGTGCTAGTAAGGTTTATTAGTTAATCATGTCTCAAGATTCCGTGAGAAACACTATTGGTGCTAGTAATAATGTTAATGTGGTTGCAACTAATTCTAATCTTCAAGATATTATCTGAGAAATGGACAGATTGTTACAACAAAGGTTAGGGCCAATGCAAGTGCGACTAGAACAATTGGAGGTAAGATCTCAAACGAGGCATAATTCAGAGCACGAGGAAGATTATGATGACGAAGTGGACGATGAACAAGTAGACGAGCGAGTCTCTCATCGGTTCGAGGTGTCAAAAGCCTAGGTACGAAAGAGCTCGCCCAAGAGTTGATGATAATCTTAGCAACATCAAAATTAACATTCCTCATTTCCAAGGAAGAACGGATCCTGAAGCCTGTCTTGCATGGGAAAAGAAAGTTGAACACATCTTTGAGTGCCACAACTACTCTGAGCTTAAGAGGGTAAAACTTGCAGCCATTGAATTTACAGATTATGCACTAATATGATGGGATCAGTTGACATCTAGCAGGAGACGCAATGGTGAACATCCAATTTCTACTTGGAATGAGATGAAAGTCGTTATGCGTAGGAGGTTCATTCCAACTCACTATCATAGGGAGTTGTTCAACAAGCTTCAAATTCTCACCTAAGGCAACCGTAGTGTAGAGGACTACTTTAAAGAGATGGAAGTAGCCATTATCCGAGCCAACATCGATGATGATCAAGAAGCCACCATGGCCAGATTTCTATCCGACCTTGATCCTAATATTGCGGTCATCGTTGAGTTGCAAGATTATATGAAGATCGAAGACATGGTTCATATGGATATGAAGGTCGAGAGGCAACTCAAAAGGAAGGGAACAACCCGTGCCTATGGAGGCTCCTCTTCTAAATGTGGGCAAGGTACCTACAAACAGAAGGCATCCTTTACGCCTAATGAAAAAAGCGTTCCAACAAAGAGTGCCAAACTCATTGCTAAAACCAACAAGGGAAAGAGCACAACTATGCTAGTTCGATCCCATGATGTCCAATGCTTCAAGTGTTTGGGGCGAGGTCACATTGCTAGTCAATGCCTTAACCGCAACATAATGTTCATCCGAGATGATGGAGAGATCAAAGCTGACTAAGAAGAGGAAGAAGATGAAGACAAAGAATTTGAAGGGGAAGAAGAGTTAGAACATATCGTTGATGGAGAGGTCCTTGTTGTTAAAAGGAGCCTAAGCATGCAAGCAATTGAGGGGGATCAGCAATGCGAGAACATCTTCCATACTCGCTGTCATATTAATGCAAAGGTATTGTAGAGCGTTTGGGTGTACTCTATTCGTGAGCGCAAGTGCACACTCTTGTCAAGTTATAGTATATAAGGTATCGTCTCCACAGGGATTAGATAGCTTGGTTCGAGTTGTTGTTCCTGCATAGGCAAAGTAAATGCACAAGTAAAGTTGTTGTTTGAGATGAAAAGTAAAATAAAACACAAGTAATAGAGGAAGTGATCAGGTTGATAAAGATGGAAGGGTTATGTTGCTGCTTAGTGTGAAACTGCGTTAAAAAGACCAAGTTGTTTTGCGCTGCCACGATATGCTGCCTCGGCGGGTAATGACAGATCGAGGTTGCGGAAACTTTCGCTGCCACGACAGAACTATGCTCTTGCAACTTTCGTTGTCTCGGCAGGTGGAATGAAGAGAAGTCCTGGCGGCAAGTCTGACAAATATTTCAAGTTCGGCGGAGCAATTCTGAAGTGATCCTTCCTATGTCTAGGCAAGGATTCTATCACCACGTGATGTAGGCAATACCTAGCAATCTTAGCGTAAACCTAACACAAGCAGTCGACATTTGGTTGCTCCTTTTAGCCGCTGAAATTCTAACTTATGTCTAAGCCGAATTAGTCAACACCTCGACATGAAGAGACCGTACTTAATTCTTTCGTGAGTTTGACACTGTCGTGCCCGACAAATGGATTTCTTCAATTGGACTTTTAGAACTAATTGAAGAAGTGAAGAACATGAATTAAGTAAACTTGGAATATTTTATTACAAAACAAACTTTAAAACCTAAACAACCGTTTTCACAACTAATTTACAACATAACCCCAAACCCAAAGGAAGTTTAGAACATGACGGCAACAAAAAACCTAAGCTATGTCTAGAGAAAACCTAAGATGTATTTGAATTAGAATTACAATGAGTATTTGTAGACAATAGCTAGGTCTAGTCCTTCTTGAAGTAGAAGTATTCAAAAGTAACTTCCACATTTAATGTAACATTAAACTCTAACTTCTATGAGTTGAATGTGGACTTTATCACGTTGCCTTGTCCCACAAGTTATCTCATTCTTTCTCTTTGGGCGTCTCTACATTCTGCTACAGGCGTCAGAAAATTTTGTGATCGGCACCGTTAGAATCATGATTTTATGCTCTGTTGATCGCACTACAATTCTCCAACTCCTCAGTTTGCTACCCTGGGCGGCACTGGGTGGCACTAGGCTCACTTTGCTACCCTCGCCTGCTGCCTCAGCATCTTCTCCTCTGGTCTGTCCTCCTTCTGTCAGCTTCTAGTCCTGGAAAACTAAATATACACTAAAACAACATCTTTATTATACCAAATAACAAATATTCAATAAAATCATGGCAGAATAAAGAATACTATATTTATGCAATGCATGACCTAAATATGCCTAAAATGCACTTGAAAACAACAAAAAATTGAGATGGAATATGTACAAAATATAGTACTAATATGCACTTTACAGGTATGCTTTTTCATAATAGATGGTGGTAGTTGCGCTAACGTTTCTAGTACTTTGATGGTAGAAAAGCTCAATTTAGCAACAACAAAACATCCACATCCCTACAAGTTGCAGTGGCTTAATGATGGTGGAGAACTCAAAGTGACCAAACAAGTTATTGTGCCATTTTCCATTGTCAAATACAAAGATGAGGTGTTATGTGATGTCGTGTCAATGCATGCCAGTCATCTCCTGTTAAGGCGGCCATGACAGTTCGACGAGAGAGCCATACATGATGGTTATACCAACCGGTATACCCTCACCCATGAAGCTAGAAAGATCACCCTATCCTCGCTTTCACCAAAGCAAGTTCACAAAGATCAATACATTCGAGAGAAAGCTTTGAAAAAGCCAAAAAAAGTGACAAAAATTTTGAGAGTGAGGTAACATTCGAGGGAAAATCAAAATAGAGTGAAAAAGAAGAGAAAAAAAAGTGAGCATATTTGCGAGAGAGAAAGAAATCAGAAAGTGCCTATTGTCAAAAAAGATGGTTCTTGTTCTCATGTACAAGGAGAGTTTATTAAGCACTAATGATCATGACCTAAATTTTCCATCTTTTATCGTTTCATTGCTACAAGAATACGAAGACCTATTTCCGGAGGAAATTCCATGTGGGCTACCTCCAATTCGTGGATAAGAGCATCAAATAGACTTTGTTCACAGTGCTATCATCCCTAATCGTCCAGCTTACCGAAATAACCCCGAGGAGACCAAAGAGTTACAAAGGCAAGTTTCAGATTTAATGGAAAAGGGTTATGTTAGAGAGAGCCTTAGTCCTTGTGCAGTACCAGTTCTACTTATGCCTAAGAAAGATGGTACATGGCGCATGTGTATGGACTGTCGTGCGGTGAACAAAATAACGGTAAAGTATTGCCATCCCATTCCATGTTTAGATGCTATGTTAAATGAGCTTAGTGGTTCTAATGTCGTTTATAAGATTGATCTTAAAAGTGGTTATCACCAAATTCGTATGTGAGAAGAGGATGAGTGGAAAACTGCATTCAAGACTAAGCAAGGATTATATGAGTGGTTGGTTATGCCATTCGGCCTAACTAATGCTCCGAGCACTTTCATGAGGTTAATGAATCACATCCTTAGACAATTCTTGGGTAAATTTTGTGTAGTGTATTTTGATGATATTCTGATTTATAGCAAAAGTTTGAATGATCATGTTCAGCATTTAAGGTTGGTATTAGATGTATTGAGAAATGAAAAACTTTATGCTAATCTACAAAAATGCACATTTTGCACTAATAAGGTTGTTTTCCTAGGTTTTGTTGTGAGTGCAGATGGTATTGAGGTTGATAGAGAGAAGATTAAGGAAATTAAGGAATGGCCTAGACCATCAAGCATTAGCCAAGTTAGAAGCTTCCATGGTTTAGCAAGCTTCTACCGTCGATTTGTGCCAAATTTCAGCACCTTAGTCGCCTCATTAACAGGAGTCATTAAAAAGAACTCTAATTTCTTTTGGGTGAAGAACAAAAGGAATCCTTTAAAATGATTAAGGATTGTTTAATTAACGCACCCTTGTTAACTCTGTCTGATTTTAACAAGGTTTTCTAGGTTGGATGTGATGCATCAGGTTTAGGAATTGGAGCAGTTTTATCTCAAGAAAGACGTCCTATAGCCTACTTCAGCGAGAAGTTGAGTGGAGCTACACTCAACTACCCAACCTATGATAAAGAAATGTATGCACTAATTCGGGCCCTAGAAACATGGCAGCACTACCTTTGGTCAAAAGAGTTTATCACATACTGATCATGAGGCATTAAAGCACATTAGGGGACAACATAAGCTAAACAAGAGGCACGCCAAGTGGGTTGAGTTTCTTGAAGCATTTCCCTATGTGATCAAGTATAAAAAGAGTAAGGAAAACATTGTTGTTGATGCACTATCACGCAAGTATGCCCTTCTTAACACTTTAGACTCTAAATTATTGGGTTTTACTTTCATTAAGGAATTATACAAGTTTGGCCATGATTTTGGTGAAGTATATAAGCTTTGTGAAAAAGGTGCACATGATAAGATTTGTAGGGACAATGGATACCTATTCAAGGAAGGGAAGCTTTGCATCCCACAAGGATCCATTCGAGAGTTACTCCTCAAGGAAGCACATGGTGGTGGATTAATGGGACATTTTGGAGTAGCTAAGACCTTGAGCATGCTTCAAGAACACTTGTATTGGCCGAAGATGAAACGAGATATTGAGAGACTATGTGAGCATTGTATCATATGTAGAAAGGCCAAGTCGAAAGTGATGCCCCACAACCTATATACTCCATTACCTATTCCTAATGCACCTTGGATGGATATATCCATGGATTTTGTACTTGGGATGCCTCCTACGAAGAATAACAAAGATTCCATCTTTGTAGTAGTGGATCGATTCTCTAAAATGGCTTATTTTATTCCTTATAATAAGACTAATGACGCTTCACATGTTGCTAATTTGTTTTTCAAGGAAATCATGAGATTGCATGGCGTTCCAAGAGCTATCGTATCAGATCGAGATGTGAAGTTCTTACGCCATTTTTGGAGAACATTATAGAACAAGATTGGAACCAAGTTGCTGTTTTCCACAACTTGTCATCCACAAACGGATGGTCAAACTGAAGTGGTGAACCGGGTATTGTCCATGTTGTTAATGACAGTCATCAAGAAGAATTTGAGGACTTGGGAGGAAAGCTTGCCACATGTGGAGTTTGCTTACAACTGGTCCATTCATTCTGCCACTAAAATATCACCATTTGAAATAGTGTATGGTTTCAATCCTTTGACCCCATTAGATTTATTACCTTTGCCTACTGATCAAATTGTGAATAAAGATGGAAGAAACAATGCTGAATTTTTCAAGAAGCTCCATCAACAAGTGCGGGACAATATCGAAAAGAGAACTAGGCAATATGAGCAGCAAGCTAACAAGGGCCGAAAACGAGTAACCTTTGAACCCAGGGATTGGGTTTGGCTGCACATGAGAAAAGAAAGGTTCCCAGCCCAACGCAAGTCAAAATTGATGCCTAGACGGGATGTACCTTTCCAAGTAATCAAGCGTGTCAATGACAACGCCTATCAACTAGACCTCCCAGGTGAGTATAATGTCAGTGCAACTTTCAATGTGGCTGATTTATCTCCTTTTGATGTAGGAGACGATTTGGGGACAAACCGCTTTTAAGAGGGAGGGACTGATGTGATCACAACCCGCAAGGACCCGGAGGAATTTCCTAGTGGACCTATGACTCGTGCTAGGTCCAAGAAGTTCCAAGAAGCTATGGGAAATTTGTTCAGTCGAAGCTTGAACTTGAAGGGAGAAACACCAGCTTTGATTGAACAATGCAACATCCTACTCGTGCATGAGTTTTTCTTAAGTTATATATATATATATATATATATATATATATATATATAATTTCAGCTAGTGTGCATGAATAAATAAGGCTTAATGTTCAACTAAGCATTATGATTCGGTTATGCTTGTCTAGAACATTTAAGCATGTTAGTTTACTTAATGTGTGTCAGTTTCTTAATTCATGTTAGTTTTCTTATGATTGTGAGTCATTTAGTGTGCTGGTTATTTAACTAAATTAGTTCATTCTATGCAACTAGTTTCATTAATTTAACTAACTCATTAAAATTGTTTTGACATTTACTTTTGTTTTTTTTAAAAGCAAAGTTGTAATCTAATGGTTGATTAAAGTGTTGTAATTAGAGAATTCAATTGACAAATGGCTGATCATTTTCTTAAGATAGACAAGGCTTTTTACCACCAATTGAAGGCACTTGAAGACACATCAAGGCTGATCGTTTACCATGAAATTGAAGAGAACAAAATTCCACACTTGAAGGCTTTAACACCACTTAAATAGCTACTTTAAGCCTTCTTAAAGTTGGTCGGTTATTGGCTCAAGGAAGACACACCATTAAGGCCTTCATTGTCATCATTTAAGGGAGAGTAATGGTATGGATTAAAACAACGTTTAAGGGACAACACTTAAGGATGGAATTCAATGGCCACATAAGACATGTTTGAAGCTGTTTCTTTACAAGATTAAACATCCGTCAACTTGTTCTCCATTTTTGGTTTGGATCTAGATAGATTTGGGTTTTTATGTCTTCATCAAACTTATTCTCATATTTCTTACCTTTCTAACGCCTTTTGAATCACCTCAATCTGATATCGGGAGCTTGAGATATGATTGTTTTTCTGAAGACAGTGCAGGCTGGAATTTCAATACGGGAATAAACATCATTCAAATTCAAGAGACAATTCAAAGCTGAATTCAATGTTGTTGATTCATTCTTCAAAAAAAAAATCCTTTTTTATTTTGCCTCTTTAACATCACCATCCCATTAAAAGAGAATGAATGGCAAGTTACTCAAGTTGGAAACTTATGGGTTTCTTTCTTTGGACGACATGGTTGTCCACATTCATCCTCATCCAACACCAACTTTTCAACTATCAATTGGAGAAGGAGTAACCTAAGCTTTTATACGCCTTTAACACCAGCATAATGAGTCTTTAATCCTTGTCTAGCCCATTCAATTTGTCGTTGCCTTACGCCTATAAATAGGCAGCCATTTTCTATTGTAAGGGACTTTTGGATCATATTATAAACTTTGAGAGTGTTCTCTTTTTCTTGTTCTACAAGAACTTTATCAGCTTCAAGTGGACTCTTGTGGCATTCTACCCATCTCATTTTGTTATATTGTTGGTTCCTAGTTGTTAATAACTAGTGGGTCACAATCCATCTCCTTCCATCCAAAATATGGTTTGTGAATTTTATAAAGTTCGGGTCATCACTTTTTAGTGTTGGTTCATCTTTGTTTCACGCCAACACACTTACACTATCATTTCATTTCACCATCCATCACTCCATCTTCCATTTACACATACCATTTTCACCCATTCATCTTATCATTTCCCCCTTCATATCATATCTTAAGTATTTGCTATCATACCAAAATTCACCATCACCTATCCTTTAAAAACCCCATTTCTACATTTTATTTTTTGAAACACTTACTTGAGTCACGATCGGGCAAACACACATACAAATTCGGTCACAACACAACCGGATTCGTATCACACAAGTTTCATATTCTGCCATGTTATTAGTACAAAGAAAATCTAACTTGCTTGTGAACGGGTAATGTACATTATTTGGAGAAATCAATACCGCTCCAATTACACGTCCAAGGGCATTAGTTGCTCCATCAAAATATAATTTCCAAGTTTCACTACTTAGGATTTCGGTTTCCATCGTGGAGACGTTCATTACATCTTCGTTTAGGAAATCAAAGTCCAGGGACTCATAATCTTCCGTTGCACAATTGGCTAAGAAGTCTGCTATGGCACTTCCTTTAATTGTCTTTTGGCTTACATACACAATGTCGAACTCTGGCAATAAAATTTGCCAACGTGCCAACCTTCTAGTCAACGCCGGCACTTCTATCATAAATTTCAACAGATCAAGGCGGGAGATTAGTCATGTAGTGTGGTACAACATATATTGTCTGAGCCTACGGGTTACCAAGACCAAAGCACAATGTAACTTTTACATTGGCGGGTACCGTACTTCACAATTAGTAAACTTTTTGCTCAAGTAATAAATGACTCTTTCCTTCTTTCTTGTATCATCATGTTGCCCTGGCACACATCCCATTGAGTTTTCATAGACCGTTAAGTAAAGGATCAACGGTTTATCGGGAACTGGCGCTACTAATATAGGAGCATTGGTCAAATACTTTTGATCTTGTCAAATGCCTCTTGGCATTCTTCTTTCCACTCTTTAGGGATATTCTTTTTCAACATATTGAAAGATTGGATCACATTTATCAGTTAATTGAGAAATGAACCGAGAAACATAATTCAATATGCCAAGGAATCCACAAACTTCGTTTTGTGAACTGGGTGGTGGCAAGTTCTGAATAGCCTTCACTTTATACAGATCTATCTCAATTCCTCTTCTACTAACAACGAACCCAAGGATTTTTCCAGATGGTACTCCAAAGGTACATTTCTTAGGGTTGAGTTTCAACTAGTATTTTCTCAATCACAAGAACAGCTTCCTCAGATTTTGGATATGTTCTTCTTCAGTATGGGACTTGGCAATCATATCATCCACGTACACCTCAACTTCTTTGTGCATTATATCATGAAACAAAGTAACCATCGCCCGTTGATAAGTTGCCCCGACATTCTTTAGTCCAAAAGGCATTACCTTGTAGCAATATGTGCCCTATAAGGTTATGAATGTCATTTTGACCATGTCTTTTGGATTCATTTTTATCAGATTGCACCCCGAAAAACCATCCATGAAGGAAAACCATGAATGCCCCAACGTATTGTCAACCAGAATATCTATGTGTGGCAAAGGGAAGTTATCTTTTAGGGCTCTATTCAGGTCTCTATAGTACACACACATTCATACCTTCCCATCTTTCTTCGGTACATGAACTATATTGGCCACCCATTTTGGATACTGAGACACTATATTGAACCGGTTTGCACTCTGGTCTAATGGGCAATTTATGTACCACTATGTCAGTATTCAATCTTGGAGCAAATCAATCAGTTTTTGCTTCTATTCTGACGAAAATGTCGTCCCTATCTTTACTTCTCTTCTGACCTCTTCTGCTCCCTAATTAAGAACCTCCAACTCTTCTTTATGAGGTAAGATCGACTTGTCTTCCTTTTCTACCAACCTTAGTAATTCTTCAGGGATTTCACATTCTGTTTCATCCTCTACTTCATTGATTTCTGCTAGACATACTGGCTGTTCAGGACCTACTTCAGGATTAGGTTTAGGATCATTCATACATTCAATAGTTGAAGACTTGCAAAGAAAATAATAAACACATTTGTCATTTTTGAATCAACATGGAAAGCATCTTTATTAAAATGATTATGTATAATGGCTCTTTACAGACAATCCTCTTATACCCGTGGGAAAAGGTATAAGGTGGTCCCAATACTTACTCTATTTTATATTGGTTACAAGGGAAATGTCTTCGGCTGTCCAATTCTTCAATGTCTCGCCTGGGGCACAGAGTCGAATCACTCCCAAGAATTCACCAGGTCGAGCACCCTCGAAAATCTCGTCAATGAAGAGTTCATCCAGGTTGTTACCAAAAATTTCCTCCTCGTGCAACTTTACCGTTTCTTGATTAACTTCTTTCAATTGCTTCTCAACATTCGTGAATCCTCTCGATTTGAAAATCTTAGACATGTCAAAAGAAGTCACCAATCTGGAAGAAGTTTTAGTTCCCTGCATGCATGCTTTCCTCCGTTCCCTCATTTTCCTCAACTCTCTCAGTCGATCTTGCACATTAGGAGTGTTGCACATTAGGAGTGAACCCTAGCCCAATATGATCTTTATTTATAATGATGGGCCTTGGTCGTAGACATCCTTGCAGGTGTTTCCCAAGTCCTTTGCTTGTCTTTGCACCCATTTCGAGCATCTCTCGCACTGTCATTTTGGTGCAGTTTGACAACCTTGGTCGCGAGAATGTTTTTCCCTCAGCGATGAAGGTCGCATTTACAAATTCCAGTGCCCTAAAAGAACACTCTAGGGCATTCTCGTCCTTCTAAATGTATGGGACATCAGTTGTTATAGAGGCAATGATATCCTCTTCTACACCGACACTAATCAACTTCCCTTCTATAACGAACTTGAGCTTTTGGTGCAAAGATGATGGGACTGCTCCCGCCGAATGGATCCAAGATCTTCCCAGTAAACATTTATATGTCGGCTTAATGTTCTTTACCACAAAATCTATGTTGTAGACTGTCAGCCCTATCAACAACGGTACTTCTATCCTTCCCAACACGTCCCGTGTTATTCCATCAAAGGCTCTCACAGTATTTTGGTACGCCTTCATGTAGGAGTCGTCAATAGGCAACCTCCGTAAAGTCGCCATTGTCATAACATTTAGGGCAGATCCATTATCGATTAAAACTCCATGCATAACATATCCTTTACAGTGTGCGATAATATTCAAAGCCTTTACTGACCCCATCCCTCATTCTGGGATTTCATCATCGGTAAACGTTATGTAGTTGTTAGTTGCGATGTGGTTTACAATTTTGTCCAGTTTATCCACTAATATATCAGTCGGCACAAATGCCTGGTTAAGCATCTTCATTAGAGAATTACGGTGCCCCTCAGAACTCAACAACAACTCCAGAACAGAAATCCTTGCATGTTGCCTTTTTAGTTGTTCCACAATATTGTACTCGTTATGCTTTAGAAACCTCAAAACCTCTCGAGCTTGCTCTCTCGTTACCTGCTCATTTACCTTCGGAGCGGGATCTTCTTCAAAAATCTTTTCCAGCGTTACTATTGCTTTTCTTTTAGCTTTGTCAACTTCTTTCATCACCTCTGGGGAGGAATAGCATCTGCCACTTCAAGTAAAATGGCCTACTTCATTTACCGCCTCTGCATCTGGCTGCTTATCTTTCTCCGGTTCATTCTTCATTTCATCACTTGGCTTTGTTTCAATCTATAGTTTCTCCTTCTCCGGTATTGTTACATTGGTTGTGTAATTCTAAGGAACTACATTGGTGCTCTTAAAAGCAAACGATGTAAGAGTCAAGATTACTACCTTCGGGGCCACTACTGGTTTTGAATTTGCAACCTTCGGTCTGACAGATACAACCAATGGCTTATGAACTTCGTACTTTACCCGAGAACATTCTAATGTACACACCTCAACTTTCCTCCTTGTTCCAGCCTTCTCAAAGAACTCAATTTCTTTGTTGTCCATCATCTTTTCAATCAAGTCTCTAAACTCTTGGCAATGTTGGATTTCATGATCACACTATTGGTGATATAAACATTACATCTTGGCAGGTACTTCCATTTCAACCTTCATACCAATTTCAATCATCTTGGCATTGTATAATTGCTCAAATACCCATCTCAACGGAGACCGAATTTCTGACACATCTGTCTTCCGCCTCTTTGCCTCGTCATATTTCTCTATCACATTTACCCTCATCCGCCATGACTTGGAAGGGGATTGGCTGCAATACTGGGCTCGTCAAACTTTAGTATCCCATTGTTGATCAAATTCTACACCACTTTCTTAAATGCCGTGCACGTTTCAATAGAGTGCCCCGGTATCCCAGCATAAAATTCACAATGGGCATCAGATTTATACCATGAAGGATAAGGAGGCTGTAGATGAGTTAAGTAGTATGGTCTTACAAGATCTGCTTCATACAATTGTGGGTATAACTCCGTATATGACATCAGGATGGGTGTAAAATTCATCCTATCATTTCTTAGTCCGCGTGAATCCTTCTTGTTTGAATTATGCTGACTCCCCGGTGCGGTACCTGGCGAAGTAATAGTCACATTTTTCGGAGCCTCATATGCACTTGTATTATTCACCTCATTTTCTTTCCTTTTATAAATCATGCGAGAACTTTCTCCACTTTCAATTATACCACTATTTATCGCAGCTTCTATCAGTTCTCCAGTCATCACGATGTCATCAAAGTTTTGAGTAGCACTGCTGATAAGCCTTTCAAAGAGCGGTCCTCTCAAAGTTTGAACAAACATGTGGGTGATCTCACTTTCCATCAACGGGGGTTGCACTTGTGCTGCAATATCTCTCTACCTCTGAGCATATTGTCGTAGCGTTTCGTCACTCCTCTGCTTTATCCCTTGCAACATCACTCAACTTGGGATCATTTCTGTAACTTGTTTGTAGTGCTCCACAAAGGCCCCTGAAAGATCATTCCAAGAACGGATATTCACCCAGCTTAACTGTGTATACCAATGAGTTGTTGAGCCAGTTAAGCTGTCCTGGAAGCAATGTATCAGCAACTTTTCATCCTTCAAATGAGCAGCCATCTTCCGGCAGTACATCGTGAGGTGTGCCTTTGGACAAGTGGTTCCATCAAACTTCTCAAAGTATGGGGCTTTGAACTTGGGGGGAAGTACCAAATCAGCTACCAAGCTCATTTCAGCAGCATCGGGCCCCATCTCATTGGTTTTTTGTAATTCCAGCAAACGATCCTCCAGAGTTTTGCAGCGCTCTTCATACTTTCGTTCAATCTCAACGCGAATCTTTTCTATCTCGTTCAGAGTATTCAGGTCTGGAACTTCTTCGCCACTTCCAAAATTTTCCCCAATATGCACCAGATGATTAGGTGTTGTTCTTGCCAGATTAATGTGGAACTTCTTCGTAGGAGGAGGTTTCTTAGGTTGAATCCTAATGTGGGATGTAGTTTCAGCTTGATCATTCACATCATATGAAGCACCTTCAAGCTCTTTAGCCTTACCTGACTCTTTAGGGCCTAACAGAGTAGTTAACTGATTGATGATCTCTGCTTGAGTTTGAGTGAAACAGTCTTTGATAGATTGCTTGATTCTATCAAAGTGATTATGTGTCTCCACTCGATCATTTTCTAGGATAGCAATCCGGTCTTCGAAGGTCATGGTTCTAGAATGCAAACGAGTTTCGTATGAATGCGGCTTAAAGCAAATTCTGTTATTAAACTTTTCTTTTATTAAATTCTTTATTTTGCAATATATCATAAAATTTCAGATGAATGTATGTATGCATGAATGCAATAAAGGACATCAAATTTAGGAACCAGTCTTTTTTAGAAACACACATTTGTCCAAAAGTTCAATTACATAGAAAAGATAAATTTCTTACAGAAAGCTGCTACCCCTAATTCCTAAATTGACCAGCTTGTGCAGAAAGCGAGTAATGGCCTCTTCGTGTTCCACTTCGACATTGGGTTGCTCTAACAAGCTTGTAGCTTGTCTTGACAGAATCTGGACATATGAGGCAACACTCTTGACATGTGCCTTGAAACTCACTAATTCATCATTTTGACACTGAACTGTGCACCGTGCTGCTTCAAACTTGTCTTTCCACACTCTCTTTCCACCATCAGTACTCCTTCATAACCAACAGGTTTTTCTTTCAAGTCTTGGACAACATTCTCTAGTTCCACCACCCTTTTCTGCAGCCTTTCCTTTTCTATCTATGCTTGAATCGTGTCTTCATTATGATATTTTTGTGATTAATTCTTTCAGCTGTGTTACTTGGCTTGTCAGATCAAAGTTCCTAGCTTGCTCTTCTTCCAGCTTCTTTTTTGCCTTGCCACTCGATTCTTTGCTTGTGTGTGCCTTCTTGTCGTACATCCTCTTGTAATCGTCTCTGTCTTTGGTCATCGCATCCAGTTTCTCTGATAAGTTATTTATCACCTTGCTCGTTCCTCCCTTTTGCTTGGCTTTGTAATCATCATGCAGTTCCTGCAACTCTTTCAAATCACAGCTTATCTTCTTGTTCTGTTCCATCAATTATTTCTCTTTTCCCTCGTGAATGCTTACTTGCAGCTTTACCATAGTCAGCTCTTCTTTAAGATAGCTAATTCCCTTTTCATATCTCTTTAAATCCAACACTCAATCATGTTTGAGTTTTTCCAAAGCTGAGGGCGCTTCCTTACTTGCTTGAGTCGAAGTACCAACATCTAATGGCTTTTTTTGAAATGTACTGTCATTAACCCTTTGAGCTCTCCATTCATTGTACCTGGCCATTACTTCCAAGTTCTGATAAGGCTGAACCCTTCTCGGTGTCTCCCATGCTTTTGCAGTTTGTAGTACCAACCCTTTGTAGTCGTTTGTTTTATAGGCATACTCAAAATTTTCCATCCCAGCAGTTGCCAGCACGAACTGTCTCGACCCAAATTGTCTTGACACTAGTAATGGACAATAGGTTGTTCCTCCCCAAATTCCCGGTAATAGAACCCAATCTTTGTTCCCATATCTGTACAAGAAGGTTGTTCTTTTGTTTAACCACGGGGCTTTTCATACCATATTTGTGTCCTTCAAGTCTTTGAAATATTCTTCCCAATACTTCTCAATCTTTCTTTCTAAAAGGCAACTGGTTATGTGTTCTCCTATTGGCGAATAAGAATCAAGATACATGATCCCTCTATAAGGCGTGTCCCATCTATGTCCTCTGAACCATATTTTCAACAATTGTGCACACCCCCAGAATCTTCCTTCTCCAGTTTTCTTGCAAGTGGTCAATGACTTGTAGGTCTCAGTTAAAATAGCAGGCACCAGGTTAACTTCTTTTATCAAGTCGGTTGATGAATCGATCTTAAAAATTTTCGAATAACATCTGAATTATAAAATAAAACTCGTTACTCAATCGACTCAATTTTTTAAAATTCAAATCCCTATTTTCACCATGGATCGTGGTTAGTTCCATAACTACATATTGCTTTCAATTCTGTGAGATGTCATTTTGATAGATTGACTTATTGATAAAAACTCTTTATTTTTTGTAATAACGATAGCTAAATGAAAAGACAAAGACGGGATGAGTGAACGCGCGGCCACGCGCCTCCTTTTCCCTTTCCTTCCTTACATGTTCGAAGGACTTAAGCCTCAGGCGTTCGGGTGTATTCCTCGTTCCCGTTTGTTGAATGATCGGGCGGCGGGCAGCTATGCCTCCGTCCGGATCATCGGTTACCGGAAGTGGAGGAGTCGACGGCGGTTGGTGGTTCGCTTAGAGAATCTGAGTCGCGGAAGAAGGAGAGTGAGGGGCCTCTCCCGGAAACGGTGTTTGCGTCGGCTCCATGCTGCCGGAGCAGTGTTCTCGACAAGCTTTTTTAGCTTCTACTTCGTTGGTCTTGAAAATAGCGTTCTTATGGTGCTGTGTTGGGATCGTGAGACTCACAGATCCTTCCCTCCGCCTAAGCCTTCGTTGCCGGCATCGGAGCGAGAAACCTGGGGCTTCTTTAGAGCCACCGCGGCTGGACCAACAAAGCTTCATATGAGACACGGGAGAAAATGAGTGAGAGTTTGGCGGCGAGAGGCTTACTGTTTCTTCCCGCTGCCTGAACCAACTGTGCCGGCGTCGGGGTGGGTTGCTTGGTGCTTGTTCAGAACCGCCACAGCTGTTTTGGGGAGTCAACAGAGAGAGCGAGAAGCCCATCACTCTGCTAGACGGAAAGGCTTAAGGGGATTTATCAGCTTTGGTTTTGTGTTCACCGATAACCGGGTGGTGCTGTGTTTCGATGCAATATTGAGTTTCTGGCCAGGACTGGAGTTGGGTACTGAGTCCCTTTCTGGAGCTACTCAGCTCGTCGGCAACCGGGACGGCGTTACTACGACAGGGTTCCTTAGTGCCTGCGGGAAAGTGGTGGCTTGGGTAAGGGCAAGTTGGTCCTTTACCATATTGATTAGACCTGTCAATTATGAGTTGTCCTTACCCTGTCAAGATGATTTCCTTTTTAAGCACAACATATCCGGTTTGGGTGGGATTCAATCCACTACTTTCTTTTTTAAGCTATATCGTACCAGTTTTTTCGGATTTGGGCAAGGAATTGGTCAATGGAGTTCGGGAGATTCAAGAAATGAAATTGATATAAGGCTCAGATGGGATCCAGGAGGCCCATTAAATTTTCTCAAGTCCCGGCTTTATCTCTTGGTAGTTTATCTATCGACTTCGGATGATCAACGGCTACATTTTTATCGGTGTTTCTTCTTTGTGCGATTGGGCAGCAACGTTTTCGATGAACTAGGATTGGGAGGAAGATCAGTGAACTCGTACATTCTTCACATCTGGGATACAGTAGGTGATGCCTTGATAAGGGCCAACGCTTTCGCATTGGAAGCCTGCCTCTGGATAGAGCTCTCAGGCACGAATACTGTCCTTTATCCCGGGAAGAGTTTATGGCTTCATCGTCTTTTCCAGTATCGTCCTGGTGGTATCAGTTTTGAAAACACTATCTACATTTTGATCGTTGGAAGTGCCTATCTGGATGACCCAGCTCATCTCTCACTCTGGCTTGGAAGCTTTTCCGCTTGGTCTTCTTTTATCCGTTGTTTGTTGATGTTGCCTGTGTTATGGTTGTTGGCGAGTCGGCTGTTAATTAAACCTTTTAGGTTTTTTGTTAGACCTTGTTTATGGGTCTCTTGTCTTTTTCGCGATTGTAGGTCTGTTTTTTCTTCTTGCTGGTTTACTGGTTGCCCTTATGGTGACTGGTCGGAGTTGTTTACATTCCATGGGTTTCGGTGTTGGCCTTGCATGGCCTTAGCATGGATGCATGACTGGTTTGCATGCCTCTCACGTGCTTTTGTTGTTGGTGACCTTTGTAACAATGTACGGTTATTTTTATTTTAATTGAAAGTTATGCTTTGAACAAAAAAAAGATAAAACTCTTTGTTTTTGAAATGAAAATAAAGCCGACCTTTAATATTACTAGTATTAGTATTACCCTCTTGCCAACTAACTGTCTATGCATACCACAAACCTACTTTCAATATTTTAGAGGTAAAATGGGTAGATTTTGATTCAAACTTAAAAAAAAAATCGTATTATTTGACTCAACGTGAAAAAATTAGACTCGTTTTCACTCGGCTCGTAATTTCATAAACTCAACTTGAAAATATTTCAAATAAAATTTGAGTTATAAAATGAAAATTCAAATAACTCAAAAAATTTAGTAATTAGTTAATCAGTTTTCAAGATCGAGTCCTTTTTTAGTAATTAGTTGATCAGTTTTCAAGATCGAGTCAGTGGCGGATCCAAAAATATTTTTGAGGGTGGGCACATGTCAAAATATTTTTAGAGTGGGCACAAGTTATAAAAGTCTAAAAATTTCAGGGTGGGCACAAGTCATAAAAATTTTAAAAATCAAAGCCAAATGTGTGAAGTTTAAAAAGTTTAGGGCGGGCACGGATCCACCCACTCATCCACGTACATCCGCCACTAGATCAGGCCAAGTCTCTCAATTCCGCCTGATATATTATGTATGTATATATATATATATATATATATATATATATATATATATATATATCATATATGAAGATATAGATATAGAGAGCCGTTTAAATTGGAATTAATATGTAAAATAACATTATAAATAATTACAATTAAATTTGTACGAAAACTTGAAAACTTGACTCGATTCAAAAAAATTAAAATAAAATTTGAATCGTAAAATGTGACTCGTAAACTCGACTAACTCTAACTTTTTTTACTTGACTCGATCGAACCTTCCTCGGAAGTTTGAAAAAACTATTCATATTTAATTCGTTATTGATATATTGATGATATCTTATATCATGAAACATATTAGAAATAATTAATTAGCTTTACTAATTTTAAGTTGTTGATAAGTTAATGTTATCAATTAATTAATTATTAATTCAGTTAAGTGATCACCTTAAGAATACTAAAATAAATTAAGTAAAGAATGGTATACTTATTTTTAAATGATATTAAAAATAAATAATATGTTGTTGTGAATAAAATAAAGAAGAACAAGAAGAACAAAGAGATGAGAGAAAGAGGGAGATTTGTATTATTCTCAAATATAGACTTGTATACAATGCCTTCAATGAATCATTTATTTATAGGCATAAGAAGTACATAATACATTAAACTCTAATTCATAGAGATAATATTCCTAATAATAAATAAATCAAACTCCTTTGATAAAGTTCTAATCATGATAGACATCCACATAGATAAATATTCATAACACTCTCCCTTGGAAGTCTATGAAGATAATGTGCCTCGTTAAAACCTTACTAAGATAAAAACCCAGTGGGAAAAAAATCTTTAGTGAAGGAAAAAGAGTACACACATCTTTGATACGCATAACATGTTGCCTCATTAAAAACCTTACCAGGAAAACCCATTGGGACAAAACCTCGGTTAAGAGAAAAATAGTGCAACGCGTATTTACTCCCCCTATGCAAACATCATAGAAGATCTTTGAATCTTCATAATTTAATCTTGAATATAATTTTTCTAAAGATCGTGAGGGATGAAACTTTGGAGTAATATGTTCCATGATGTATCCACTTTCAAACTGAGATAAACATCTTGCATTATCTTCACACAAGATAGCTTTTATCATATCTTGTAAAAGTAAATCCACATATCTTTTGGATATGTTGGGTCAATGGTCTTAGCCAAACACATTTTTGGCATGCCTCGTGCATAACAATTATTTCTACGACATTTGAGGAGGCATCAACGAATGTTTGAATACCTAAATGTAATGATCTTTGTATAATCATATATATTTCTTGACCAACTAATATATAGTGCTTCAAGACCAAGAAAAGATATAATTATCTTTATTCACATCCAACAATCTTACAACTATTGGGATACTCAATAGATATGCTCTATTCATATTAAATCTTCTTTAAGATTCTTTCAGCTTATGTATATTCATAGACAAAAGAAATACATAAAAATGCTCGATCTTCAGGTCGAGATAAACTTGATGTCAAGATTCAAGTACTTGTATTGAAAGTACTTCATGAGTTTCCAATTTGAAGCTCTTTAGGAGTTCTAAAATTATCATAATGGATCTTGATCCAAACTCCTTTATAAAATACATAAGGAAATCTGATCATTCTTATAGTATTTTCTCAATTAGTATTCACTAAGGCGATTATACCAAATGCGCCAAAATATTCATGAGACATGTCTAAATAAATTTCCTCAGAAATTTCCAAATGCTTATAGCATTTTAGATCCTTCAAGGATAAGTATGGATCCACAAATAATTAGACGCATGTAAATTTTTCAATAACTGCCAAAGTAATTGCATCCACCATGAAGTAATTAAAACTTTTCATAAATCATAGTTCAAGTCATATTTACGACTACTTATTTGTGCCTCACTTGCATTACACCTTTAGGTGTTTGGACTGCTGGTCCAAATACTTCTATTTTAGAAGTTCAAAGCATCTTTCAACATTGGTCAATTCAATATCTATACTTCTGGATAGATTTTATACAAGATCCTCGATTTCTTTCTTTACTTCTATAGAAGTATTTTATGTAAAATTGTTTGTAAAATCGTTGTCGACAACTTTCCAATTTTTTTGTTCTATTCTCGTAATGACATAACTTATCGAGATCTCTTCAAGATTTCAATCTTTATTTCAGGTACTTGAAACTCTTATAGAGTTTTATTATTTGTTATGTCTTGGGTCTCTTCAGGAGCACCCGCCTCCAATATATGACAATCTCATATTACTTTCTATTTACGAGAATTTTGATCATTGGAACCATTTCAACTATCATGCTTCATGCATGATTTACATTCTCTCGCTCTAACATGTAATTTAAACTTACATCATTTCAGTTGGTATATGAGACTTAATTACTCTCATTGGGTCAGTAAATATGTCTAGCAGTTGACATGTAATAACATGAATTATCTTATGAACTTCTAGTTCATATACGAGGATCTAGATAATGATAATTCATTTTCCTCTATCCAACTGATTATTATCTCCCCCTGATGTTGAGAAAAATCATGTCATAAATGATTCTCCAATTAATGTTTAAGAATTTAAACATAAAAGAAGACTCGTACTCAATATATATTCTCAACCCTTTTTATTTACCCATTTTGTGCGTTGTGGTGGAGCAATTCATATCGCACATTCAAAAATCATAAAATGGGAAATGTATGGTTTCTGACCAAAAACCAATCATAACGGGGAGTTTATTATAACTCGCCGGCTTGATGCGTATAAGTGTTGCTATATGGAAACACCATATAAATAATAACTCTTTTGTTCTCATAGTTTAGCTATTAAATAGGAGGCATCCAATTGAAATTTTGCTAAACTATATTTTTCATAATCAATAGGCTTTGTAACAACTGATATAGCCTAAAATATAAACCCACTAGCTTTTCAAGACGAATACTCTAACTGCATAATCTGAATCTTTTAGAATCAATCTCACAAACTTCTGGTTGTAAGTCGATAAAACAATGTAGATACATCTACTAAAATCATATAAAACTTTCCACATTTGTGGATATATGGGCCCATATTTCGTTCAGATATGCAAGACATACAGTCTTAACTTCAGTACAAGAACTTTAAGTTCTAATTCTTTTTGTAAGTGGGATCATCTATATCCTTTGAGAACAAACAACACAAGAACTTCAGGTTCTTTTAGTAAGTGGAATTTAATCAATTCCTTTAAGCAACACAAGAACTTCACGTTCTTTAATAAGTGGAATTTAATCAATTCCTTTGAGAATAAGCACCATAAGAACTACAGGTTCTTTTAATACATGTGCATGTAAATCTCAGTAATTTCTGCACCATTATTGATCATGATGGTCTAACCGATCATGCCAACTATATATGTGTGTATATATCTCTGAATTTGTAAACTTCTTGTTTACCATAACATGTAATTCAATCTTACTCGTACATGTCTAGTACGACCATCAAAATTGTTCCTTTAAATAAGAATATATTTAGCTCTTTCGGAGCTTTCAATTGAAATTATCTTTTGGTAGCAATATATAGCTCTCCTAGAGCTTTCAACTGACTTTTTGGCTACCAGAACTTATATCCATATTGGCTTATTTCAAATGTCAATCGATAACACATGTTATCTATAATTCCCAAAGGGATATTTTGCAAACTCATATTGCTCTCTTAAAATTTCCACTTATAGTGGTGACGATATTATTACCATTAGCGGTAATTATTGCAATATTCGCAATTCTGCACTTTTCATAATGTGCTTTCTCTCAAGAATTTATTGCTCTTCTAGAGCATCAATATTTTCAGTACTTTGAGATATAGTACTCACATTATTCCTTTCCATTTAAATGGGAAAATATATCTTATGCTTATGTTGAGCATAAATCGTCACCATAGATTGTAGGGTAAAGTACACAGACGGTCACTGAACTTTGATGCAAAAAACAAAATGGTAACCAACCTTTCAAAAATCACGAAGTATCAATTAAACTTTAGATTTTGAAACAAAACGGTAACTGGGGCGTTAAACCCTGTTAACCCCTAACGGAAATCTGACTGGGTATGCCACATCCCACCCAGTTTTCCACATCATATCTAAAAAATAATAAAATTATAATCCACGTCATATTTAAAAATTTAAAATAAATTATTTTTAATCACATTTAAAAAACAAAAAAAAAACCAAATAATCAGTGTTAGCGTTAATCACATTCAAAACTCAAACCCCATTCTCTGCCGTGGACGGAGGTTTGGTCATGAACAACCCCACAGCCGCTGCCGCTGCCCCACCATCCTTCCGCTCCCCACTCCGTTTGCCTGCACGTTACAGTCCATCAAGGCGTCAAAACTTTTCGCGATTGATTCAACAGACATTTCCATTTTTCGATACAGGTTAACATCGAAACCTTATTCTCTTCGAAACAAAAAAATGGTGAAGGATATTCAATACATGCAAGAACTGGGAGAAGTGGCGCCATCCCTTGTGATAACTTACTACATACCTATGAGTAGTCATCGATTGGAGCCCATAGCCAAAGAGGGAAGTGGCGATGTCGAGGTGTTGAAGACGACGACGACGGTCTTTGTTCTTCTTCCCATTTTGCTATCTTTGTCTGTGTTTGTGTTTTTGTATAGGTAGAGGATGGAACGATCGATTCTGATATGAACTTGAGATATCGACTCGATCAATTCGAACTTGAAATGAATTTAGAACGATCGAGTCTAGTTCATGTTGTGTCTTGTAGATACACACGGTTTGATTCTTTTAATGGAATTTAATTTATTTCTTACAATGTTTTGTGTTTGTGTTCATGTTATGGCTTGGATTGATATGATAAAAACGTGATTTACACAAATTTGGAACATTCCAAACAAAATTTACAAAATTTTCATCAAATTTAGAACGATCGAATTTTTCAGCAGAAGCAAAACTAAAGCCCCAGCTTCTGCAACTCCGTTTACGAGCTGTAAACGCACCGGATCGGAGAAGGTTCATGCACAACGAGTCACTTCAATGGAAAGTCCATTGGCACTATTTCTTTCATGCAGCTCTTTATAGATCCAGATGGTCCGGAGGCTCAGGGGCTGAGAAACTGGTTTGAAAGTGGGGGTCGAAATACCGCTTCTATCTCTATTTCTAAAGAAATCATGCCTGGAGGATCCAAAAATGAGATTCGTAAAACCTCATAGATCAAGGACGAAGGTCTCGGAGGATCCAAAGAAATAGTGCCAATGGACTGTAACGTGCAGGCAAACGGAGTGGGGAGCGGAAGGATGATGGGGCAGCGGCAGCGGCTGTGGGGTTGTTCATGACCAAACCTCTGTCCACGGCAGAGAATGGGGGTTTGAGTTTTGAATGTGATTAACGCTAACACTGATTATTTGGGTTTTTTTGTTTTTTAAATGTGATTAAAAATAATTTATTTTTAATTTTTAAATATGACGTGGATTATAATTTTATTATTTTTTAGATATGATGTGGAAAACTGGGTAGGATGTGGCATACCCAGTCAGATTTTCGTTAGGGGTTAACGGGGTTTAACGCCCCAGTTACCGTTTTGTTTCAAAATATAAAGTTTAATTGCTACTTTGTGATTTTTGAAAGGTTGGTTACCATTTTGTTTTTTGCATCAAAGTTCAGTGACCGTCTGTGTACTTTACCCTAGATTGTATTTGACAAGTAATCATGTTAAACAAAATAAATAAATATCATAATATATAAATATAAATATAAAACGTAAATAATTAATGTGTGTAAAATAAATAAACGTAAAGTAAAATAAATAATTCTCTTCAAAGTTATGAGAATAATTAGAAGAGGGTTATAAGAAAATCAACAACGTCCAAAAGAGTTGGACCAACAATGTCCAAATAAAGTTGGACGAGTATCATCTTCTTCATGTCACTTTTTTCATCCTTATAACCTCACTACTAGTGGGTAGAAGTATTCTTAAAATGACCATATTTTTTATGTCTATATTCATAGCCTCGATCACGACCACAACTTCTAATGTGGTTTTTATTCCTTCCATAATATAATCTCACATTCACTTCAGGGAATGGAGTAGAGCCAGTGGGCATTTGAAACTTTTTCACATATCCTTATCATAGAGAACAAAGATTTAATCCTCGTACGCGGCATTGTTAAACATGTCCACAAGGTTCTTTAAACATCATGTTTGCATTCACTTCAGGGAATGAAACAGTTCCAATAATCGCATGGAATAAACATCATGCTTGCATTCACTTCAGGGAATGCCCCATCATTGATAATCGCATGGAATAAACATCATGCTTTGCATTCACTTCAGGGAATGCCCCATCATTGATAATCGCATGGAATAAACATCATGCTTTGCATTCACTTCAGGGAATGCCTCCCATAAAACTTTTTAGATCAAGACGAATTTTCGTAACTTGAAATTGGGAGAAGTCTATGGTCGAGTTTTTCGACAAAGAAGAAATATTGCTTTCGAGCAAATATAGACTTTATAATAATCTTCTTGTAAATTCAAAATCATCATGATTTATCGCACTTTAAAATGATAATATAAAGAAAAAATAAAACCAAAATTTACCGATATTGATTTTTCTCTCGTGGACAATGGAGACATAGCATATGACCGAGATAGCTTCTCATAGTCCCTTTATATCACATCTCTTTCCAAGCCATTTAAATACATGTAAAACTCAAAACACGGTTAAAAATACCAACTTTTATCCATAGAATAACATAAATAAAATTTGATCTTTAATTATAAGAAACAAGAAAAAAATGATTTAACCAACAAAAATAAATATGTTCAAAATTTGCTTGGCTAGATCTGTTAAAATCTATATCTGTCTTAATCAATTAAAGTATGAAATTGGACCACTTTTTGCGAATTGAAATCCCTAATTATAAACCAAGCATAAAATGAGATGTAAATCAAATTAAACAAATTAATAATATTACTACTTAATGATCGCATCTCTAATAATGCACAAATATAAAATAATATGTATCATGTAACAAAACTTTAAGTTACAAACTATAAACGTCAATCATTAAACAACCAAAAACACATCACTTCTTTTTCATAAGAAAATGTTGGCATTGTCAATAATAAATAGACATTTGATATAATTGTATGTTATTTTTATAACAAATCTAATCATTTCATAAATAAATAAATAGATAAAGGCATGAAACTTAAAATTATTTATTTATCAGTCAACATTACTAATAACTAATACATTATATATAGGTTTTAATCAAATGATAACATATAATCATACCAAATTCGATTATATATACAATCATAACTATACAAAAAAAATCATAATATACTAACACAAAAAAAATCAAACCTTAAATCATGAAATATATAAACGAAACGATGAATCATAATATACTTCCTTTATATTTAGAATGATTATAAAAACACCAACGATTCTCACCAAATTCATGTTTACGCGTCAAATTAAAGGAAGATGAAACTTGATCTTTAACCAAAATTTTCTGAGCGAACTCGTGCTGATAACGTGTTGTGAATAAAATAAAGAAGAACAAGAATAAGAACAAGAAGAACAAAGAGATGAGAGAAAGAGGGAGATTTGTATTATTCTCAAATATAGACTTGTATACAATGCCTTCAATGAATCATCTATTTATAGGCATAAGAAGTACATAATACATTAAACTATAATTCATAGAGATAATATTCCTAATAATAAATAAATCAAACTCCTTTGATAAAGTTCTAATCATGATAGACATCCACATAGATAAATATTCATAACATATGTTTATTTTTTAAAAGTTTTATATATTTTCAATTAAAATAGTTATAAAATATTATTTTAAATAAATTAAATATTCAAATCTCAAACCCAAGAATAAGAAAATTTTATAAGAACTTTTATCACTTACCTAGAATTATTTAGGACATAATCTAATATTTTTTAAAAGTTATATCCTTAACGGTGTTATAACATAGTTATTATAAGCATGGGCGGAGCCACCCTTTGAAATGGGTGTCTCATGACACTCAAATTTTTTTTAAAATTTATTTTTTTCTATATAATTTATTTATAAAAAATTAAAAATATAGACAAATGACACCTATTTATAAATAAAACGACATCCCTTTATAAATAATTAACCCTCCTTAAATATCGTTGACAAAATGACACCCTTAAATAAATTTCTGGCTCCGCCCCTGATTATAAGAGCTAGCACATTTGGCCGATTGGCCAAACTGCTTATCTTTATTTCCTAATATTTTTTAAGTCATGAATTCTAAATCCACTAAAAATAATTAATGAGATTTGTCATAAAAAAACATAGTTATTATAAAGCCTATACATACTCAAATATAACCTTGGAAAAAATTTAGATTTTCATAATACTTTTTTTTCCCAAGTTTTAATTCTATTTTTTTTATGAAATTTATGATTATATGGAAATAAATATTTGGAAATGTAGATTTAGAGTAAGAAATTAAATTTTTAAGAAGCAATTAATGCCATCCTAATTTTAGATATTATGATAGGATGAATTAGTGGAATAGAGTGAAGAGATTTAGGAAATACTATACTCCATATTAAACACTACAATAATAAAAAGATAAACTACCTATTTGGTATCCTATTTATTTGTGTTACTATTTTGATCATTTAACTAATTTTTTTAACAAAATATATCTAATATTATGTTTTACTTTTATTTTGATATTTTACTGTAAAAGAATTAACGAAAAAAACGACGTGACATTTTTAAATTTATTTCATTTTCTCTCTCCTAATAATAAAATGACATGTAAGTTTTTTTTTCTTAATTTTTAACGGCGGTATCAAAACGGCTAAATTAAGGGAATATTTTCTTTTAGGAAAATAATTAGAAAAATATCTCATTAATAGTTATGTAGAAAAATACTCTTTTTCGGTCCACATAAGGTAAATCCGCGCTTAGTCAAAAGCGAGTTTCAAACTCGCACTTAGCTAAAAGCGAGTTCTGTGTAAAAAAAAAAACTTGGTAAATTAATTTTTTTTATTTCTTACTTACCCACCCAACACATAACTCACATTTAGCTAAGCGTGAATTTGCCTTACGTGAATTGAAAAGACTATTTTTCTCCATAACCATAAATGGGGGTTTTCCAATTATTTCCAAAAAAGAATATTTTACTAATTTTACCAAACAAAACATAATATTAGATACTATTTTAAAAAAAAATAATTAGGTGACCAAAATAAAAATATTAGAATATGTGGGATATCACATAGATAGTTTACCCTTACAAAAATGGAAGCAACCTGAACAGTCTTTCTCGTTTACTACCTTTTATTTCATTCTCCTGGGTTTCCCTACTCCAAGTGTAAAGCTTGGCCAAAGGCTACTGTTAATCTACTTCTACATTTTCTCCGTCCCACACCGATCACTGACCAGGTCGGCACCATGAACGAAGGGGGCGTTGCCACCGCCAACAGCGGCTCAGTTGGTGTTCAGATCCAACGCTCCCGAAGGCTCCCGGATTTCCTTCAAAGCGTCAATCTCAAGTACGTCAAATTAGGTTACCACTATCTGATTTCCAATCTCTTAACCCTCTGTTTCATCCCTCTTATTGCATTGATTTCAATTGAAGTTTCTCAAATGAATATCCATGATTTACACCAGTTGTGGGTTCACCTTAAGTTCAATCTAGTCAGCGTAACCGTTTGTTCTGCTATTTTAGTGTTCGGGTTAACTGTCTACGTCATGACCCGACCCAGACCCGTTTACCTTGTCGATTACTCTTGCTACCGTGCCCCTGATCATCTCAAAGCTTCTTACGGTCGTTTCATGAAGCACTCTAGGTTGACCGGTGATTTCGATGAATCGTCCCTCGAGTTCCAGCGCAAGATTTTGGAGCGCTCGGGGCTCGGGGAGGAGACTTATGTGCCAAAAGCAATGCATAATATCCCTCCAACACCGTCTATGGCGGCAGCTAGGGAAGAAGCCGAAGAGGTTATGTTTGGGGCATTGGATATTCTTTTAAAGAACACCAATGTGAACCCCAAGGATATTGGTATTCTTGTTGTGAATTGTAGTTTGTTTAATCCAACACCATCATTGTCTGCTATGATTGTGAATAAGTACAAACTAAGGGGAAATATTAGGAGTTTTAACTTAGGTGGGATGGGGTGTAGTGCCGGGGTTATCGCCTTAGATCTTGCTAAGGATTTGTTGCAGGTGCATAGGAATACTTATGCTGTTGTTTTAAGTACTGAGAATATTACTCAGAATTGGTATTTTGGGAATGATAAGTCCATGTTGATACCCAATTGTTTGTTCCGAGTTGGCGGTTCTGCCGTTTTGCTTTCAAATAAGTCCAAGGATAGCCGACGAGCTAAGTATAAGCTTATTCATGTGGTGAGGACTCATCGTGGAGCCGATGATAAGGCATTCAGGTGTGTATATCAGGAACAAGATGATGCTGGGAAGACCGGTGTTTCGCTTTCCAAAGATTTGATGGCAATTGCTGGAGTTGCACTAAAGACCAACATCACTACGTTGGGTCCTCTTGTGTTACCAATCAGCGAGCAGCTTTTGTTTTTCTCAACTTTGCTGGTGAAGAAATTGTTCAATGCTACTGTGAAGCCTTATATCCCGGATTTCAAGTTGGCATTTGATCATTTCTGTATACATGCCGGTGGGAGGGCTGTGATTGATGAGCTTGAAAAGAATCTGCAACTGCTACCTATACATGTCGAGGCTTCTAGAATGACTCTCCATCGTTTCGGAAACACTTCTTCTAGCTCCATTTGGTATGAACTATCCTACATTGAGGCCAAGGGGAGGATGCGGAAACGAAACCGTGTTTGGCAAATTGCATTTGGAAGTGGTTTCAAATGTAATAGTGCTGTCTGGGAAGCACTTCGGAATGTAAAGCCTTCTAGTAATGGACCTTGGGAAGATTGCATTGATAACTATCCTGTGAAAATAAGCACCTAGCTAGGTGACAGGTTTTGATTCTATATTCAGACTCAGTATTCCATCAGAAGGCACACTTGCTTCATGTGATTCTTGATTTGTACTTTTGTAAGCCATTTTTCTTGGTATGTTGTCGTAATTCTCCATGTATTTACTGGTCATTTACCTTGTTTAAGACCGGCATTTAACGAAATTTTAATAACGTGCCATTATAGCATTTCATCTTTCATTTGTTATCAAGGTTTTGCTTGTTGAGAAATCATTGCTGGAATTTTTCCTGTGGCTAAAAGTGGAAAGCACCACAATGTACCTGCATTATTGCTGTAATTTTAATGATATAGGAGGTACTTGTTTAGCCGAATTCAGTTTTCTATTGTCTTCTATCTGTGCGGCTGTATCAATAACAGAAAATTTCTGCATCGGCCGTCTGTGTTCTATACCGAAAGCTTAATTAGCAAGAAGTGCCTAGCTTAACGGTCATTTACAGGTTTGTCGTATTGAACTATAGAATAGTTACTCTTAAGGTGCCATGCTCTCTCCCGAAACATGAAGATGAAAGTTATTTCCCAGCAAAAGAATGTAAATGCATTGATCGTTCAAATAAATAAGCACAGATATTTGTTGGAGGGTGGCATTTGAGCCAGAGCCATATAGAATCGTTATTCATCTTTATTACAAAAAAATGTGAAATTGCAGGGACTGGACTTTGTTGTAAGCAAAAAATGTAAACTAGGAGAAGAAATGGTATCATCTGAAAGACCATTGGATCTCTTCAAGTGTTCTCCCCTTTGTCTCGGGGACCCAGAGTGTCACAAATACAATGGTGAAAGCGCTCACCACCATGTACATTGCAAAGGTTCCTGTTGATGATCAAGGGAGGTTGAGTTGTTATATAAAATCAATAATATTGCTTATTCGAATTCAACCGATGTTATTGATTTAGATTAAATCATATAACTATTAGTATGAGGATGACCAAATTAAAATGCAAGGGTCAAATTCTCAGGTGGAGTATAGTAGAGGGACTAAAATAAAATATTTGACGTGGGTGAGAGAGAGAGAGAGATGAACCTCCACTGCTCCAGCTCAAAAGCAGGTTAGCAGTCATTGTAACCACCCAAGCAAAGAACCAGTTGGAAAGTGTTGCTATGCTTCCTGCAAGCCCCTTCACATTTATAGGAAGAATCTGCATTGCAATGCAAATTTAGCAGATTAAATATCCAGCACCACCAATCTTTTTTTAACAATAACAGCTAGCTGGTTTGGATTCGAAATCTAATAAAATAATGATGTTCAAACCTTGCAGATTTTCATATTGGATCGAAGTTGATGCTAAATAACGAGAAGAAAGAAAAAACAATACCTCTGACATTATAACCCAAGGAATAGCACCCATTCCCAGAGAGAAGGTAACCACCATGGCCTGAAACAAGAGCAAGTTAAAACAATTGCATTCTAGCAACAATACAGTAACAGAAACAAGAGAAGTAACATACCACAACTCCAACTACTGACAAGATCCCCATAATGCTATAAACACTAGAGTCACTCGATACAACATCCTGGATCAATTATCAAAATTCAAACATGGTGATAGTTATGTGAAACTGACATAAAGAAATATAAGCTTCAATATAATTGAATCATTTGTATATCATTCATTACCTTTAGAAAAAATGATACTGCAACAACTAGGAGGCTGAGTGTCATTCCAACAGAGGATACCTGAAAGTAAATTGCAAACAATGATCTCTTTTGGTGCTGGGTCCTAACTCCATTGTAGATAGGTTTTTGGTCTTAATCAAAACAGGTCAGGGTCAAGTCGGAATGGTCGGTAAAGTAGAGTAGACTTACTATAAGCAGAACCCGGCGGCCTGCTTTGTCCACCAACCATGTGGTTACGGCAGTAGCAATGACCTAAGTATGCATAATTCCGGTAAGTTGTCATTTGTGGATCGATGAAAAGAAAAAAGCTGTAGCATTTTTCGAGTTATACCTGAATGGCACCAACTCCAAAGGTGGCTGCATTGCTTGATTTAACCCCTGCTCAAACAAGGTTAATCGTTCAGTTAAGCCTTTGAAGTTAGAACTCGAACACTAAACTTTTGGCTAACATAACATAAGCATCAGCAAACTCTGGATATTGGCATGTTTGTAAACATTATAAAGAAAAAGAAATAGGCAACACCAATGACAATTTTCAACAAGCTTAAGCTTACCGGCAGCTTCAAAAATTGTACTGGAATAGAACAGAACACCATTAATGCCAGAAAGTTGTTGCAGCATAAGTAATCCAATTCCAACCTGAAAGATATTGGTCCATGAAATCAATTAGCTTCCTCTTTGTCCGGCTATCAAGACCTAGGACCATTCAGATGAATGGAAAGTTCAGAATAAAGCTTGTGATTAGCTATTAAAATTTACCATCAATGGAAACCAATATCTCCTTTCTTTGAGTTCTGCAAACCGAATTGTAGTTCTTCTAGTTGTTGATGCTACAGATCTCTGTCAAGTTAATAAATAACTGAAGTTTTGAACAAGAACTTGCAAATATTGAAGTGGAAGACCATGTTGAAAGGTTTGCAATTGAAGAAAAATGTTAAACTGCTTATCATTACCTTGATTTCATTCACTTCAATGGAAATATCAGCATCAAAACCCCTGAGAACTTGCAAAGAAGCTTCAAAGTCTTCTGTCATACCCATTGTTGCCTGGAATTAGGAAAAGAAATTTGAATCAGGAGATCATAAATATCGGCGTGAGAATGCTCAAGTTACAACCTCGTTCTCAAGCTTACCAGCCATCGAGGAGATTCAGGAATGAAAAATAGACCAGGTATCAAAATTGTACAAGGAAGTATTCCTGCCAGAAGACAAAGTTGGTCAGTGGTGATTATTTTCCTGTTGCCATGATCTACTAATGAATTCAAGTGCTTCAAAGCACTAAGAATGAATCTATCTCATAGAATTTGCTGGTAAAGGCTTTACAGAAATGGATAGAAAGTTGATCATTGCAACAAAAGAAGTGAATGAACCAGTTGTATTCAAATGAATATGATATGAAGCAATATGAGACCGGTTTCTGAAACTGTCTTACAAAAATGATTACCTAAAACTGCAAGTATCCTCCATTCAACAAAAAGTCCCAGCAGATAGGCCAGCATTATTCCAAGTGTGACGGAGAGCTGAGCAGTAAACAACATTGCATATTTGAGCAGCCTAAGAGGTGATCAAAGCTTTTTTCGAAAATATTCATTAACAATGCTAATGATAAACAGAGATAGAGCCAACCTGATTCACTGAACCCAAGCTGCCCCTCAAGTTTTGAGGTGCTATCTCAGCTATATATACAGGCACCTATACATACATAATATATAAAATTCATACTCTCAACCCTTTCGAACAAAAGTTCCATCTTAATAACCGAGCATAGTTCAACGTTACCGTATAAGAGATTATTCCCACACCGAAACCTTCCAACAACCTTCCCATGTAAAGAAAAGACGAATCCTGCAAAATGCAGCAAGCTTTGTTTGTAAGCATAAATCGATCAAGTTATTTTTTTATTATCAGAGTAGCTACATCAAGCTTGGGTAATACTAATCATAAGAACCCACTGTTGCAAAAGATATAGCAAGCCATCCAATTATATTAGGAATTGCAGCAATCATTAAAGCCTGCAATGGGGGAAAAGAACATACACTTAGTAATCCGAATCAAAACATAAAACAAATACTCTGCTGGTAAATCAGCGAATCGATTACCCCTTTTCGTCCGATATACTCGGCTATCTGACCACTGGCAATTGCTCCAACCATGGCACCCACATTTGATAAAGAACCAAACAGAGAAAACTATCCCAGAAATAGGACTCATTAGCAAGAGTTCAACCAAGGAGAACACCCAGTTAACCAAACCAAAACAAAAAGGAAAAATATTACCTCTGAAACTGTTAGTCCAAGATCCTTTACAATTGCAGATTGTGTAGGAGAAGAGTAACCACACTGCATAACAAATAAAACCCAGTTCAGAACTTGTTTCAAAGGTAGTAAATCAGAAAAAAGAAGTGAACTTACAGTGAAACCGAATTGGATAGGACCCAAAGCAACAATCAAGACGCAGGCAACAACAGAGATGGAGTTATCACGAAGTGCTTGAGAGGATCCCAGCATACTTGAGCCCATCCTGGAACCCATCCGATACCAGCTTCCTGTGTGTAGGAATGGCTTCCTTAGATCCCCCCTCCCTTCTTCACCATCATCCCTCAGACTCATCTTCCCTTCTTACTCTATACTCTATACTCTATACCAATGAAACTAACACTTTGTGATCACCCAGAGATTGGGAAAAAAGAAAAGAAAAGAAGAGCCCTTTAAACAATTTTCTTTTAGCCTCTCAGATTGTATATCCTGAGAAAGAAGATTATAATATAAATGTGCATATATAAACAAATGCTACTACCAGAAGATTATAAAATAATAGCACCTACCTTTCAGACGTGCAAATCGTGTCTGTTATGGAAGAGTTCCGTTACTTCCAGCTCAAAACTTACCGTAAAGGTGTCTTTCAATTTCTAGGTCAAATTTGGTCTCTTCTGTTTTTATAGCAAGGTTAAATTACACACAAAGTCACTTAATTATGGATTTAGTAACAAATATGTCGTTTTTTCTTTTAGAAGTCACTAAAGTTTTAAAAATTATAAAATAATCGGTAAGTTTATCGAAATATTACAAAATGGTCATTTCACGACACATTATAAAATATTAATAAGTTTAAAGATTTTTTTGTAATAGTTTGATAAATTCGATGATTATTTTGTAATTTACATAACTTCAATGACCAAAGAAACTATTTTTACTTAGCTTAGGTATCATTTATGTACTTCAGCTAATTAAAGAGCCAAAAAGTAAAAATGTATGTCGCTATCGGAGTTCCAGTGTAATTGTAACTCAATTACAAGCCCTCGCTGTCAAGCGAATCAGCAAAACTCGGGGAGTTGCCGAGTTGGCATTGTTTGTCGTAAGGTTTATCTGATTTTTTCTACTCTTTGCAATTTGCAATAAAATATTTAAGAAAAAGGTCCGCATGATAAACATGAATGCCCAAAACAGTGTTAATGATAAACATGAATGCCAAAAATAATGTTAGTTGTACTCAATTTTAGGGTATATTATATAGGTGGTCATTGAACTTTTAGAATAATTTTAATATAATCATTGAAATCAATTTTTTTTATTGAAGTTAATGACATTAGAAAAACTTTTATTTCAACCATTGAATCCTTAAAAGGGTTAAAACTATTTCTAATTGGGATCACTTTTTTTCTAACCGGAACATCTAGTCAGTGGTGGATGTATGTGAAAGGGTGGGTGGACCCGTGTCCACCATGAACTTTTTAAGGTTCATATATTTGACTTTAATTTTTAAAATTTTATGAATTAGTCTTTAAATGTTTAAAGTTTTATGACTTGTGTCCACCTCAAAAATATTTTTGAATCCGCCACTGCATCCAGTTGAAATTGGAAGGGTACTGTGGTGAGATGATTCAAATGCATCTTGTTGCGTGTAAAATATTCTATCGCAATTGAGTGCAAGTGTACAGGACGCAAGTAGTAAAGTGATACGAAGTATCGGATATCGTCTCCACAGGGATTGGGCTAATAGCTTCACCTTAATTCACTGCACGAAAGTAAAAGAAATATTTGAGAGTTGTCACGAAAATAATAAAGAAAACGTAAATAAAAGAGTAAGGAGATCAAGATAGAGAAAATGGGCTGGTATTGAATTGCTCAGTAGTGCAGGTATTGCGATGATTAGGAAATCCAGTTCTGTCGTCGTCACCCGTCGCGGCAGCACCTGTCGCGGCAGCAGTCCGTTGATCGTCGCGGCAGCAAACGCTCAACTCAGTACTTTCAAGTTTGGCAAGAATCCCAAATCTGCCTTGGCCTATCCCTAGGTCCAAGTCTGTCGATGATCACGTCTTTGATGATACATCCCGGCGTGAATCGAAGGATGAACACTGATGTGTATGAATTCTTCCTTAGCCACTTAACCTCTCCCTATCCCTAGGCACGAGATAGTTCAACTATAAACTAGAGAACTTGCTCTTATTTCTTTTGTATACTTAACTCTCCCGATGCTAAGTAAATAGATAACCTCACAATGCTCTCTCGATGCTCTTGCAAGATATTAATAACCAAAATAAGAGAACTTGAAGTTTATTTTATTGAACTGAAAATTCCTAAAACAAAACAACCCTTGCAACTACTTTACAAATCAACCTGTGGCCCTAGGGGGAATTTAGAACATGTCGGCGGCGGGTAAACGACTAGGGGTTTTTGGTTATCGGTTATGGGGTATTCGGCTATATCTCTCTCTAGGTTAAAATATATGTCCTTATATAAGCTTTGGGCTCAAGTTATCTAAGTTAACAAGGATTACAACTTTAATTAAAAGTATGATTCTAATAAAGACTTAATCTTCAAGGAATCTACTTTCCAGCCGTCATCCTTGTTTCTTGGGATTTTCTCTCCTTGAGCTTTGGGCTTGACATATCTTTTGATCTGGGGCTTGGAAAAATATACGGTTTTCACACGACAGACGAGCAGAATTTTCTCTATCTATCGAGGTCCACTTTGCTTTTTCTCCACTAACTTGCTGTCGTCCTCTGCTGTCACGGCAGCACCATGGCAGCATCGTCCTCTTTGTCTGGTTTTCCAGTTCAGCTCTTCTACTTCTCTGCCCCGCGCCTGCCTTCTCCGTCTATTATGGTAGCAACCTGCAAAATCAGCCATTCTTTAGTAGAATCTGTGCCTTTAATATATTTGTGATGTTTTGCTGTAAACTAACCTAAATGTAATGAAATGATGCTTGAATGCAGCAGAAATATGGGTTAAAAAGGTGTAAATAATAGAACTTTTACACACTCAATACACCCCCAAACTCAAGTTTTTGCTTGCCCTCAAGCAATTAAGACCTAAGACAAAAGAAATATTTTTGTTTTGGCTTTCAAACAGTGAACTTTCCCTTGCCCGTCGTTCGTTCTCTGTGACGGCAGCAACCTGTCGGATAATTTAGGATCTGTCCGGAATCTCACTATAGTTCTCGTGCAGTGTGTGCATGCTTGTGAACAGTTATATGCCAAGACTCTCTTAGTTTCACTAGAATATTCAACTCTTAACTCGAATTTTTATGCCAAAGTTTATCTTTTTGAAGGCACATTTTCATGCTTCTTTGATTTTTTTTTTTGTTTTGACTCAATTTCTAAAATTTTACTAGAGCCAGTTTTAGGCACCTCTAGTTAGCTTCCTAGATCCAGTTTTGGGCACCTCTAGGATTTTTGAGTCTCTTTTGCTAAACTTCTTTCCTAGAGCCAGTGTTAGGCACCTCTAGGTGTTATTCAAGTGCTAAGCTTCCTATTCTAGTTTGGCTAAAAGAAGTCTAAGCAGTATAACAGTCACAATGGTGTTTAAATTTTTTAGAACTATAGAAAGGCTCTAAACTTCTCCTTAAACTATCCTAAAGATGCTGCCACGACAGAGCTGTCACGACAGGCAAGTTCAATACACAGTTTTAAGCCAAAATTTTCAGTTTTTTTGAGAAAATTAACTAAGTAAAAGACACAACAATTAACTAAGATGTACTTGGACTCCATTAATATGGAGGGTTGCCACCCCCAAACTCAAGGGTTGCATTGCCCTCAATGCAAAGGATAAAATAAAAAGCAAAATAAATGAAGGCAGTACATCACAAAATATAGAGATAGCAGGCAGTAATAAGAAAAAAAAAGAAACTTAAATTTTAAGCACTATCTTCACTGCTGCTGCTGAGGCGGATCTGGCGGCGGATTCTGGGTTTTGGGGCAGGCTGGGTTGGTAGCTGCACAACCTGAATGTCGGAGCTGCTGCCGCTGTCCCAGCTGCTACTGCTACTGCTGCTGCTGGCCTTGGGCAGGGTTTCTTGTTGGCCATTCTTTTCTGCCTCTTGACAGGTGTAAATTCTTTCGCCAAGTTTCTCCTAATAGAGGGTTTGGCGTCGCTTTCTGCCCAGACGGATGAAGAAGAGAACCCAGCTACAAAGGCAACAATGTCATCCGAGGGTGCCGGTCGCTTTGTTCCTCGGGCGGATGTTTCGGCCTGAGGGATGCCGGCTGCCGTCGGGGCAGGTGATGGAATGGAGGCATCAGATGGTGTATGTGGTGTGGCAGCAGGTGTGGGTGTGTGGGCAGGGGTGGGGACGGTGAAGTAGTGGGCAGGGAAGGTGGGAAAGACAACATCAGGAAAATTTAAAGTATGATGAATGAAATTTACCGTGGAAGCGGCAAAATCCTTGATGAATGTCATTAGACCCAGCTGTCTGTCCTCCATCCTCTAAATATCAGCAAGGATTTGAGTGGATGGGTCTGTCGGAGCAACTGCTGTGGCGGCAGGTTCAGGGTTGGGCTGCTCTGACGATTCAGCTGGGGCGGCAGCAGGGTTGAAAGAATAGAGGGGGTTGCTACTGTCAGCTCCATGAAGCTGATGATATTTTTGTCTGTCCAGCCCCGTCCCTTCACTATTCGGTCGGTGTTGGCTTCCGGCACGGCAGAGCAGCGGCAGAGGGACGTGATAAGGTAGGGAAGGCAGAGGAGGGCCGTCGATCGATGGGCGCAGTCCAAAATACTCTCCCGTATATAACTCCCACATTAATGGGTCGTTTATTGATAATGGAGTGTATTATGGTTAACCTCTGCTGGTCCACGGTGGTGTGATGTGAGGACGGCATAATCCTCTTCTAAATGAAAGTGTTCCACAGTTTGGCCTCCGGCAGCAGCTGCCTCCTCTTCACTGTGTGGGGATTTTTGTGGCTTGTGTTCCACTCAGTCCCTTCTTCCGTTACTTCGGCCATGACAGCGTCATAGGCAGCTTCATCTAGAGTGTTAAGGAACTGCTGGTGAGCATCATCGTTGGGGCCGAGGTAGAGGCCATAGAAAGAGTTAATGCGCTCAGCTGTGAACTGCACTTCTGTCCCTCGGACAGTCACTGCTGTTGTCGTCCTGCTGCCGATGGCAGCATAGAATTCCCTCACCGGCGTCTCATTCATCTCTGTTGGTTGCTCTGCGAATGTTTCCCATAAGAGGGCTCTAATCGTCCTTGCGATGAACGGTTTGAGGCCCATATTAACTGCTCTTGGGGTGTAAATAAAGCCTCTTTCTTCCCATAAATCTCTAGTAGCAAAGGATTGTGGGGTGGGTGCTGCCGGTGAAGAGGTTGAAGCAGCACTGCGGCGGGTTCTTCTGGAAGACATTTTAGTTGCAAGGGTTGTTGAAAGTAAAAGAAAGCAAATGAAAAATAAAGGGGAGAGCAAGTAAGAAAAACAGAAGTGCATGAAATGAAAATGAAATGGGGTTTTGTAGAGGAGGAGTTGCTGCCCGTTGAAGCTGTAACGGTAGGCGTGAATAACGGGGCGACTGTTGAGCTTTAGCGTGTCTGACGCGTCTGACACGCATTTATGCATCTGTTACACGTCTGTCACACGTTTCTGCGTCTGTCATGACAGCCTGTCTTTTCCGTGTCTGTCGCGGAAGCTGGAACGACATGCTTCAATATTGGGCTTTGCTGGGCTGTTGGATGGACGGTGGGCTGGGTTCACTTCTCCTATTCTTCTTGACTCATTTATTTCCTAAAAACAGTAAACATACAAAACATTATTCGAATAAAATAAACCTTATTTCCTAATAATAAATAATAGTAATAAAACAAATAAAAATAAAAGTTAGGTTAAGTTAGGGATGCCATGTGGGGCATCTCCTAAGGTAAACCACTTCCTGCATTCCTGGGGCTTCAGTCCCCTGATAATGCTTGAGGCGCTGTCCGTTGACTTTGAATTGGTGCTCGTCTTTTAATGATCGGATTGTGATGGCACCATGGGGAAAAACTTGTACGACTTGGAATGGGCCAGACCATCTAGATTTCAATTTCCCTGGGAAAAGTTTCAGTCTAGAATTGAACAACAAGACAAGCTGCCCTGGGCAGAACTGTCGTGGCAGCAACTTCCTGTCATGCCACTTCTTAGTTTTCTCCTTGTAGATTCTTGCATTGTCGTAGGCCATTTTCCGTATTTCTTCAATCTCGTTCAGATCCAACAGCCTTTTCTGGCCTGCCTTGTCCAAGTGTATATTTACTGCCTTGATCGCCCAATATGCTATGTGCTCTATCTCGACAGGCAGATGACAAGTTTTTCCATAAATCAATCGGTATGGAGACATGCCCAATGGAGTCTTGAAAGTTGTCCTATATGCCCATAACGCATCATTGAGAAGTAAAGACCAATTTTTCCTAGTTGGCTTAACCATCTTCTCAAGAATGTTCTTAACTTCCCTATTAGATATTTCAGCTTGTCCATTGGTCTGTAGGTGGTATGCTGTCGCGATCCGATGCTTAACACCATATTTCTTCAAGGCGGCAGCAATAACCCTATTGTCAAAATGTCTCCCTTTATCACTGATAATCGCCTTGGGGATGCCAAACCTGGAAAAAATGTTTTTGTGTAAAAACCTTTGGACTGTTTTGGCATCATTCTTTTGAGTGGCGATAGCTTCAACCCACTTAGAGACATAATCAACTGCTAGGAGGATGTATAAATTCCCACATGAAGATAGAAAAGGTCCCATAAAATCGATCCCCTAAACGTCGAAGATTTCGACTTCTAGAATGTTCTGCAGCGGCATCTCGTTTCTCCTTGAGATGTTTCCCATCCTTTGGCACCTGTAACAGCTCTTGTAGAAGATTTGTGCGTCTTTATATAGTGACGGCCAATAGAACCCTGACTGCAGCACCTTGGCAGCAGTTTTGTTGCCTCCTAAGTGACCTCCATACTGTGAAGCATGGCAGTGATGAAGTATGTCTTCTTGCTCTTCTTGTGGTACACACCTCCTTATAACCTGATCTGCACAAATTTTGAAAAGAAGAGGTTCGTCCCAATAATAATGCTTAACATCATTTTGGAACCTCTTCCTGGCTTGATAATTAAGATCAGAAGGAGTTATTCCGCTAACTATAAAATTAACAAAATCAGCATACCAGAGGAGTTCAGAAGACTTACTTGCCGCCATGGTTGTCGCAGCAGTGATTGCGGCAGCAAAGAGCTGCTCATCTGGGAAGGTCTCCAGTATGTTTGTCTCATCTATTGGTAGACTCTGTCCCTTCTCCAATCTTGACAAGTGATCTGCCACCTGATTTTCTGTCCCCTTTTGTCCTTGATTTCAAGGTCGAATTCTTGCAATAGTAGGATCCACCGTATCAATCTAGGCTTTGCATCCTTTTTCGCAAACAAATACTTCAGGGCAGAATGGTCTGTGTGCACTATTACCTTCGTCCCAAGTATGTAAGAACGAAACTTGTCAATGGAGAACACCACAGCTAATAACTCCTTTTCTGTGGTGGTGTAGTTCACTTGGGCGTCATTCAGTGTCTTGCTAGCATAATATATGACATGAAATAACTTGTCTCTCCGCTGCCCAAGTGCTGCCCCGACAGCATAGTCACTAGCATCACACATAATCTCAAATGGTTGTGTCCAGTCTGGTGGCTATACTATTGGGGATGTTACCAGTTTTTCCTTCAGAACCTTGAATGCTTCAGTACATTCATCATTAAAGTCAAAGGGTCGGTTCTACTTCAAAAGATGGCATAGGGGCTTGGTGATTTTTGAGAAATTTGCAATGAATCTCCGATAAAAACCAGCATGTCCCAAGAAACTTCTAATGCCCTTGACTGTGGTCGGCGGCATCAGCTTCTCGATCACTTCTATTTTGGCCCTGTCGACTTCTATCCCACGACAGCTAATCTTATGGCCAAGGACTATCCCTTCTTCCACCATAAAGTGGCATTTTTCCCAATTTAAAACTAGGTTTGCTTTTTCACATCTTTCAAGTACCTTTTGTAGATTGCCAAGGCAGCTCTCAAAATCGTCTCCAAAGACTAAAAAATCATCCATAAAATTTCAAGGAAGTCCTCTACCATATCAGAGAATATGGCCATCATGCACCTTTGGAAGGTGGCGGATGCATTGCATAGTCCAAACGGCATCCTCCTAAAAGCATACGTTCCGTAGGGGCATGTGAAAGTCGTCTTTTCTTGATCTTCCGGTGCGATAGCAATTTGATTATAACCTGAATAACCATCAAGAAAACAATAGTAAGGTTTACCCGCTAATCTATCAAGCATTTGATCAATAAAGGGTAAAGGAAAATGGTCTTTTCGGGTAGCTTTGTTAAGCTTCCGATAGTCCATACAAACCCTCCAACCGGTCACAGTCCTGGTTGGGATTAACTCGTTGCTTTCATTGGTTACCACGGTCATTCCTCCTTTCTTTGGAACGCATTGCACCGGGCTCACCCATTTGCTGTCAGAGATGGCGTAAATAATACCAGCATCTAACCATTTGATTATCTCTTTACGCACCACCTCTTTCATCGCATGGTTTAGCCGCCTTTGGGAATCTATAGTCGGCTTATGATCTTCCTCTAAAAGGATTTTGTGCATGCATAACGCCGGACTAATGCCTTGAATATCAGCTATCGTCCATCCAATCGCCTTTTTGTGCTGCCGTAGCATGCCTATTAGCTGCCGTTCCTGTTCCTGTGGCAGCTTAGAAGAGATGATTACGGGCAACGTATCATTTGAACCAAGAAAAGCATATTTAAGCTGCCCTGGCAGGGGCTTCAGTTCTAAGGCAGGTGGTTCAACAGTAGATGGCTTTTGAATTGTATGGTTATCCGAAGTATAGTTTAAAGGTTCGAATAACTTACCTGGACGATTGCCTATCCAATTTACCTCCCCCTAATCTTCAGTATCAGATGTATCGGAGTCAGAGGAGTTGTTGTCGTCGGTGCTGTCGTGACAGCCCTGTAAGTGGCTGCCGCGGCAGTGCCCAATTTTTATATCGTGACAGCCCGACCTGATGCAGGGTTGATCAAAGGTAACATCAGTGATAGCCTTGCATTCCTCGTCTGCATCAGCATGTTTCATAGCTTGGAGAACATTCAACTTAATCTCTTGATCGTTCACTCTCATTGTGAGTTCTCCTTTCTCCACATCAATCAGTGATCTTCCTGTGGCTAAGAAGGGTCACCCAAGGATGATTGGTGCGTTTTCGTCTACCTCACAATCTAAAACAAGAAAGTCATCAGGAAAAATAAATTTATCCACTCTTACCAGAATATCTTTGATTTTTCCTTCCTGATGAACGTAAGAGCGATCTGCCAGCTGCAGAGTTACTGTCGTGGGCCGCGCCTTTCCAATGCCAAATTTCTGAAAAACAGATTTTGGCATTAAATTAACACTAGCACCAAGATCACAAAGTGTCTTACCCACATATTTATTTCTGATCACACAAGGTATGATGAAGCTCCCCGGATCCTTCTTTTTCTGGGGTGGTTGCCGATGGAGAATACTCATGCAACCTTCTGTCATCTTTACCGTTTCAAATTCCTCAAGTTTAGATTTCTTTGACATGACATCCTTGAGAAATTTGGCATAACCGGGCATCTCCCTAACGGCATCTAACAGCGGAATATTAATATGAACCTGCTTAAAAATATCATAAATCTTTTTGAGTTGAGATTCTTGCTTAGCTTGCTGTATCTGTTGAGGAAAAGGAGGTGGGGGACGATAATCAGCAATACGCCCTTCCCACTGCATACGAATTTGAGGAGGTTTGGGTTCATCAATTTTCTCCTCTGTCGCTTTTGTTGTCGTGACAGGTTAATCGGCAGCAGTCTGTTTATCACCTGTCGGGGCAGCTTCCTCGGCAGGTTTATCTAAGGCTGGTTCCTTTACTGTTTCAGCTTCCTTTTCCGGCCCTGGTAATTTCTTCCCACTCCTAGTAGTAATAGCTTTACACTGCTCATGTGTGGGCTGCCTAGCATTTTCAGTATTACTAGGGAATCCTCCAGTCTGCCTCGGCTTAATATGTTGAGAAACCTGACCCATTTGTGTCTCCAAAGATTTTAGAGTAGCTTCATGATTCGTCATCCGCATCTCTGTTTTATCCCTGAAATTCTCTGTCTTCTTGACAAACTGATTCATATTCTCAATATAAGTACTTGTCTGAGACATGAAAGTGGCCAGAGTCTGTTCCAGTATACTGCTTGTGGCAGCTGATGGCTGCTGTTGTTGCTGCGGCGGCAAGTGCGGCGGCAGTTGCTATCGCGTCAGCAATCTAGGTCCTCCCTGATTCTGATTGTGTGCTTGAGGATTCAGGGCATTATTAGGATTACTCCAAGAAAACTTGGGGTCCTTCCTCCAATTGGGATTATAATTGTTGGAATTGTAATTCGGCTTGTAATTTCCAACATATTTTCCCTCTTCTAACTGTATCGGGCATTCATCCGAACCATGATTTCCCTCACAGATTTCACATACCTCCTCAACAGAAAATCCATGTTGTCCATCATCATTCAATAACCTTTTCATTGCTTTAGTAAGGAATGCTACCTGCGATTTCATCGTGATGTCGGCTTCATAATCCTTGACAGCTAGTACCCGTTTACCCCCTCTTCTTGCTGTCGGAAACTGCTCCTCATTCTTAGCCAGATTTTTCAATACTTGCATTGCCTCGTCCGGATCTTTATCCAATAATAGTCCATTTGCTGCTGAATCAATTCGAATACGAGTTTGTAAGTTGGCAGCATTATAAAACTTTGTTACCTGATTCCAGACGGGGAATCCATGCATTGGGCAGTTCCGTAGAAGAGTAGTAAATCTGTCCCAGGCCTCGTGCATTGGCTCGTCATCTTCCTGTTGAAAAGTAGCAATTTCATTACGTAATCGCTCAGATAAATGCGAAGGATTAAAACGAGATAAAAATTCAGGAGATAAATCTGCCCAAGTTCTAATTGAACCCGGCGTAAGTTTATTCCACCAAGTTTTAGCTCTATCCCTTAGTGAATGGGGAAATAACCGAAGCCTCAGTATCTCCGGATTAACTCATGGCAGTCTAAACGAACCACAGATCTCCTGGAACGTCTTTAGATGCTCCCTAGCATCCTCTGTAACAGCACCACTAAACTGCCCGGCATTGTTGATCATACTAAATATGACAGGTTTCAGCTCGAAGTTGTCAACATCAATATCTAGCAGTGTGGTCTCCAACTCTACATGATCGTTCAACATGTAGTCACGACAGGACCGTCGTCCGGCGGCGGCAGGCGGTATAATATCGCTGACGGGCGGGTCGTCTCCAACGTGGGCCATCTTCTCTAGTTGTTCTTCAAGGTACTCGTTCCTGGCTAGAAGGTGACGAAGTTGTTACTTGAGATTAAAGGAACGTTCGATTTCTGGATCTAATGGATACTCAGGATCTTTACCTCGATTCGATCTGCGCATAAACAAGAAACCTTGTAAAGAGCAAGAGTTGAAAGCACCAAAGAAAAACAGAAAAAAAATAAAAATAAAAAGTGCAATAAAAGAAAGGTAGAGATATGTTGCCAATCCCCGGCAACGGCGCCAAAAACTTGTTGCGTGTAAAATAGTCTATCGCAATTGAGTGCAAGTGTACACGACGCAAGTAGTAAAGTGATACGAAGTATCGGATATCGTCTCCACAGGGATTGGGCTAATAGCTTCACCTTAATTCACTGCACGAAAGTAAAAGAAATATTTGAGAGTTGTCACGAAAATAATAAAGAAAACGTAAATAAAAGAATAAGGAGATCAAGATAGAGAAAATGGGCTGATATTGAATTGCTCAGTAGTGCATGTATTGCGATGATTAGGAAATCCAGTTCTGTCGTCGTCACCCGTCGCGGCAGCACCTGTCGCGGCAGCAGTCCGTTGATCGTTGCGGCAGCAAACGCTCAACTCAGTACTTTCAAGTTTGGCAAGAATCCCAGATCTGCCTTGGCCTATCCCTAGGTCCAAGTCTGTCGATGATCACGTCTTTGATGATACCTCCCGGCGTGAATCGTAGGATGAACACCGATGTGTATGAATTCTTCCTTAGCCACTTAACCTCGCCCTATCCCTAGGCACGAGATAGTTTAATTATAAACTAGAGAACTTGCTCTTATTTCTTTCGTATACTTAACTCTCCCGATGCTAAGTAAATAGATAACCTCAAAATTCTCTCCCGATGCTCTTGCAAGATATTAATAACCAAAATAAGAGAACTTGAAGTTTATTTTATTGAACTGAAAATTCCTAAAACAAAACAACCCTTGCAACTACTTTACAAATCAACCTGTGGCCCTAGGGGGAATTTAGAACATGTCGGCGGCGGGTAAACGACTAGGGGTTTTTGGTTATCGGTTATGGGGTATTCGGCTATATCTCTCTCTAAGTTAAAATATATGCCCTTATATAAGCTTTGGGCTCAAGTTATCTAAGTTAACAAGGATTACAACTTTAATTAAAAGTATGATTCTAATAAAGACTTAATATTCAAGGAATCTATTTTCCAGCCGTCATCCTTGTTTCTTGGGATTTTCTCTCCTTGAGCTTTGCGCTTGACATATCTTTTGATCCGGGGCTTGGAAAAATATACGGTTTTCACACGACATACGAGTAGAATTTTCTCTATCTATCGAGGTCCACTTTGCTTTTTCTCCACTAACTTGCTGTCGTCCTCTGCTGTCACGGCAGCGCCATGGCAACATCGTCCTCTTTGTCTGCTTGTCCAGTTCAGCTCTTCTACTTCTCTGCCCCACGCCTGCCTTCTCCGTCTATTATGGCAGCAACCTGCAAAATCAGCCATTCTTTAGTAGAATCTGTGCCTTTAATATATTTGTGATGTTTTGCTGTAAACTAACCTAAATGTAATGAAATGATGCTTGAATGCAGCAGAAATATGGGTTAAAAGGGTGTAAATAATAGAAGTCTTACACACTCAACACATCTAAATATGGGTGTTCCAATATTTCATTCCATTTATGGTAATTAATGATCTAATGGGCAGGATAGAGCGAGCGGGTTAGGGAGCAGTTATCTTCTATGAAAATTTAAAATTTGTATATAATTTTTAAAAAATAAAATAATTTTCATGTATTTTTTTATTAAAGATATATTTTCACCCCCTAAAATTTTATAAATTTTCCCCTAACATAAAATCTTTGCTAATGGATGATTTAAGTCATGTTATACAATATTTTTAAAAGTATTTTTTTAAAATTGGTAAATGACAATTTGATTGAAGAATCGGGCATAGAAATTTTGACATCAATATGGGAGAGGGAAGAGCTTCGAATAGTGATTGCAACGTCGTTGTTCCAACCCAAAGATAAACCCCCTCAAGATTTGTCTGCTCCATAATCCAAACCATTGACGAAGCCACATTTTCTTTGAACATGTTCCATCCTTTTAGAACTTAGTTTAACATTTATAAGAAACATAATTTGAGGGTCAATTTTCCTTGTTTTATTTTTGAGGCGTCAAACTGTTTGGGGATTTTCCAACTCACAGACATTCCAACTTATAATTTTTATTGACCCAACAAGAAATACCAGCTCAGAAGTAAACAAGCAATCAGGGTGCCACCCTAGAGATAAAACAGAGCAAAACCATCGAAAAAAGGACGTACGATAAAGCAATGGGAGAAAAAAAACACCAGGATCATACAAACCTTTCAAACACAATGGCAACAAACCCTTCTCAGAAATACGAGAATGGAATAAAAAGAAACAACGTAATCCAGCCTGAGGCTGTAAATGAGACGAGACAGATCACGAGCTACTCGAGCTCGACTTGGTCAAAGTTCGGTCAATACTCGACTCGATTGGACACGATTCGAATTTTTAACGAGCCGAGTTACTTGACACCTGACTCAAAAGCTCCTAAACTACTCAAAAATATAATAAACTATTTTTTTTTTTAAATTTTTAAAATTAAAGTGAACTAAAATGTAGGTTGGATGTTTTTGGTTGTTATGTTATGTTTGTTTAATTATTAGTTTAACTTTCTTTACATTTAATTTCATGTGTACTTTTTTCCTCCTACTATAATTAGAGGGTTTTAATGAGCCACAGGAAAATATCTCTTTTGTAATATTATTATTATTATTATTATTGTTGTTGTTGTTGTTGTTGTTATTGTTGTTGTTGTTGTAAATGAAACGAGATAGATGGCGAGCTATACGAGCCTGACTCAGTTAAATCTCGATCAATACTCAACTCGATTGGACTCGGCTCGAGTTCTTAACGAGTTGAGCTCAGCATACTCAAGCTCGAGTCAAGCTCGAATTCGACTCGAATTCTTAACGAGTCGAGTCGAGCTCAACACTACTCGAGCTCGACTCGGCTCGTTTACACCTCTAATCCAGCCAAATTGAACTAATCTAGCAAAGTAAACTAAATAGAAAGACACAACTGGAGGAGGAACACTGAACAACACTTCCAATCCAAAACCAAGAAGAAGATGAAATAACTTATATGAAAAATCCAACATCGTCATGAGAGATGAAAATCAGTTGTGCCAAAAATGTATGAAAAACTCATGAAGACCTCGATGAGGAAACTCGGCAAAAAGAGGATTCGAAAAACTAGTGAAGAAGAGTAAATTCCAGTCTTCCAAAATCTAGAGGAATAGAAGAACCCAACAAAATCATGAAGATACAGACCTTCTGATATAGACCCTCTTAGCAAAACCCTAGAAAATGTGATAAAGTGTCATCCCTCACCTCACAATCGTTTTAGAAATCAGAAAAATAAGGATCGGTGCAAGAAAAGGAAAATCCCTAAATCAAAACCTTGATTCCCTACAGAAAATAGCAAAATCGAAACCGAAAAGTGAAGTCCCAATGAACCCTAAGTCACGTTTTTCTTTTCAATCTAGATGTGAGGCTGAGTTCAAAGTTCATCCGCAACAAGTTATTTTGAAAAATTCTAATCCTAATTTTACCTAAAGGAGCGGGGAAGAGAAACTTTAGGGGAAGGAAAGGGGTGCTCATATCGGATTTAGAACTCATGACTTAAGAGAATGTTAGGGAACACAGATGAGCAGCTTGACTAACCGGCCAAATGTGCTTGTTCCATCTACAACAAGTTTTTGAATGCAAAAGCTCACTCAAGTTGACTCAAGACTTGATGTCATTATTTTTTTATTAATCAAGGGGAGTACTATGGCGAGCCTGGTTAAAAATCTCCCTAACCTAAATGGAGGAAAAGAGTACTCACAATAGCATTACATCATACCGAAAATTAATACGTAAACATAAACCTAACCCAAAGTGGGCAATTCATCATGCAACAAACCCAACACCGCATCAAGCGGATAACAATAATATGTCACCTCATAACCCTGCCAAGGCCTCAACTTAGCCAAAGCATCTGCAATCCGGTTAGCCTCTCGAAAAACATGGTGAAAGTTACAAATCCGAAATCGACGAATCAAGGAGCGGATCGCGCACAACAAAGAAGACTGGCCCATCCTATCATTACCATTGCGCAACATGCGGATTACCTTAGAACAATCCGATTCTACGGTTACGTCATCGATATTACAATTCAAGGCGTAAACCAACCCCTCATGAATCACCCAAAACTCCGCGTCAACCGCACTACACCGACCTATAAACTTCGAAAAGCCACCACCCCATGTGTCTACAGCGTCTCGGATAACTCCTCCGCATGACGCCAAACCTAAAACTTTGTCACAAGCTTCATCGATGTTAAGCTTCCAAACTGTAGTCGTCGGTGGCAACCATTGCCGATGCTGCTGTCGGTTGGTCACCACGTGAGCTTGCAGTGGTCGGCGATTCAATAAGGCGCGTGCAACCTCTTGAACCAGCTGCCTACTTCGTGCAATAACCTCATCTCCCCCTTTCCACGTCCATGAAGATAACATTGTTTCGCGCAAGCCACAAGTGCCACAGTACAACACCAAACAGTAAATCCCAGCGGTCCTCAACTCCTCATGCAGCAGCAGCGTACTGCAAATTCAAGGTGATCCAGTCCACCACAGATCCACTGTAGAACCACACCCATTGCGCAGGCGGCACCAATTGCCTCCAAACCAGCTTCGCTGTCGATTAGTGACGTAGAAGATGATCAACGTCTTCTTCACTCGCCCCACACGCTAAACATGCGGCCGACCCCGCCATATGCCTCTGAACACGCTCACTATTTGTCAATACCCTACCCTTACACACCAACCATAGAAAACATTTTATCCGTTGCGAACCTTGAAACCGTTGCAACAATTGCCATACTTCATTCTTGTGTGCATCACTGTGCGTCTGGGTTGTGGCGTAAGCGGACTTCATTGTAAATGTCAAATTATCATTCCACGTCCACCCCGGCGAGTCAACTACATCACCACCGGCTGGGGCTCTAATAGCCATAATTCGGTTGATCACGTCCATGTGAAAACAGTACTGAAATCGACCTATATCCCACTGCTCATCACTCGTGCTCATCTCCGTTAGGGGAGTAAAATCATCCGGAATCAGTTCTGGATCCGTAACAACCAGCCCAAGCGGATTAACCTCACGTACCCAATGATCATGCCAAAAATCGATGCAGTCCCTATTACCAACCCGCCAAATAACACCCGCCCGAACATCTTGCCAAATCGCCGACACTTCGTGCCATAAATGAGAGCAATTACTTCGAATAATAGATGTCGGCATAATCTCAAAGCACTTATATTTAGCATGTAACAAACGCACCCAGAGTTGTCCCCGTTTATCAATCAAATTAAAACCAATTTTCATCATAAACACATCATTTTGCTATCTTAACTTTTTGAATCTCATACCACCTAACTCAACAAGTTTACATAGCTCATTCCAGTTCACCAAATGAACTCCCTTCCTATCAGCACAACTTCCCCAAATAAAGTTGCGAATCAAGCGTTCAATTTCCTTGCATACACCTATAGGTATCCTGGTTGATTGCATAGCATAATATGGAATAGCAGACAAAACTGCCTTTGCAAGAGTTATCCGACCCGCAAACGATAAATATTTATCTTTCCAACCTGACAGCCGATCTCGTACCTTCTGAATTAAATATGAATAAGTTGCTCGAGTGACACGTTGATGTAACATCGGAACGCCTAGGTAACGCCCAAGATCGGAAACCTCAGAAAAACCCACCACCGAGCTCAAAGAGTGACGAACCTCACTTGATACATTCTTGGAGAAAAAATGCTTGACTTTTGCACATTCACTTTGAGACCCAAAAACTTACAAAAATCAATCAAAACATCCCGAATCACATCCAACTGTTCCATAGAGGCCTCTACAAAAAGCACCATATCATCCGCAAACATCAAATGGGAGATAACCGGGCTGCGCCGAGAAGTACAAAACCCTTTCCACTAACCCGATGTCACTCTCTGGTTTATCGCCTGACTAAGTCTTTCCATACATAGCACAAATAAATACGGTGAAATGGGGTCACCTTGTCGGATACCTCGAGAAGGCGTGAAGGAATCTGTTAAAGAACCATTCCAATTAATCTGGGTCGAAACACTAGAAACACATTTTAAAATCAACTCACACATATCATCAGGAAAACCAACATCTCACAAGGTGTCATCGATAAAAGCCCACTCTAGTCTATCGTAAGCTTTCTCTAAATCAATTTTCAACGCCATCCACCCGCGTTTCCCTATTTTTTGATTCATAGAGTGAACAATCTCTTGGGTGATTATGATGTTATCAGAGATAGCATGCCCGGGAACAAAGCTAGTTTGGCTTTCCGAGATCCAATCTGATAGGAAAGGCTTAATCTGATTAACCACCACCTTAGTAATGGCTTTATAAAGAACAATGCAAAGGTTGATAGGCCTGAACTGGCTCATCGTCTTAGGAGATACAACCTTTGGAATTAGAACCATAATAGTTCTATTAATCTCTATCAGAAATGGCTCCCCGGAAAAAATGATCCGTATACATCAGTACACACTGTCCCCCACAACATCCCAATTACGCTGATAAAAAGCCGCATGCAACCCATCAATACTCGGAGCCTTCCACGGATCCATATAAAAAATAGCAGCCTTGATCTCAACATCCGTAACTGTCACACCTAATGCCCGCAACGCGTCGTCTCTCAATCTGGGAAACAACCCGCGAATATGGTACTGTCCATGACAATTCGGATCAGCTATAAACAATTTCCTATAAAAGTCAATTGCCTTAGCTCGCAGAGACCTCTGATATGTATTCCAATATCCATTGCTTGATTTCAAACCCACGATCATATTAACTCGTCGACGCGGCATCGTCGATGCATGGAAATACCGAGTATTTTTATCACCAAACAAGATCCATTGACTGCGTGAATTCTGAAACCACATAGACTCCTCCTCCTTAAGAATAACATCGAGCTCAGTCCTCAATTTACTCATCAGATCAATCAAAAAATCCGACTACGATCATTGCAACGAATTCTCAATACCCCTAAGTCTCGCCAAAATCCTCTTTTTCTTTTTCCCTATATGGCCAAACACATCGATCCACTATTTAACCACATCTTGAATTTTTGAGTGTTATCCACCACCGAAGACGAATCATCCCAAGAAGACTCAAGAAGAGCATAAAAATCTGGATGATCCTGCCAAGCCGCCAAGAACTGAAAAGGCCACTCCAGGTTAGGGACCAGAACACCATTTGGCTTAAGGAGAAGTGGACAATGGTCACTACCAACACGATCCAAATTTACAACAATCGACATCGGGTAATCCACAAGCCAAGCACTATTAGCCAAGCACCGATCTAACCGCTGATACAAGTTGCCCCGACACCAAGTAAAGTTATCTCCTTTATAATCAATTTTCGTCAGCTCTTCAATGTCGATAAAATCCTAAAAGAGTGAACTAGTCCCTAAGACATCACTCGAACCACCACACCACTCCTTCTTACGAAGAATTGCATTAAAGTCACCACCCAACACCCATGGAACCTCAACCCCAAGACTAAGCTGACTCAATTTATCCCACAAATGACGTCTAACACAAGCATTAGGACTAGCATAAACAGCAGTAAAACATATCCAATGTTCAGAACTAACCTCGCGAGCTTTTCCATGCACAAACTGATTAGACACAGACAGAACAGTAACATCCAACCCATCCCGCCACAAAAGCCAAACACCACCACTAAAACCTCGCGCCTCAACACGGAACGAATTCGGATACCCAAAACTCTGAATTACTCTATCAACTTCACCATAACTCACCCGTGGTTCAAACAACGCCACCATCTGCGGATTATTAGAACGTACGAAATTTCTAAAATGGCATCGGAATTCCGCACTTCCCGCGCCCTGTGTATTCCAAAACATAATATTCATTATAACAATGGAAACCGAGAAAAAAGAAACCTTACTGAGAGGGTGGAAGATTTTCTTTCCCTACATCCATGCCATGTCCAACATCCGTCTCTCTATCAAGGCACATCGTTTGATCACGCGCACACTCATCCGCAATCTCTACGTGCGTTTGACCCGTATTTTGCAACTTATCAAGCTTCGTAGAGAGCGACAAAATCCATTCTGTTAGCACAAGACGTGGTGGCACTCGTGACTCTAATTTCTTTGATACCTTTAAGCTCTTCCGTTGCACTGCTGTTAGAGTATTCCCATTTTTACCCGAGCTTACCCCATTACGTAACCGTGAGGTTGATTTAAAATCATTCCTCCCCTACTTAATTGATATAGCCCTGTGAGAGCCCGACGCAATCCTAGGCGTATACGAAATCGCTTGTAAATCAATACCTACCACAGACGGCATGACAACCACCGTATGATCCCCCATGCTAACCGACGAAACCTGGTCAGCGTCACCATGCGCCACTTGTACTTGTCTAATATCCGAAACCCCGGCACCTGCCTCATCCAAAGCAACAATTTTCCCTTTATCCACACTGCGTGCATTATAATTCGCACCATCCAAACTTAAATTCAACCTATCAGAGTTGACTGAACCATTAAGCCCCATGTTCCGTGCCACACTTCCACTATCTTTGACCCCAGCATCACCCTTCGAAGCAACCCCAGCACCTTTTCCCGACTTAGGTTGCGTGCTCGCAGTCTTAGCACCTGACCGCACATTGCCATGCACGTCCAACACCCTTTGTTGCACACTCCCCCTTATCCGACTTTGTATTATCCCCAGTCATAGCATCTTCCTCCTCACGCAAGCCTTGCAACACACCAAACCGAGACCCGCCTCGATCAACACAACCGTCATCTTCTCTATTACCATTCAACCGAGATGGTCGACGACGATTCCTCTCAACCACCATCCAAGGACCAAATAACTCTTCCCTCGATATCTCAACATTGGATGTCACTTCCGAACTATTAACATCCGAACGCGGCACCCTATCCTTAGCACACCCATTATTATCATTCGCACACAATTCTATTGAATGTCTATATTTACCACACTTGAAACAAATCAAATGGAGTCCCTCATACTCAAGCTTTTGGACAAAGCCGTCAATCCCAATACACGACAACAAAGGTTTGTTAAGATCCACAACCACAACAAGTCTCGCGAATCGCCCCCTCTCACCCAACGACGTGCTATAATCAATCTTGATAACACGTCTAATGACATCCGCAATCCGCCGGAATAATGCCTTCGAATAATATCGGCAAGGAAGACACGACAGACGGATCCACACAACCACCTAAGATGGATGTTTTTTCCGCAGTCGAAAAATTCCTACACCATAGTTGCACTGTTAAGTAACATCCGAATAAAGTCCACAGACCACCCGTGAGCACTTTAGTATAATCATCAACCAATTCAAATTTCACCAAGAAATAGTTATTGTCCAAATCAATAACCTGAAAGTTCTTCTCCATTTTCCATATCACATACACCCGGTTAACCAATGTCTTAAATCCTATCGTTCTCCCCAAAGGTCGAACTATAATGGTCTTTTGCATACTATCATCAATTCGCATATGTACTCTTTCCGAAAAAGAAATCGGGGGAAAAGGCCACTACGATCAACCACAAAATCCGTATCCAATACTTCAAGTCCCTCATCGGATTCACTAACGATCGCACCGCCCCCTTTTGACGATGATTCCACCACCGTGGATGCATACGTCTTCCTCTCACTACCAGCCTCGCCATGCTCAGCCCCGAGCCCTTCCACCGTCGTCTGCTCAGCCCTAACACCCACCATATCCACGTCAAGCACCTCATGCAGACCATCGTCGTCCTGTGATTTCTTCAACGCCGGCTGAGCCTTCATAGCCATAGGAGAACCCTGCATCTCTAACATCGCCGGTATAGAGACGTCAATCACCCCTCCCGGTGGCTGACCACTGGAATCGTTGTAAAGTGCCGCCGACTTGACGCCATCAAGCTCCGAGGAAACCGATGGGAAGCTAAAACTCATCCTAGGGTTTAGAAATTAAAATTATCTTATTTACTTGATGTCATTATTTAAAATCTAAAGAAAAATTAGTACTCCCTCCGTCCCAGTAAAACTGTCACATGTTGACTGGTCAAATTTTTTCAACTTTGACTATAATTTATTTAAATATTTTAATTAATTAAAAATTACAAAAAATATATTTAAAAACTAGTTGATTCAAGGTTTTTAAAATATATTTTTTATATTTTTATCATAATAAATTTTAAATTATAAGAGGTCAAAATTAAAAAAGTTTGACCCAAAAAAAATCAACATATGACAGTTTTAGTGGGACAGAGGGAGTACTTTTTTTCTTAGGTATATAGATGTTTATATTCTCAAGACAGGTGTCGAGATTCGATTTTAATATAAAATGAAATAATATAAACATCATTAACCATTCGACCAATTAATGAATCTCAATTAAAAAAATCGAGGGTTGCCCATTGAAAATAAAGAATGCATAAATTAAATTCTTTATTTTTCCGTACCCAATGAACAACGTCTTCTAAAAGAAAGAAACAAGAGCTTGTAGAAGAGGAAGAAAATTAGACAAGGGAGAGAGTCCATGTAATGACCCGATTTTGGGCTAGTATTTCGGATCAGATATTCGAGTTTTGGAGAAAATGGATTGAAGATTAAATTGAATTAAATTAAAGTTGGATGTTCAAATTAAGAAGAATTAGTGGCTATAATAAAAAGGGAATGAAAATTGTGTAAAACCTATGTTTTATTTTGATATAACATTGTTTGTTAAGGATTAAATTGAAAACTTGAAATAGACTTTTAAGTTCCTCAAATAATTTATAAATCATCAAGGCTTTAATCTGATTTGAAAAACTCAAACTCCAAATATTTTCTAAGTGTTCCAAGGCCAAAGTATTGAAAAACGTCTAGGCGTATCGATACGCTTCCAGTCGTATCAATACCTTTTTCACAAAGTTGGCTACTGAAAAGACGCGTTTCGATACGCCCCTCACCGTATCGAAATAGATTGAATCTGTATCGATACGCCCTCTTTGTAAAACTGAAGGAGTTTGAATAGCGTACCGATACGGTTCCACCCGTATCGATACAGATTTAATGGAATTTTAAATTCGAAAAGCTTTTAATGTTTTCGACCGTTGGTGTTAGTTGTTAGGTAACTGAAATTTAAAGTGGTGGTTGTCTCGTACCGATACGCTCCTAGCCGTATCGATACGGAAACTTCCAGTGAGCTCAGTTGAAAAAATTGCATCGATACGGTTGTTCCCCGTATCAAAACGGTCCATATCTCGTACCGATACGCTTACCCGCGTATCGATACGCCCCTCTTATAATTGTGCAACGGCTCTTTCTATTTTGAGACAGGTATCGATATAGGTCCTCGCGTACCGATACGGTAAGCTGCATAAGTACATTTATGGTGGAAAGAGAGAGTCCCAACAGCTATAATCAATACCCTAACCACCCAAACGGCTAGAATTAATAGAGAAGGTATAAATTGAAGCTAATTGAAGACCAGCAACAACTATTGCATCAAAGATAAACATCCTAGCAAAAATCCAAGCTCAAAGTGCTTATTTTCCAATCTCTTGTAAAACCCCAAATTGTGTAGTGTTCAATTCTAATCTTGTTATCATATTTGGGTTGAGTGTTTGTACTTAAAGAGGCAATCTTGTATTGAGAGATATCTTTCTTGCCTTTAATTCTTCTTTGTACTCTTGTGAGGGTTTGGTCAAATTTTGGGTAGAAAATTTGACCGGTATTGTAAAGGTTACCTCCTAAGCCTTGAAAAGGGGAAGAACAATTAGTGGATTGTTGGAAATCTTTAGTGGTAGCTAAGGTGGTGGACGTAGAGTTCATTTGGGGCTTAAACCACTCTAAAATTCCTTGTTCTTCATTTTTAGCCATTCTTTTACTCCAACAATTTTTAAAAACCCAATTCACCCCCTCTTGGCTTTGATCAATCCATTGATCCACTCAACAAATTGGAAGCTTATGTGTGAATTTTCAAATAGTCTAATGATCAAGTGGATAAGTTAACCATTGTCCATTATGGGGCATTATATTTGTCAGGGTCGTTATGTTTTAGGGGGAAATGAGGGCCAAAAAGTTAAATATGGGAGAGAGTGTGACTAATTGAAGAGAGATGAATAGGAGAATTTAAGAGAGAGAAAACATTCAAGCTTCTCTTGTCGATGTTCAGGCCGCAGTGATTTACACCGTCGGTATCATTAATTTCAGCTCGACGAGACGAGCCAAATGGTGGTGGTTTTATTGTTGTTGAGGTTGTTTGTGTCAAAGTAGAGCTCGAGAAGGTTCGGGTTTGAAGAAATAGATTTTTTTGTCACCCACAGTCAGAATCTAGCACCACCATCAGCTTCGCCATCATTGAAAACGGAGGTTTGGAGCTCGTCGCCCGATTTCAATAACCGGACACCGCTGCACGCACTACACACGCCACTGACCGCGCGTAGGATATGTCCTGCAACAGTTGGAGCCATGTGGGCTCAGCTAGTTTGACTGAGCCGACCCAAGCCAAGGATCGAGCCGGTTTTCCAAGCCGAGCCGCCAACCAAGTTGACCGAGTCGTTGACTTTTTCCGAGGGACCTTACCTTGGGTTTCACGACGTTCCGAGTCCGTTGGCACAATCTGTTTCATCAAATTTGTACCCGTTAAGCTATTTGTACGCGTTTGACTTTGTGGATTAGTTAGTTAATAAAATTAATATTTTTGGCATTCATATATTTATAAGGATTGTTCAAGCTCGAATATCGGATCAAGAAGAGAGTTTGAAGAGCTAGAGTAAGGATTTATTAGTATCGCTTGAGGTTAGTACACCTCAAACTCCTTTTGCTTCATGAACATCATAAATGTGATTGTTTTGCGTGTTAGTGTGTGCAAAATAGATAGACGATGAATATGCGTTTTGGAGACTGATATTATGGGGCTTGGTATCTATGAGATGCATGACTATGTTGTGAATATGATGAGACTCATGGAGACTTTAGAGATCGTGTAGGGTCGTTTGAGATGCTCACATAATTATTTGATGATTGATTGATTGGTTGATAAAATTGTGATGCCTTGTATGTTAGTTCGAATGAATTGACGTGATTTGATGGAAATCATGCTTAAGGAATAACATCAATAAATACTCGATTAAATGATTATGAAGCTGATAATTACTATTAATTGAATGAGTGCGTTAGTAAACAAACCCTAATGACTTTCATAAGCTTTAGGGATTGAATAAAACGTTGTATTCTCATAATTCGAGGAAATTGTGAAAACATGTGTTTAGGGTATCGGTACGAGATTTAGTTGTACCGATACGCGCTTGGGGGCCATATCAGAATGGTTCGAACCATATCGATACTTTTAGAAATCTAGGATTTCTAGTCAGAAATATCTGCATCGGTACGTGTGTGAGTACTCGTACCCAAGAGTATTGTATCGGTACTCGTTGTTCGAGTACCGGTACCCACTAAACGGAATAATCTATAATGCTAATAAAAGGTGGAAATTGACGTGTGGTGTTAATGAGATAATATGAATTAATAGAGATAATTAATGTACACTTCCATAAAAATTAATAACATTGTAAACGTTGGGTGACTTGATGGTAATCACAACTGTAGGGATCCTTGGTGGATCGTGTGATGTTGTGTGTTGTGCAATAGACATGTCCTTGCTATGTGCTGATATGGAAACCTAGATAATTGAGTCATCTATAATTGATAGAATCTGTATACCCAATATAAGAAAGAATGTGTTGCAACACTACAATTAAAGATTTCCGAATGTAGGTTCTTGATGCTTAGTGGACGCGAGCCTCATTCAAAGATGCTTGATGAGAAATTTCAAGCATGGTTGTATGATCTCGATGCTTAGTAGTCGCGACCCTCCCTCATAGTGTATGGTCTCGATGCTTAGTGGACGTGGGCCTCACTCTAGGTTTGTGGTTATGACTTTGTGTGCTTTTGCGTGGATAATTTGGTGAGATCCCAAGTGTGGTTGGGCCTTGTGTGCCATGTATGATGATTTCTATGATGAGAGCATGTGTTTAGGCGACTAGTGGTAGTGCCACGTGTTTATTTATCTCTCCATATTGCTCGTTCTAGCTTGCATGCTTATGTTTATGATTAGCATGAAGTATAGTAGAGTAGATGTGTACCACTGAGCTTTGTAAGCTCAGCACTCGGAATCGTTGTTTTTGTGCGTAGGTTGATCATTTGGTCTTGAGATCGATGAGCATTATCAGTACGAGATTCCAGTGTGTGGTAATTTCTGGAGTACGATACTTGTGTTTAGTGGGTTGTCTATTCATAAGACTTTACGTGGTCTAATCTGTAATTTTTATTTTTGAAATTATATTAATCAAATCGAATGTTCAATATTTTAAATTAAATTAAGGTTCCTTTGTAATGTTTTGATTATTTATCTACATTTTCACTAGCTTTAAATGTTTTGGGAGAATACTTTGTTGAGCTAAATCAAGTTTGAGAAATTTTATGGTAATAGATTGAGCTTAAGGCCTAAACGTATCATTCGTCCGAGTTTAGGGTGTTACAGTCCTTTGATAGATATGTGTAGTTTAAATTATATTGAGTCAAATTTTTATAGTAGTTTTTTTTATATTGTAACATATTTTTTTATTTAGATGATTGAACAAACAAATGATATTACCAATAATTACCGAAAATAATAATTATTGATTTCGAATTCAAACCAAACATACAAGGGTAAATTACACCGGTTACCACTGAACTATTTGGGGATACTTATTTTGTCCATCGAACTAGGTAATTCTTCAATCAGGCCACCAAACTTATTAAAATGGACCTATTTTGACCATCGTCGTTAAAAAACTAACGGATGAGTGACGTGACATTTAACGAAAATTTATAAAATTACACATTTAATCCTTGTTATTTCCCTATTATATCAATTTGATCATAATTTTAATTTAATTAATTAAAATTAACCAACCAACCTGAGGATGACACATGTCACCATCTTTTTTAATTTATTTAGTTTAACATAATTAATTAACTAACCAGATGGTGACACGTGTCACTGTCTGCTTGGACCTAATCAAATGAAAGAAATAAAATAAAAAATGTTGCAAGCAATGAGATTCAAACTCACAACCAAGAGCAAGGAAGGCTTAACCCACAACCACTAGGTTAACTCCTTTTATATGATATAAGAAGATAACATATTTTCTTAAATGATAACTGCCAACCTCAAATTTCCAATCTTTTCTCCATTCTTTTTAGCATTGTTCGATCGTTTCTTGTTGTTCTTCAGCCTTTTTAATGGCTTCTACCGTTAAACCCATCTTCTTCTTTCTTCTATTCATTCCATTCCATTTCCAGTGTTATCGTTGATACCCAAGGCCCCAACCCCATCGCCATGGCCTCTTCAGTTCCACTTCGTTCTCTTCATGAACAACAACAGCACTCTTCAGAAAGTTGATCTCTGGTACGACTGGCCTAATGGCCGCAATTTCAACATCATCCAGAACCAGCTCGGTAAGCTCACTTACGACCTGGAATGGGACAACGACACTTTGTTTATCTACACTCTGGATTCCAACAAAGAAAGCAGAATAACAAAAATGCCACATTTTGATTAGTTCAAATTTGATTACAAAAGACTGAAAGAGAGACGAAAGCTTAGCACTGGAAAAATTGAGGTTCACAATTCCATTTAATAAAATATGTTATCATCTCATATCATATAAATGGAGTTACCGAGTTAGCCTAGCGGCTCTGGTTTAAGTTTTCTTTGCTCTTGGTTGCGGGTTTGATTTCCATTGCTTGTAATATCTTCCATTTTATGGCCTTCATTTGATTAGGTCCAATCAGATGGTGACATGGTTAATTAAATCTGTTAAACTAAATAAATTAAAATAAAAAGATGGTGACAAATATCACCCTCATGTTGGTTGGTTAATTTTAATTAATTAAATTAAAATTAGGACCAAATTGATATAATAGGTAAATAATAAGGACTTCCCGACAACAAAGGGAGTTGGGAACCAACCAAGGTCGTATGTCAGTTCAAAAGACAAGTAAGCCGATGCCATCTTAACCGAACGGCGAGGGTGTCGCTAACTCCAGTGAGGGAGAATGTCACGGGCCAATTTTTTCCGACCCGATCAAGCCCCGCATCAAGGGGCCAAGGGGCCCAATTCCAACAATCATCTCCCCAAACCCGAAGCACCAGGCCACACCAGGGCACTAGGCTCACCGAAGGAACGGAGCAACACATCGAGGTGTCGAGAGTGTGCTCACCAAGGGACGACAACCGAGGGGCGTAGCTCGGGGCAGACCAAGAGGGCCACGCCCACACATCATGTGTACATGCCACCACACCGACGGGATGCGTCCGCAACCCACGGGGCTAGGTGTGCGGACCATGGGACTAGACATACGGACCAAGGAGTCGAGTAGGCCGAGAATGTCGCACCCCAAGGGTCCGACAACAGCACATGCCAAGGAGCCGAACCCGTCACACCCCAAGGGTCCGACGGTAGCGCACGCCAAGGGACCGAGCAGGCCGACGCACCCAGGGGGCCAGCACCAAGGGTGCACACCGAGGGGCCCTAGGGCCGCACCCTAGGGTGCACACTGAGGGTCTAGACAAGCCCTTCTCACCAAATTGGGCTTAAAACCCAACTTAAAGGAGCCTTGGAGGTTAAGGAGTACAAATTCTTGTAGAATAAGGAATACTACTCCCCGAGAGATTAGAACAAGTTTAATCCTAGTTAAAGAAGGATTAAGTATGGTTATCCTTGTTAGAATAGGATTAGGATTGAGGGGGCTATTTAAAGAGGCTTACCCCCACCTCATTATTCATCTTTCAGTTATTCTTTGGCCTTGAGCCTTATTTTTCGTTAAGCATCAATAATAAAGGTGTCGGGCATTCGCCCGGCTTTTTCCCCAAATTCTTTTTCGGCCATCACCCCGATACTTGTTAATCCGTTTCCGCGTGGATCTGAGGCTCTCTCGCATAGATTGTCAGGCTCACTTAGGCTCCGCAAACACTAGAAGGCGCCTAAGGCCGCACGTCCGACTAGTCGAGACTCTAGGGACGTGACATAATGTAGATGCTGCAAGTAAAGCTCAATTTGGTACCTTATTAGGAGTGTGTGTTTCTTCGAGTCTTGAGAAGTACTTGGGTTTACCAACAATGGCAGGCAAGAATAAGGAGGCTTTTAATTATTTTCGGGACATATTTAATTAGAAAACTAACAGTTGGGGAGTTCAATTCCTTTCCATAGGAGGAAAAGAAGTCTTAATTAAAAGCGTTTTGCAATTAATCTATGTTTATGCGATGCAATGTTTTCTCTTGCCTATATCACTATGTCTGGATTTGAAGCAGATTATGGCAAAGTTCTGGTGGCGAAACAGTGAGACTCGAAAGGGTATCTATTGGTGTACATGGCATCATCTCACTCGTCCTAAATCATTAGGGGGACTAGGCTTCCGAGATCTCAGTCAATTTAATATTGTCATCCTTGCTAAGCAAGGTTGGCGTTTGTTACACAACCACATTGCTTTCTTGCAAAGGTACTAAAAGCTAGATATTACCCCAGATGTGAATTTTTAAATGCAAATCTGGGTGCATGCCCTTCGTTCATTTGGAGTGCCCGGCGTTTGATTGAGAAATGTTTTGGGTGGCACATTGGCTCGGGTTGATCCTTGGCTTCCAGGTCCTGGTGATGGAAAAATCAATAGTTAGCATATCAATATACATTACACGACTGTGTTTGATCTTATAGACACTTCTACTGTTACCTGGAAGTATAATGTCATTAAGGAGATGTTTGATGAAGAACAAGTAACCCGGATATGCAGCATTCCTCTGTCAAGGTTGGGTCTGGGTGATGAAATAATATGGAGGCAGGAGGGCTCCGGTGTTTATTCAGTGAAGAGTGGGTATAGGCTTCTGCAAGAAGATTTTAATTCACAAATGTTCAATCTACTGTTGTATACACTTTCTATTCAGAAATGTGGGCTGTTAATCTACCTTCTAAGGTTAAAATTACAATGTAGAGGATAGAGAACAATTTCCTTCCAACTTTTGCAAATCTATTATTAGTAGCATATTCATGAAGGAAGCCAAATACGTGCAAACATTTCATTTCTAAGCTTATTTTTCATCTTTGGCCCTAGAATTTCGAAATTTTTTGGTGGCACTGGCATTGATACTTACTTTCAACAAAAGTTTTGATACTTTTGTAAAACATTTCGATACTCTTGTGACAAATTGTAGAGAAATGACATTTTTGCCAATTTGGTAAACTTTGCAAGTCTCAAACATCCTCTAAATCATGTCCAATTTATGGGACGAGCCCTGATTATGGGGAAAGAACACATGTTTGAAATGTGTGATCATGAGGAAAGAAACACGAACTCATGTCTAGGATTCTTGTAATTTATGTACATGTTAGTATGCTACACTTGATCTCCATCAAGAAAAAGAATTCAAGCAGTGCACGTATTTCTTACAATATGGTAATTAGTGGGCGTCAACATCTTACAACAAATAAACAGATTACCATAACCGAATATAACCAGCTTTGCTATTTTGCCCTATGTTTATCCCATCTTAATCAACTATTAGGGGTTCAGGGGAAGGTTCAAACGGCCTGTCAAATGCTGGTCCCGGTGCCGGTGTCGGTGTCGGTGTCGGTGCTGGTGCGGGTGCGGGTGCCGTTTCTGGTGGTTTCTTTGAAGAAAACAGCCCAACATTCCTGACGTAGCAGCAAAAACCAGTGATTATTAATACAAAATGATTAATAAAGTTGTTTACATATATAATAGATGTATGTTTAATGTTTTTACTTGAGCTTGTCCGTAAACCAGTAACCCCAGGAGGAGGTCTTGCCCAGACTCATGGAGCTCAAGGGGGCTGCGGCTGGGCCGAACGTTTTGTGAACCAACTGCGACGCCTCATCCTTCACCATATTGGAAGCATCTTTGCCGGAGCTTCCGATGTCTAGGGCTGCACCTTTGAACTCTGAAGTAACCTTGTCTATATCTGGGGAAAATAATTGACCCATCGACCCCTTCACAGTCTCGGCTTCATCTCCTGCAGAGCTAAACACCTCGTCGGCAAAGTCATTGGTTTGGCTGTCGTCTCCGGGCACTGAGAGGATGAGACCCAATGAGAATACGACAACCAAAGCAATATTCGCCATCCCTCTTTGCCTATTCAAAAAGTTTAAGCTCTAAAAGGAAACATCAGGTACAGTCATGGACATTGGACCCTATTTATAGCAGATATTTGCGACGATTTCAAGGCCTACTTCACTCAGTCTTGCGCTCAATGGCCATACACGCGTAAATTCTACATCATTTCTCTCATTTCTAATTTCTATTTCTCAGTTTTCACATACCCAAATCCTCAGCAAACACCATATCTCAAATGGGGGTTATTGCCAAATTATCATTACATATCAGCCATCTTTTGAATTTATGGGACCTAAAATATGTTTCATCACTTTTCGAACTGTTTTTTTCAGATTTTATTTATTTATTTTTAATTTATTGTCTACTTTTTATTTTAATAAATTTATTATTCTTGAATTTAAAATATAAAATCAGAAAAGTCGTACAAAAGTGTTTTAACACATCTTGTTTTAGTAAAGAAATAATCACGTTTTAGATCTCATAATTTTAAAAATTATTTAAAATAATTAATATTGTATATCAGTACATATGATTAGTGGTACATATTGGTACGTGACATTTACTCCAGACACATGCTGAAGTTAGTGATCAAGTGCTCTGTCCCTAAATTCTTTGTCAATTATTTTGTAGTTTCAAACATTTTGCTTCTTAACAATTCATTAACACCTCTTATTCTCGTATCTAAATCTGTCTGAAATTAATAATTGAAATCTTTAAATAAATTGTTTATTAAATACCTAATAATCAGACCTCGTTAATTTCGGACCAATCAAATTTTCATAATATCCTTCGAAGATCAAATCTGTAACCGAGTGACAATGTTATTATTATTGAATTTTGTGTGTGTTGGGTATTATCAGTCCCGCCGAAAAGTAGCTTAGTTGAGAAGCAAGTTTACTTTTTAATTAAAATTAAAAACGGATAATGTTCATCTTAAGATATACGAGTTCAATTACTTCGTTTGTAAGGTATGTGTACATTGTCAAAAAAACTAAAATTATTTATCATCAGATTATAGGGTGTCATATATACCCCCTATAATCTACTCTACCCACTCTTTCGTAATAAGGGTCCTCCCACAATCTCAACTCATTTATATATCGAGCCCTCTGATTTCCATCTTTAAGTCTTTCGGATAAAGATCTTTGGTTTTGAAATCTTCTCCAAAAAACCACAAAACTCTATCCATAGGCTATCTTACTATGTCATATCATCGAATACTATCCCAACAAAATCAATATTAAATCTACTTATTTTATCAATTAAAATTTATCGTCTGACATGTAAACTTATCAATCGATCTAACATATCAATAGACGTTAATCCATCAAACCTAAACTTGACAATTGTCATTAAAGTCTATTGGCCACCCTCCTTAAATATCTCAAGGAGAGATCAACGAAAGGGACCAAATTATTCCTCTCCAAAATTTATTTCTCATGCACATAAGGTCACACTCTCTCGGCCTTCCTTCAATCCAACTCCTCCACTTCGACGACGATCATAACAGCTCTACACCCAAATCAAGAGGGATAAACTGCTGAAACAACCACCGTTATATTTATCTTTTCAATAATTGGTCATACAAGGGGTTTTAAGAAAGCTGTTCAGAGAAAAGACCAAAGAATTGCCTACCAAGGAAGAAGACGTTGATCAGAACAACTTACTTCTCAACTCTGGAGCCACAAGACCTATACATCTTTAGGATCTCTAAGACGATAAGAAGCCAAGGGTGGACGATCCGAAGTGCTCGCCAACGGTTTATGTTAAGCTCATTAAGCTTGATAGGAATTATAATAACGTTAATTCAATACCAGAAAGAAAAATGATGATTCATAAGAGAAATACCCCCCAATGACAAGGTTTGCAAAAAAAAAAGTTCCATGTTAGTGTACAAAATATAACAGCGATGCCAATATTGAAGAAGACACAAATGAAACTGATTGGATTATTAATGTAGAATAATTAAGATGATTTCCTAATCACGCACCTATGCTACTGGATGATATTGGAATTTTCCGTTTGAAAGAGAAAGAACTACCCCATCATCTAATGCTTGGTACTATAATTAACTACATTCTTTAGACAACGAAGAGGTAAGTATGCGAATTAAAACTATATGTAACTTTTAGAAAGACACAAAAAAATAAAGTGATGCTCTTTAGACATTCGTGAAATCAGAAAGTCATAAGCAAAATATAAGGTCCTATCTCAAGTGAGCATCTTAATACTAAAGTCCAGTTATTCGCAATAGATCGAAAAATGATACGAATTTAATCTGAAACGAAATAAAATCTGAGAAAATAGCATTGCACAACAACAGGGATGGAGGTACTTATAGGTTGGGATGAGTTATTGTCCTTCTAAAAATGTTGGTATAATAATATTTTAAGTCTTTTTTTAGTTTAAATATTGAGTAAACTACATAAATGGTCACCGAACTTTTAAAACAGATTCATTTTGGCTACCGTACTTTTAAAATATTCGATAATGTCACCCAACTTTTAGTTCGAATTCAATACGGTCCCTCCCGTTAGAAGTTAACGTTTGTTTTTGTTTTTCTTTAATAAAAATAGGTAAACTACACCAATCATCACTCAACTTTCTTCTCACACCTATTTTGGTCACTAGAGTTTAACAATTTTCAATTTAATAATTTAACTTTCGAATTGTTCATATTTTGGGCACTCTCAAATGACGTGGTTATAAATTAGAAAAATTCTATTAATCCTTAAATAAATTTGGGTAATGGTTTTTTAATTTGCTTATTAAATTTACCATATTATCATATTTGATATTTTAATAAGCAAAGTAAAAAAATATTACTTGGATCAAATATCACAATTAACCGATCAATCAATTATTCGATTTAATTGGTACAATATAAGATCGAGAATTGAATAATCTGAATTTAGCAATTAACCAGAATAATTTTTTAAGGATTAATCGAACCTGATTTCGGTACAAATTTTTAAAAATAAATTATTTTGATTCGGTTACGGTTCACATTTTTAAGCAAAATTGATTAACCGATCTGATCTATTATATATAATATTTCTAATTTTATACATTACAATATCTTATAGTCTAATAATTTTGATACCTTCTTATTTTTTTAAAAAAATTGGCTTTGGGTAGGATCAATAGGTGTGAACTTTCAATTTTGACTTTCTAGTTATTTTTACACTTTTATCACAACCGAACAATTATTAAATTTATCATATTATCATATTTAATATTTTAATAAACAAAGTAAAAAAATCATTTCCATAATCAAATATTTCGGTTAATTGGTTAATCGATTATCTGATTTAATTGGTACAATATAAGATCGAGAATTGAATCATCTGAATTTACCAATTAACCAAAAGTATTTTTTTAAGGATTAATCAAATTTTCTATTAGTATAAACATGTCATTTGAGAGTGGCCAAAATATGAACAATTCAAAAGTTAAGTTATTAAACTGAAATTTTTTAAACTCTAATGACCAAAATAGGAGTGAGAAGAAAGTTGAGTGATGATTAGTGTAGTTTACCCATTTTTATTAAGAAAAAACGAAAACCAGCGTAAGCTTCTAATGGAAGGTACCGGGAGGGACCATATTAAAAGCAAATTAAAAGTTCGATGACTATATTGAAATCGAACTAAAAGTTGGACGACCTTATCGAATATTTTAAAAGTATAGTGACCAAAATAAATCTACCCTAAAAGTTTGGTGACCATTTATATAGTTTACCCTTAAATATTAATCAAATAAAATTTTTACCCCTCTTAATTTTTATATTTAAAGGCTACATAAACTCTTACTTTCCTAATATTTAATCTTAATTCCGTACTACTAAAAAAATTGATCTCTATAACCTTCTCTGAACAAATTCTCTTATAGAACCAAAAAAATATATATTTAAAAATCAAATTAAAATTCCTTAAACCACACTATTCTCGGGGGATATCCGGATACAACATGTGAGCTCCAAATATGGAATTTTCATGAAAACCATTAATATTAGAATTACTAGATTTAGCACCCACAGGAAACATGTACGGAATATAAATTCTTTATTTTTTTTAGTGTTTTTATATATGTCTCACACTAGAAAAAATAAATTTAAAATTTAAGGCTTAAGATTTAAATATAAGATTTAAGATTAGTGTTTAGGAAATTAAGAGTATGGTGTATTTGTTAGAGTTTATGGTTTAGGATCTATAATTTATAATTTAAAGCTAGATCTTACAATTGATTTTTTTAAGTTAAAATATAAAAAAAGCATCGAAAAAAGGACATCTGATTTTTATCTCATCGTACTAAGGTTTCTGAGGTGGTAACAGGGTCTCGAAATATACCTTATGCAGGTCAAGCAAGTTATGCTAGATGTTAACTTGTATCGTCGTAGAGTTAAGCCGAGAGATGATGATGAAATGGTAAGCGGTGAGCTCAGAGTAGGACATTGATCAGAAAAGTTCAACTATAAAAAGAAAAAAAATGATAAAAAATAAAATAAAAAAAGTGTCACGTCAATTTATTTTAAAGTCGAAAACTCTAATAAAAACAAATTAAAAGTTTAGATATCAAAATGCATACATTTTAAATATCCAGAGACAATTTATATTGTTTATTTTAAAAGTAATTATTTTTGAATAGTTCATACTTAAAAAAGGAAATTTTACTGTATTGAACCCAAAACTTAGAGCTTATTACGAGTTAATAAGTTTTTTGGGTAAAGTACACAGACGGTCACTAAACTATACCCGAAAAAACAAAATGGTAACCAACCTTTCAAAAATCACAAAATGGCAATTAAACTTTATGTTTTATAACAAAACAGTAACTAGACGTTAAATTCCGTTAAGTTTCTGTTAAAACTTTGGTATAATAACATATTTAGTCCTTCAACTTTATACAGTCAATTAATTTAGTCCTAATTTGAAACAATTCACTAAATTTAGCCCTTTTTATTTAAGCATTCTTTCAAATTGGTCATTAAAGCAAAATTTCAAAGTATGGTACATGATAAATAATTACAATTAAATTCTTATAGGAACTCAAAAACTCGACTCGACTTGGCTCGAATCGAAAAAATTCAAATAAAGTTTGAGTTGTAAAATATGACGCGTCAACTCGAATAACTCGAAATTTTTTGACTCGACTCGATCAAACGCCCACCTCTATCTTAAGATATGACGTGTCAACTTGAATAACTCGAAATATTCTTATATTTTAAATCATTTTTTCTTTTAATCGAATATTTTTTAAAATATAATATTTAATATTTTCATATTTAAATCACATCGAATATTTAATAACTACTTTAAATATATGATTTAATTTAAAAATATTCGATTGAAAAGAAAAAATTGATTTAAAATATTCGAATATTTAATTAAATTTTTATAGGAACTCGAAAACTCGACTCAACTTGATTCGATTCGAATAAAAAAATTTCAAATAAAATTTGAGTTGTAAAATATGATGCTTCAACTCGAATAACTCGAAAAATTTTGTACTCAACTCGGTCGAACGCTCACCTCTATCTTAAGATATGACGCGTCAACTTGAATATTCGAATATTTTAAATCATTTTTTTCTTTTAAATCACATTGAATATTTAATAAATACTTTAAATATTTGATTTAATTTAAAAATATTCGATTTAAAAAAATTAATTTAAAATATTCGAATATTTAAAGTAGTTATTAAATATTGGAATATTTAAAAGAAAAATATTTAATGTAGTTATTAAATATTCGAATATTTTAAATCTATTATTTTTTAAATCGAATATTTAAAGAAGTTATTAAATATTCGATGTGATTTAAATATGAAAATATTAAATATTCTATTTTAAAAAATATTCAATTTAAAAGAAAAAATGATTTAAAATATTCGAATATTTAGAGTTATTCGAGTTGATGCGTCATATCTTAAGATAGAAGTGAGCATTCGATCGAGTTGAGTCAAAAAAATTTCGAGTTATTCGAGTTGATGCGTCATATTTTACAACTCAAACCTTATTTGAAATTTTTTCGATCCGAATCGAGTCAAGTCGAGTTTTCGAGTTCCTATAAAAATTTAATTAATTATTCGAATATTTTAAATCAATTTTTTTAAATTTAATGTTTTTAAATTAAATCAAATATTTAAAGTAGTTATTAAATATTCAATGTGATTTAAATATGAAGCATTAAATGCTCTATTTTAAAAATATTCGATTTAAAAGAAAAAATAATTTAAAATATTCGAATATTTCGAGTTAACACGTCATATCTTAAGATAGAGGTGAGCGTTCGATCGAGTCGAGTAAAAAAAATTCGAGTTATTCAAGTTGACACGTCATATTTTACAACTCAAACTTTATTTGAATTTTTTTCGATTCGAGTCGAGTCGAGTTTTCGAGTTCCTATAAAATTTAATTGTAATTATTTATCATGTTACCATACTTTGAAATTTTGCTTTAAGGGCCAAATTGAAAGAATGCATAAATAACGAGGGCTAAATTTAGTAAATTATTTCGAATTAGGATTAAATTTATTGACTGTATAAATATGAAGGACTAAATGTGTTATTATACCAAAGTTTTAACAGAAACTTAACGGAATTTAACGTCTAGTTACCGTTTTGTTATAAAACATAAAGTTTAATTGCCATTTTGTGATTTTTGAAAGGTTGGTTACCATTTTGTTTTTTCGGGTATAGTTTAGTGACCGTCTGTGTACTTTACCCAAGTTTTTTTTATACATAAAGTACAAATATGTATAACTTATAAAACTTCAAAATCATTTGGTTTTTGTTCAAGACCGTTTGACTCAAATCAATACGTTTTGAAATAAGATGAGTTCAAAAAAAAAAAAAATGAATCCTACAGAGCCAAAGCCCTAGAAAGTTTAAGCCTAATTCTGATAATAAAAAAGTTTAAGCCCAAAACTATGGGTCAAAGAAGGTCCAAACCCGAGAGAATTCAGTACCAAAATAATCTGAATCTGACAATAATTGGATTGAAGAAAAAGGATGAGAAGAAGAAGCCCTAGTAGTCTCCCCTTCTCCCGTAAACCCTTCAATTCTAACCCCTCCATTTGCCGACGCCCACCTTTCTTTCTTTCTTTCTCGAGAACCAAACAGATTGGCTCCTCTCCCCTAATCGTCTTGCTTCATTTCTTCCCCAACTGTTTATCTCCCAGGTATTTGCATTTTATAGTAATTAGTGTTTTCCTTGCTCATCTTTAAGTTTCTGGGGAATTCCACTTAGAGTTTTGGTTTCTATTGTTGAGTAAACATGAACTTAAAGCATTTAGTTTTGAGGAAGACAGTCAATAATTTATCAAAAATCAATGCAAAACCAGCTTTTAGTAATTCCAAGGATTTATCACCCATTTCAGCTGCAATATCTCCCTCCCTCTATCCAATAAGTAGTGGTCAAAGCTATGCTTATCTTCAAAACCCTAAAAATCCTAAACCCATTTCCCGTTTTACTAGATATATTCACTTCTCCCGAGAAAATAGGCTAAGTTATGCGAGTGTTGAAGCAAAACTTGTGTCTAGTGATTCTGAGGATGAGGAGGATGGAACTGTGAACGAGTTTTTATCGCGATTCATTTGGATAATGAGAGGGAAGTTAACTGAAGTATACGTGGATTGTAATAAGGAAACAATTGATGGGATGCTTATTGTTATTGTGGAGAAGGTTGTGGAAGAGATGGAGAAGGGTGGTATTCAGCAGATGGTCGGTTCGACAGGGGCAATGCCATCGCAGGAATTTAGTGAAGATTTATGGAGGACTGTGTGGGAAGTGAGTAATATGGTGTTGGAGGATATGGAGAAGGCGAGGAAGAAGGAAAAGATGAAGCAGTTTTTGCAATCGGAAGATGTCAAAGAAATGTGTAGGTTTGCGGGTGAAGTTGGGATTCGTGGGGATTTGTTGAGGGAGCTTCGGTTCAAGTGGGCAAAAGAGAAGATGGAGGAGAATGAATTTTATGAGAGTTTGGAACGGTTTAGGCATAAAGAGAAAGAGAAGGGTGGCAATGATTTAGATAAACATGCTTCTGCAGCAGAGGATACACCAAAGGTTGCATCTCTTCCGAAAAGAAAGGGAAAGTTTAAGTATAAGATATTTGGACTGGATTTATCAGATCCTAAGTGGGCTGAAGTGGCTGATAAAATCCATGAAAGAGGGGAAATGATTTGGCCTCAGGAGCCAAAGCCAATATCTGGGAAGTGCAAATTGGTTATGGAGAAAATCCTTTCATTAAAAAAGGAGGATGATCCTTCACAGCTTTTGGCTGAATGGATAGAACTTTTGCAACCTACTCGTGTTGACTGGATCACTTTGCTTGATAAGCTGGAACAACAAAATCCCGACCTACACATAAAGGTATATTTTTGCTCTTATCCACCCCATGCCATCACAATAACTTGCATGAGACTTTCCTGTCATTACATGATTTATATCCCATATTATTGGAACAACAAAATCCCGACCTACATATATGTGTGTTGGCAAGTGCATCATCCCATATTATTTCTTCCTGGATGTCATGAAAGTCAGCTTGTTCTCATTGCTCTTTCATATTATGCTTTTCATTTATATATGTTATTGTTCAAACACTGAACTCTTTAATATTTCACTCCATCATTGATATTGTTGTGCTTTTCATATTGATCGTTTTAATAATATTTGTATTTTGAAAAGTATTAAATGGCTGTATTAGTTGGCTTTTGCCTCTTGATGGAAAGTATCCAGCGGATTTGGTTTCTAGGCATATGCATGTCTATTTCTTGTTTCATAAATTAATGTATTCGTTTAATCAAATTTTTCTAATTTTTGGCTGCAATGACAAATATATATTTTCATTTTGATAGATTTGCTGTATTTAATTGGAAGCATTTTCTCTTCTTGATCTATTTGAATAAGACATGTAAAAATGAGCATTTGCATTGTAAAATTTGTGAGTGGAGCTACAAATTCTGAACTTGTTATTATGATGTTGAACGTTAATAGATTGCAGAACTGGTCTTGCGTGAAGAATCTTTCCAAACAAGCGTTCATGACTATACCAAATTGATTGATGCATATGCTAAAAGGACTTGTGTAGAAGATGCTGAGAGAATCCTTAAGAAGATGGTTGAAAGTGGTATAATGCCTGATGGTGTAACTGCTACAATTCTTGTTCACATGTATAGCAAGGTGGGAAATGTTGACCGTGCTAAAGAAGCATTTGAAAGCTTGAGGGTCTATGGCTTCCAACCGGACTTGAAGATCTATAACTCGATGATAATGGCATATGTTAATGCCGGTGAACCTCAGCATGCTGAATCATTGTTGAGACAGATGCAAACAAAAGACATCAAACCCTCAGAGGAGATTTACATGGCATTGCTCCGGTCTTATTCTCATGGTGGTGACGTTCTTGGAGTTGTTCGAATTACAAACATCATGCAGTTATCCGGATTTGAACCGAATACAGAGTATTTTTCATTACTTGTTGAGGCATATGGGCGAGCTGGTGACCCTGATCAGGCCAGGAGCAACTTTGACAGCATGATAAAACTTGGCCACAAACCAGATGACAAGTGCACTGCCAACATGATCGCCGCGTATGAGAAGAAAAATTTATTAGATAAGGGCTTAGACCTTCTAGTGCAGCTAGAGAAGGGTGGTTTCGAACCCGGGATAGCAACATATACTGTTCTCTTGGATTGGTTTAGTAAATTGCAGCTGGTTGACGAGAGCGAACAACTATTGGGCAAGATAGCGGAACTTGGTGAAGTTCCTCCACTAAAGGTTCATGTAAGCCTCTGCGACATGTACGCAAGGAGTGGATTTGAGAAAAAAACTCTCCAGGCTCTAGGAGTTTTGGAAGCTAGGAAGGATGAATTGGGTCCCCATGAGTTTGAGAGAATTATAGATGCACTTATTTCAGGTCGATTTGTGCGCGATGCTCAAAGGATACATGCGATAATGGAGGTGAAGGGCTTTGCGGCATCGGATAAGTTGAAGATGGCTCTAATGTCATCTCAGGCTTTTAGCCAGAAAACACCCTTGCAGAGATAACTTAGTGGTTAGAATCCTTTGCTTGCAAGAGATGAATAAGATGGTTAGTTAAATTTACAAGTACACTGAGTAGCAAGCTTTGGTGGTTTGTTTGTCAATCTTTTTTTCTTTTTCTTTTTTTTTTTTGAGTTGAACCATTGAATGGGACAATTAATTAGTGCCATAAAATCAAGTCGAGACTCTCATAAATTATCATGCACTTCACATTACTTATCTGTCATAAGTTGCATTGCTTGAAGAATGCTCCACTGTTCTGTTTGCAAATCACAGGTTTAATGATAGCAAGAAGGAAAAAAGACCTAAAACGGTCCTAACAAAAAATTGCCCCACCAATCCAAACCAAAGTTACTTGAAATCTTGAAACTCAAATTGAGTCAGTATTTGAAAAAACTTAAATTCCAAATTACCTTATATGATTTTTGAAGCTGAAGGGAGTTGATTTGAAAAATACTAAGTTAAAAATTGAATGACTTGATCCCTAAACTACAGGAAATTATATTATAGGCCCGACACGTCACGTCATTTATGGTCTCAATTAATAAAAAACATTTATTTCATTAATTTTTTTATATCATTTTTTACCGAGTGAATCTCCACTCAGATTTACTGTAAATTAAATTAAAACACTTTTTACCAATTGTAAATTCACTCAGTAAAAAGATGACATGAAAAAATTTAATAAAATAGATGTTTTTTATTAGTTGGGACCATAGATGACGTGGCGAGTTGGGCTTATGATATAATTTCTCCTAAACTACCCTTAATTGAAATGACAAATAATTTGGGTAAATTTTTGCTACACGGGCATGCAAAATTTAGGGTAAACTATGACCTTTGAGTCAAAAATGTCATCAAACTTTAAATTTGTTTAAAACTATCACTGAATTTTAATACGTGACTCGAACTAACTTGATATTCTATGATGTTTTGTAAAAAATAGTATATATCTCAAACTACATGGGATTAATTCAAATTATTTTATGAAATAAATATCACTATAAATAATATTAATATATAAAATATATTATTCTTATATATTATTAGTAATATAAATATATTATTTTTATAAATATTTTATATTTATATTATTAATAATATATAAAAACCCTAAACCCTATACTAGTAACCCAGAAACTCCAGCCCTCAAACATAAACCCTAAACTTCAAAGTTTAGGGTTTATGTTTTTTATATATTACCGTTATAAATATTTTGAGTTTTTTAAAATAATATATGTATATTGTAAATAATATATTTTATTTAAATCATATAATTTTATTATTTGGTTCAGTTAAATTATTTTATAAAAATAATACTAAAAATAATATTAATATATAAATAATATAAAATATATTATTACATATATATCAATAAAATTATATATTTTTATGGTTTTTACATATTATTTATAATATAAATATATTACTTTTTAAAAATATTCATTAAAATAATATCTTTATTAAAATAATATACTCTCTCCGTCCCATAAAAAATGTCCCTTATTGACTTTTTAAAAGTAAAAAATTTTAAACTTTGACTATTATTATATTAAATATTTTAAATAATTAAATTTTATAAAATATATATTTAAAAACTACTCGATTAGAGGTTTTTAAAATATATTTTTTATATTTTTATCAATGATACATTTTAAACAATTATGAGTCAAAGTTGAAAAAAATTGACCAAAAAAAAGTCAATAAGGGACAAAAGTTGTGGGACGGAGGGAGTATTTATATTATAAATAATATATAAAAATTTTAAACCCTAAACGTCAAACCATAAGATTTATGGTTTGAAGTTTGGACTTTGTAGTTTAAGGTTTAAGATTTAGGTTTAGAGTTTTTATATATTATTTTAAAAATACTATATTTATATTATAAATATTATATAAAAATAAAAACAATACATTTTTATTCATATATATTGATATATATAATATATTTTATATTACTTATGTATTAATATTATTTATAGTATTATTTATTTCATAAAATAATTTAAATTAATCTAATGTAGTTTGAGATATATAATATTTCTGGCAGGAGCGTATCTACATTGGTACTTGGTGGGTCACGTGACCCACCATTAAAAACAGGGATAACCCCTCTGAAAATTTGAAATTCGTATATGATTTAAAAAAAATTTAGAAAACTTTTAGGTATTTTCCTATTAAAAATATATTTTCGCCCCCTAAAATTTTATAAATTTGTCCCCTATAATTTTATAGGTTCGCCCTCTAATATAGAGTCATGCTTTTGTGTTGGTTAAAAATGAAGAAAAATATTATTTACCCTTTTGGGGTAATTTTCATATTGGTTCTTCCTTTTTGTTTGTAATTCATTTTAATATAACGTCACATAATTTTACACAATATTATTTCCATATAAGTTATTTCGACCTTTCAAATTTCATTTTCTTTCAATTTAATCCTTCAATGTGTTTATTTATTATTTTATTGCATTGTATATTTATTGTTATTAGATTTTATTTTATTATTATAAAACACCACTATTATGTTTCGGTAGTTAATATATTTTTTATTATTATAATTATAATTATAATTATTGTGTAATATATTTATCCCATGTTATTATGATTATTTTTATTATTATCACTTTCATTTTTTATTATCATATATATTACTTTTTTCATTTACTAATATTTTATTATTATTATTTTCACTAATTAAGTTTACTTGTAGTCATTATGTTGTCTTAGTAATTTTTAATTTAAATTTTTTAAATATAATTTTAATTAATTTATTCAATCTAGTCACGTTTACATGTGATTATATTTATTGTTGGTCAGTGAACCACCAAGTTCAAATTTTTGAATCCGCCCTTGATTTCTGGTAAAACATTATATAACATTAAGTTGGTTTAGTGGTTAAAGCTTAGCCCTTACATTTAAAGGTTTTGGGTTTAAACTCCTTCAAGCACATGGTTTTAATAATTTTCCTCTAGCAAAAACAATGTCATTTTGACCTAAATTAGGTTTCAAAATAGTCGCACTAAATGGCGTCGTTTTGACTTAACGGGGTGTTGAGAGTTAACAGCGGAGTGGTATTTTCGAGTCACATATTAAAGTTTAGTGATAGTTTTGAACAATTTTAAAGTTCAGTGGCATTTTCGACTCATGGGCCATAGTTGAGTGGTATGTGCTATAGTTTACCCTAAAATTTATTTTACACAAGTTTGTATATTTACACAATAAAACTTAAATTCTAAATTCCTAACATTGAACTTTAAGGCTTATACTCTAAATTATATACACTAACCTTAAACTCCAAACTCTAAAACTTAAACTTTAAACTAAATCTTTAACCCCTAAAACTAAAAGGCTTGTATAAATTAAAGTTTACGCAGAATATATTTAAAAAATGGTTAACTACTGGAATAATCACTTATGTTTCTTCTTAGTATAGAGTTGGTCACTGATTTTGAAAAACGACTAGTAAGGTCACTTACGTTTTTAGGGCGTAAATTTTTTGTCACTCAATCGTTTGTTGCCGTTAAACATTGATAGCTTGTTGACATGACAGCAAAAAATAAGGGTAAGCTTCTGCAATGGGCACTAAAGTTTATCTCATATACATTTCTGCTCTCTGGTTTTAAAAAATAAACATTATGGTCACCACTAAAAATGTTTCTTTATAATTTCACCCTTAAATTTTTAAAAATTTATTTTTCAACCCTAAAATTTTACAATCAAATAGTACAATAATATTATAAAGGCTTAAATGAAAAATAGGTACCTAAATTATACCCCTTTTAAATTTTAAGTCCCTAAATTGCTCCTATTTAATAACTAAACTTTCAAATTGCTCCTATTTTTCACTCTAGATTATTCTATTATTATTATGTCATTTTCTATTATTAAATTAAAAATAATTAAAAAATAAAATGAAACTATTTTTATTATTTTATAAAACTTAAATTACAACTCTACCCTCTTCAACCTCACCTTCATTGTTCATCTCTGTTACCCAACAATTCTGCAACTTTTTAAACACTCATGTTTCTCGACAACTTTAACAAGTAATCTCTAGCGATAAAACCATTACATCTACTTAAAACCTTGAACAAGTTTTCGTTTTTATTTTCTAAAACTTTCTTGATAAATTGGATTGAAGGGTTTAACATTTTCTCTAAACTACAAGTAAACAATGTAGTATTATGGGAGAATTACTTATCTGTATATGGCTTCATAAATATGAAATCTTGAAGAAGCTTTATTTTTACATAAATTATTTTTCTATATCATCAACAAAAATTTGAGTGGCATTGGAGAAAAGACAAATTGAATATTTAAAAACCAATGCATTGGAAAAAAGACAATATGTATAGGGCTCGTTGTCTCGCACCTGACCACACAAACTGAGCATTCTTCTGTAGCAATCTGTCAATGGAGCAGCTATCTTCAAAAGATCATTTACAAACCTCCGATAATAACAATGCTAGACTTAGGGACTATAGATACCCGTCACAGTCTTCGGTTTCTTCCAACTCACATATTCTTCTGCGTACTTAGGATTTACTCTAATACACTCGGCTGACCTACATGTCCTAGGAGAACATCTTCCTTGACTCGGAGTTCACGTTTGCTCAACTTGGCATACAAATGATTTTCTAATAGGATCTACAACACTAACTTCAAAGCTTGTCATGATCTTCCTTGGCACGTGAGTATACCCATGTATCATCTATGAGGACTACTACAAACTGATCAAGGAACTTAGGAGATATTCTGCTCGACATCTCTATAAAAGTAACTAACACACTAGTCAAATAAAACGGCATAACTCAGAACTCAAAGTGACCACATCTTGCCCCGAAAGCTGTCTTCGGTACATCAACCTCTCTCACTTTCATCTGGTAGCAATCGGATCTTAATTTAATCTTTGAAAAGACTGGAGCACACCCCAACTGATCAATAAATCACTGACGCTCGGAAATGGATACTAACTACTCATTGTCAATTGTTTCAATTGTCTGTAATCTAAACACATTCTCGTATTGTCTTCTCTATTCTTCACAAATTACACTGTCATACTCTAAGATGATGTACTAGGCCTAATGAATCTACGGTCTACAAATCTCGTAGTTGATTCTTCAACACCCTCAATTCTTTCAGGAACTATAAGATACAGAGCAATCAAAGCAGGAGCAAACTCGAAGACGGTATGAATAATATACTCTTCTTCCCTATCAAGAGACAAACCAGGAAATTCTTCCAAACACTTCTAAGAAAAACACAAACTATTCTAACATTCTGCGGTCTAATCTTCATTCAAAAATCAAATCCATCACATTTGCTAGGCAAGCCTGTCAACTAAACTCAGTCAATCTTTGACCTCTAAAGCTGGATCAACATTCGATAAGAAGTTCACATCTTCACCTACCACTACAGTCTCACAGAAGTCTGCAGCTTCAAGGCAACTCTCTCTTTGTCTCAAAACATATTATAGCTCTGTGTTCTACAAGCCAAGCCATTACAAATGTTACATCAAAACCGTAAAAAAAGACAATTACTTCACATCTACTGGAAACATGTAACCCTGAATCATCAACAAACATCTTCTGCACATCTTCCTGACCACCACTATCTCACAAGAAGGACTAGTCACATGCGTCCCTACATCTAAGATCTCAACAGAGATATCTAGCTTCCTTACATGCTCACACAAAAGGACGAATCCGCAGAAATTGCAACTTCACATGTACACAGCTGATAGTTTTCGGTTCTCTTGTTTTCAGGCTGGTTCTTCAACATAACCTAACTCTTCAAAACCATTCTTAGAGCATCTCGAAACCTCAAAATTCAGTTATGATCACACACAAAAAATCATGCTTGAATTTGTTCTATAACATCATTCTACCAAACAATCTGAAGTTAAAGATCAAGACTTCCTTCCCAGCTCAACTATATTGGAAGCGACTTCATCTCTTCTTCTTGCTGGAAAAAAACTTAGACGCACACTGGCCCAATCACACAAATCGATTCCCACTCACGAATACTGACCGACTGTCTTGTATTAAAACCATAGGTCGAACCCCAATGGTCACCAACTAACATTTCTGAGTTTCAGATTACTCACACGAGACCTTTACCTTGATCTCGCCAAAAGAACTAAGGTACTCATACCTACCTCTGACACTTCATCGGGCACATCCAAACTCTGTTTGCTTGCTAACAATATACAGAAGTACAGATTCAGAATCAACCGGAGGGAACAAACTCAAAACTGTACCAAGGGCTTATCTATTAAAACATCGATACCACTCTGAACCCCACTCATAGGCCTTCACCTCCTTTACCAACTAATACCAGAACCGGTCTCATCGCTCCTTATCAACCGGAACCAACCCACATACACCCTGACTCAAACAAACAAATTGTACCTCAACTCCGGTACAACCATACTTCCCTAACTATAGCAATGAACTCCCTCAACATCATCCACATTTTTAGAAACCACAACTTCTACTTACCGATTCACGGCCCACGCCTTGGCCTCTAACTTACCAAAAAGCAATAAATCAACAACAACATCAATTTAACATGCAAACTGGGTTAGCAAAGGAAAAGGTCCAAGTGGCTCAAGTATGATTCCATCACTTAAAATCTTTTTTTTTCGATGTAATAGAAGCAATGAAACTCTACTCAACATGCTTCAAGCAACATATACACACGATCAATCAAACATACATCAAGCATACTTGATAAACAAGCAAACATGCTTACATGACAAGCAAACACCGTGCAATTACAATGCAGGAATTTAACTTACCTCACTTACCTGGTCAAGGTCTCAGAAACTTTAGGCTCCGATACCAACAAATGTAACCCCCTCGTCCAGGTCCGGATGGTTGACCGGTCCGAGTAGGCTACACGGGGAAAACCGATGTGAAACCCGTTAAGGTCCCACCTCGGTTAGCAACCTTAGAAAATTTCTTTTGTTTATATCTTGTCTAAAAGCATTATTAAGTCCTATGTGGAACACGACGGCGGAAACACAAACAATATAACAACGACCATCCAAAACAACACATTAAAACAGCCCATTTTTCCTTTTTAAGCAGGACGTATCGATACACCTATAGAGGGTATCGATATGCCTTGACCAAGTCAACTGCCTCAAGTCAAACTAGGAAGACCGTATCGATACAGCCATTGGGCGTATCGATACGCCCTCCTCGGTCAACATCTCGCGGTCAACGATATTAGACCGTATCGATACACCTAGAGCCCGTACCAATACGCCAAAAACTCGTTAAAATCTCAGAATTTCAGAAAAGATTTGGCGTATCGATACGCCCCCGAGTATCGATACCCTAAGCCAATTCTGAGTCCCAAAGTGTAGGGCCGTATCGATACGCCCTGCACTGCAAGACTCCAAATTGCAGCAAAACGATACGAGACTCAACTCTAAATGCAATTTACGACTCTCCTAATCGCATTCAACACACATACAACCTTTAACAACCAAAATATCAACATACAAGACTTTCAAAACGAACAATGATCATGCATCGAAAGGATTCATACATTTACTCAAAAGGAGACATACTTAGCACTTAAAGGTTCATGCCTTAGAAGCAAAACATATAAGCATTCGAAACATGCAACATAAACAAGGTTTACAATTCAAACAAGCATCCGCAAACCATACTGACATCAATATACATTAAAGCTCAAATCAACAACACATATCCCATTGCTTGACTATTACAATCTTTCAATTTAAAGTTCATACTTGAGCTAACTAAAAGCGACACATTGAGACCTTTCCTTGCCCTTGCCACCCACAAGCTACCGATCTGCATTGTCGAACAAAAAAAGCGTAAGCATAAAAGTTTAGTGAGGGTAAGCTCGTAAAACAAACCTCGACAATGCATGGTCCAAGCACGAGCAATAATTCAAGATAGAATGCATGCTCTTACCTCCGATCCACATGAGCCAAAATATACATGATGCATGAACATATGATCAACAATATGCCATGGTCGACAACTCATAAGCTCAACACACGAAGACATATATATCAATGTATTAACAATAACATATATCAATCTATATTGGAATCACATTTCATATCATATTGGCACCTAGCTATGACTCGAATAAGCGGATTACACTCAACAACAACATTATCTCGGTGGGATTACACTCATCACCGGACCTTGCATGGATGGGATTCCACTCATCATCACATGCCCTACGGATGGGATTCCACTCATCGTCACGTATAATATAAACATTTCTGGTGGAATATTACATCACCGTACTCCTCCTTGATGGCTTAACGCCACCAAGGCCACGCACGAATTTGACTCTTGTGTGCACACTAAACATCCTAATGATCGATCATTGTACCCAAGCATACTATTGCCAATATTAAACACAATCCATAACATTTCGCAACATCATTTCATATCAACTTTCGTGCTTAGCACGTAATCACCATGATCACTATCATGCACAATTCACAATCCAAACCACATGCATAACAATGCATCAAACCATGCCTCAACAACATGTATAACACAATATACATAACTACCATAAACACAAATAAACAAGAGGCATAACAAGCAATTAGGAGTTCAACCAAAAGTTTCCTAAACTAAGCTTGAGATTAGGCAACCACTCTAATCTCAACTCTAGGTGGGTTTACCAAGCCCAACCTAGGTCCACATGCTTGAACCAATATTTAAAAATAATAACCACTCACCGACCACTTCATTTAGCACAAGCCGACTAGCCTACCAAGCATCCAAGTCCGTATTCGAGCTCGAAGCTTCTCCATTGTTTTCTCTTGCTTCTAACCATTCAAAAACAATACATTAGCCCCAAAATCAGCCACAAACCCAAGGTTTAACACCAACACACAAATCCACTACAATTCTCACAATTCAAAGTCAAGTTCATTCTTCAAATTCTCATTTTTGTACTTCCACAAAGACCCATAAAAAACCAGCAATGTAGTCATCCAAAGCACTCTTAAACATGTTCAAAACACTACCCAAACATAGTATAACCATCAGCCCCCAATTTCCAATATCAAACACACCCACAACTAACCCTAAAACCCCTCCAAGAATCTCTCAAAACCCAAATTTGAAAATCCATACAAAACTCTTTAAAATTTACATATATTGGACCTTTTGGTTAGTAAACAACCCACACATCAATAACAAATCAAAATCTTTAACTAAAGACCATAAAGGTGGCATCTTTAATCAAAATCTTTAAAACTTCAAATTTCAAAAATATGAACAATATTGAAAACTAGAGGTATCATCTTGTAGAGGAAAATGAGGACAAGTCAAAAACGAGATTACCTTGCAAAAAAATCACCAACAAAAATCAAAGGAAACGATGAAATAGTGATTTGGAGGGGGGAAAGGGCATTTTGACGTGAAAGAAGAAATGAAAAAGACGAAAATGTGTTTAAAGCGGTCTTTTAAATTAAAGGGGTTTTAAAATGAAAGACCCTTTAGTTACACCTTTGCCATTAATGAGATGGAAAATCTCAAATTCCCAAATTTCATGGGATTTGATTCCCAAAACAATTTTAGTCCAACATAAATGTTTGCTTCGAATATATGAAGCCCAAAATAATATTTTAGTATTTTAATTATGAAACCGAAATCCGAACCATTATTTTAATATTATTTTCACCCGACCCCCAAACCCGGGTGTTACATATTTCTTCATATGTTATATATACATATACATACACGCGCGCACACATATAGGGCATAATTGAGAGACTCGACTCAAACTTGACAACTAATTACAAAAATTTTCAAGTTATTGAAAATTTTAATTTATAACTCAAGTTCTATTTAAATTTCTTCGAGTCGATTTGAGTTTATAAAATGACAATCAAATTTTTTCGAGTCGAAACGAATAAAAAAATCAATTTTTCTTTTTAAATTGAGTCGAGTTTTGCCGCCAATGAAGTTCCCTTTGACATTGAATCTGGGAACCTGGTCTTGTCCTTTTCTATCCAAGAATACTGCCTCAAAAATTTATTATATTTAAGGGAAAGGAATTCTTTGCTTGATTAACTAGGACAAAGGAAAAATCAAAACTTTGCTCTGCTATTATTCATTGTGCTTTTCTGGGAAGGTTCTTTTCCTTGCTTCCATGGATTAGAAAGATGGAATAAAGCATGAAACCAACATATTGAATCAATCTCTACGCTTGTTTACATTGCAGTATCATTGTTATTAGATGTAATTGAGGTTTCAGTCCTTCTACTATGCTGAAATTTAAGATTTTGTCTCTCTACTTTCGTTCAGCATAATTTGATCCCTCTATTAGTGGATACCAAATCCCAATTGATAGCAATGTTAACTGCTGCTTCAAAATGGAAGTGTATTTTTTGTCAATAACTTTCTTACAATAAAGGTGTCTCAGATTATTTTCTTACAATAAAATCCATGTCATCACTTCAATGATAGTTGTTTTCCTTATAACAATATAAAGTAGACGGACCGAATCATAACAAATTGAAGTAGAGGAAATAATTCTCAAGTTCTAGGTTAGTAGAGGAACTAAAACCATAATTAGACCTTATTAGCATTGAAGTGGTCTGCAAAATGAAGCAAAGAATGCATACTGCTCTTAAACACCTTCATTCCTTGTGCGTGCATCTGCATGAATTAAGTTAAGACTCGAAAGCAGAAATCGAAACTCGGAAGGACTTAAGCTGTAAACATCATTCATCGTTTTAAATATGAAACTTAACATATGTTAATCTTATCCTCAAAGCAGCTGGTAAGAAAAACATGGCTCACGTGGACGTGGGTGGAACTGTGATTTATGGCCTTAAGAAAAGAATAACAGAGACATGGAACGTAAGTAACTATGAACAAACACCAGATGCTATCCCTGCCAGACAAGACACGATACAAGCTTTCCTTGAGAATCCGGAATATTTCATAAAAATGATTAGTCCTTTTGTAAAAGCAAGAAGAAAGTCACATTCCAAGGCATCATCATACTCAAACCTATATATGCATACCACACATCAGATGTGAATTATATTATCTGCAAACACCATCCATCTTGATTCTCATTCATAGTTTTCTCTTCCATCTTTCGTTTTTTCTTTCGATTTCTTGTTATCATATATGGGAGAGCGGAGGCAACTTTTTCGTTTTCAACTCCCGTGGCTGTCAGCAGCTGCAACTACTCGTCCTGTTGCTGCTCCACGTCCTGCAGCTCAAACTGAAGCCCCTTCCCAGCCAAACACTACGGTCCCTGTTCAACGGCCACCATTTCGGCCAGCGGGGACTGCCCCACGACAGACCACTCCGACCCAGACTCAAGCACCCGGACGAAAAAAAGAACCTCAGCCAGCAGCAACATCACGCCCGGCTACTGGACCCAGAGTTACTTCACGATCAGCATCACCACCTCGCCGTCAAATCAGAGCTTCTTTAGCTCCACCATCTCGTAGAGTGACAGAAACACAACTGACACCTCAGCCGGTATCAGCATCCCGTGGAGCAATTCAAACTCTGGCTACCTCTCAAACCCGATCACCATCTCTGGTACCCACACAAGCAAGGGCTGTCTCAGTCCCTCCATCATCATCTCGCATTGTTTCCCAACCTCAATCAACAGCACAGGCAGTCTCCAAGCAACAATCTTCATCCCATTTGACCTCTCAGCCAACAGGCCAAACATCTTCGCGGCCCTCTTCTCCATCACATAGAGCTACTCAAGCACAAACATTGTCTCCACCAAATATATCTCCAACAGCTATACAAGGGTCCCAACCTCCAGGTTCTAGTCGATCCCCACCGTCTGACTCACAACAAACTAAACCACTTGGTGTTGCAGTAAAGCCTTCACAGGCATCAGCTGAGATAAAAGAAGTTGCGCCAATTACTGGCACAGGAACACCTTCAGCATCAATAAAGCCGAAGGAAAGGGCAGAAAGGAAGAAGGTTGCAGAAGAACGCAGGAAAGCAACAGCAAAGGCTTCAACTCATGAAGAGCACGAGCAGAGAACAGTTACTAAACTCCTCGCTGCAGCAACAGATGCTGGGACGAAAACCAGAGAGCAATTAGAGGCTGCTCCAGAGATAGGAAAAGGACACCAGCAAAAGCAAGAAGGTATGGGAACAAAGAAGAGATTGACAACCTCAAGCACTGATGAAAAACAAATCAAAACTATGAGTTCAGCAAATCCAAAAAACGAGAGCACACCAAATAAAGCTCATCAAAAGCGTGTCTCTTCAAATTGGGAACAAGTTCCCTTGCACGAAGAGATCAGGGAAGATGTTTCTAAGTTTGTTCATAAGCTCGCCACAGGGCAACCACAGCTGCCTACAGAACAACAATCGATCAGTGTTCTAACCCTAGCAGGTGAAAATAGAGGAGCATCTTTTCACTTGGGTTCAGAAGCAAGCAAAAGGGATGGATTAGTCCACATTCACCGGGGTTATAAGATCAACCCAGATGACAGCCCTGATGCTACCACTGATGGAGAAAGAAGCTCCACAGGAAGGAAGCCTAACGATTCAGCAACCAAAGAAAATCCTGCATCTAGATCATATGTCAATAATAACATACAAAGCATCAATAACTCAATTGTGTCTGAAAGTTCTGTGAATGCGCGAAATCCAGGTGTTCATCTGGAACTTTTACACAATATAGCAGAATTAATCAAGTCTAGTACAAAGGCAGAGCATGCTGAGCCACGCAAGGCTAAATTTGATATTACACCAGCAGAGAAGCTTACATACAAGCCTACTGTACGAAGAAGATGTCTCAGAGGGCTTTTTGCAGAATCAAGTGACTCAGACCCAGATAATCCCGAAAAGCCTCGACGACATGGTTGCCGCTACAGCTGTGGGGAGAAGAACAAACAAAAGGAGAAAGGGGTTCTATGATCACACAAATCACAACTTTGTAATAATTACCTATCAGTTTGCCAACGGCACATGCAAACAAGATATAGAAAATGATTATGGTACACATAATAAAGATGTCATATTGTCCACAATCAGCTCCAGACTCCAGTCCCATAATGTCTTCTGTATTTTTCATGATCTATTGTTATATAGAGAAAAATGCAGTTTGTACTCCAATCTGCAAGTAAATACCAGGGGGGAAAGCTTTGTAATATACTATCATAACAAATTCCCTTGGATATTTCATGGCATTGTGATGAAGCTATGTGCACAGAGGGGGTGTTCGGAGCTTGCCTTCCAAAAATATATACAGATGCTAAAACTTAGCATGGGTTAGCCTTAATTACAGAAGCATGCATATTGCATAGTAACGAAGGCAGTTGCCTATGAAATGGCTTGCCTAAAGTACAACCAAAGAGAATATTCACAAATTGCAACCATATTGTAGTGAACGCTAGCATTATCATGCCAGTAGAAGGAACAAGAGAACTGTTATTCACATACAGGTTTTGTGTCAAAGCTGCTTAAGCAGATTGCAAAGGCTTGGAAGGCAGAAAGTGGGTAACGGTAATCCATGGTGAAAATGTCCTTGCCAATCTTCCCAAATTGCAGAATCACGTTTTCTTGTTCAGCTGCTGTAACATTTCGACTTGGCTCCACAGCAGCAACCAACTGGAAATTCTTTACAGAGGCCACCGTAACTCGTCCTTTAAAACTTAGGCACCAGCACTGCAACTGTTCATGCCATCTAGGAGCTTTATTTTTCAAGACTAAGGGTGCTTTTGGCATCGACTTCAACGTTGTACAATCTCCAGTTGAGTTGAATCCAACTTGTGGCCTTATTCCTGCTGAATCTAACAAGGAAGAATGCTGATCGAGGCAATTTGTAAATGCCATAGGTGTAGGAGCAGTTCCTCTTTCTTCAATGGCGGAGATTGGGATCGAGTGCATGGTACACTGCATTCTCCTTGGACCTCTCGTGCGAAGAACATTGAGCTCATAAGATATCTTAGCAGTGTTATAGCTACTTATAGTTCCCCTCGAAGGCACATTCTCCAGATGAGTTTTTTGACATGATTGACAACAGGAGCGGACTATAGAATCTTTAGGAGGTTGACTGTCGAAAATGCTGAACTTGGTCCCCAGGAAATTAGATCTGTCAAAGCTTCACTCTAAGTTTAACAAAAGAAAGGACCAATCAATCCTTAAGAAAGTACAAGTTTCACGCAGCTAAAAGCTTACCTGAGTTTTCCAACATACTTGTTGCTTGATCTAGAGAAATCATCCCCAACCAAAGATATAACAAAATCAATACCAGTAGCCCTTCTGACCCTTTTTGCTGCCAGTAACAGTTTACTCAACTCACCAGACAGAGCTGTAAATTCGTAACATACAACTAAACATCAGTTACGAACAAATTTCTAGGCTAAAACCTATACGTATTAAGAACCAAATCACACATTTTCAAGAAAAACAATTACCTGGACTGAGACCCATATACAACCGAAATGTTGAAGTTGCTCTATCTCTTCTAATAAAGCATTGAATCGGCGAGTCCCTCGGCCCAGGCTTAAAACAACACTCAAAACACTAAAACAAACCGATTTTTTCCCCAAAAAAATAGGGCGAAAAAAGAAAAATAAATAAATAAAATTTACCTGCTTTAAAGAGATTGGAAAAGTTAAGAAGCCACAATGTTGAGGTGTCTTAACAATGTCTTTAGTAATTTGCCTCCATGAGCGACAAACTGACGCACAGGCAACCACATCTCTCCTTCCAGGCCAACATTGTTCCCTTGCTTCCACTCTTTGAATTATATCTAAGAGTAATTCCGGAGGCAAATTTGCCCATTGCCGCTGCTCGATTTGTACAGTTGAAGAACCAGGTGAAGAAGAGAGAGAAGCTTCTGGAGTAATATGGGCTCGACCCCGCCGAAGCTTATGTCTCGTCCCTGAATTTTTCTTCGACATATTTCCAATCTCCCGAACAAAGCTTTTGAATGGCATTTTCAGAGCTAAACAGACAAATAATGAATCACAGGCAAAAAAAATTGAACTTTTTTAAAGATGTTTTTGGGTTTTGAAAGTTGGCTTTAAAGATTGGGGTTTGGGAAATTGTGAAGAATATGCAGAATGGGGAGACAAATTCATTGGGAGATTGGAAACGGAGAGACAAAAATGAGAGGCGCACAATCTCCAACCAAAGAGGGAACCTAGAAAAAAATGAAGTGCTGCTTTGAAACAGTTAGACCGGCGGTTCGATTGTTCATTGCTTTATCTGTAGCTCCTCCTATCCCCGGAAGCTGCTCTCCGATTGCGAAGATCACTACACAATGAAGGTTCTGCTTTATTTTTCCTTTCTCTCTTCGATTCTAATTTAAACACAAATTTGGTTTTTTTTTTTTTTGTTAATTTTTAATTGGCGGGCTTTTTTATGTGTTCATTCGTTGTTCAAAGAGTCAGGAGGGACCCACCCCACGGGTGTCCCATACTCCCATTTTAAAAAGAATTTATGTTTCTCATTTATTTTGTTATTTAATATTTTTATATTAATAGTTACAATTAAATGAGAACTTTGATATGTATTTTTGTGTAAACTTTAGTTTACATTGATAAGAGTTATTTCGAACTAAGAATGATTACCGTTTGTCAAGATTTGTGTGGAATTCTTTAGGATGGATAAATCAAACTTGATAATTAAATTGAATTTATTGTAATTCTATTGGTCGAGATTATTTGATAATTAAATTTATTTAATAATTAAATATTTATATTTAGATAAGAAGTCTTGTAAAATAAAGTTTCTTGATAAAAATATATTTGACTCTATAAATATAGAATACGTCTTGACCTCTAGAATTATGAGAGATAACTATTTTAAAGAGACGTAACCTTTGATCTTTGCAACTATTACAATCATGTTGCAAAAATTATTTTTGTAGTGGTGTTGAAATAGATTTTGAGATACACTGATTTTAATATATATATATATATACATATATTTAGTGCCTTTATTTATGTCCCGATATTAGAAGATTAGGTTTGAGGTTTAGGGTTAAGAAAATTAGTTTATGGTGTATTTTTAAGGGTTTAAGGTTTATAATTTAAAATTTAGGGTTATGGCTTATAATTTAATTTTTTAGTGTTGAGCATAAAAAGGGACATTGAAAAGGAGCCGAGGATTTTTGTTCTCTATCTATATATAGGCTTAGGATCCAGTTACATTATGTTATGTAAAGCTCAATTGTTTTTACACATTTTTTAAAACTGTTAGATGATGTTAATAAATGACTAAGATTATTTTATTATTGTTTTTTTAATTTCATTCATTCATTTACCTTCATCCAACAATCCAAATAAGTGTAAAACTTACAAGTTTTATATAGGGTAAGAGGATCTTTTTCTATATATATATATATAGTGTAAAACTTTCATGTATTTTTACTCTTTGTAATCTCTATATTTATAGTTGATTATTATTTTTCATGCCCGTAAAAAAAGACAAGGCTAAATCTCATTAAATTTTTATCTCTAATGTATGTATTATTTTATGTTGATCCTGCTTTAATTTTTTTTCTACTTACAAATTTCTAACAAGTAATATCAAAGTCATAGTTCAACTTGTAGAGTAGTGGATCGAAGAATAAATTATTCGGCTTTTTTTAGAGACTAAATCTAAAGCAAGTTCTCTCTCCCGTCCAATGTGCTCCCATCTCTCTGATCCTTTGCTCTAACATTTCTGTTGAGGGCTTGGTCTTTGTTGGTGAGGTTCTTCTTGGAGAGGAGGTGGTTTAGAGCCTCTGCTTCTTTTAGCACCTTTTTCCTTTAACCGTTTTTCTGTGTCCTTACTCTCCTTCGTCTGTAGCCTTGGGTTAGGGACACATTTATTTCAATCTCATGTTCTTCATTAGTTCTGCCCTATCCAGGTTTAAGGAGCATTTACTCTTCCTTTTCACATGCATTATGTCACACAGTGGCCTTGGTCTCAGCATAGGGGTCGTTGATACCGACTTCCCTAACACCCAAAATGATCCCAAGCTTCCAAATCAGGAGTTCATCGATGAGCTCGAACTCAACGAAGATAGTGAGGTAAACTTCACGCTGAAAAATCTCTCCTTGCTTGGGAAGTTACTGTCTGCATCTTCTATCAAAGTGCTAGCGATGAAGGCCATTCTGAAGAAAGCCTGGAAATGCGAGGGGCTCGAATGTCACGATCTAGGAAGAAATTTCTTCCTCTTCATCTTCAAAACTACGGAAGATCGCCACCGTATCCTCGGTGGAAAACCATGGTCGGTGCAGGACTCTCTGTTAATATTAAAAGAATGGCAGCCGGACAAGGCGTTGGAAGAGCTCGACTTCTCAACGAAGGAATTTTGGGTGCAGATAAACAATCTACCAGTGGGTTTGACTACAACCGACAACGTCAGACGTATCGAAAAGTTGTTCCATGCTTACTATGGATCTACGCTGGACGACGATGAGAAGATAGCGTGGCACGGCAATGTTGGCATCCGTGTGGATATAAGAGTGGAGGATCCCTTTAAAACGGGGTTCGTGCTGAACAGGAAGAAAGACAAAGCCCTGGAAATAGGCTTCAAGTATGAAGCCTTACCGAGGTTTTGCTTCCGATGTGGCCGCCTGGGACATGTCGAACGAGACTGCAAGAACGATCTGGTAATGGTGAAACTGTCTGGTAAATTCGGACCTTGGCTACGTGTCCCCAACGGCTTCAGGCAGCACATGTCAAACATTCCGAAGCTGGTCTCCACCTCTGCGTGCCCTTCCACATTACACGACAAAAAAGAAAAAGAAAAGGACAGTTTCCACTGGAGCATTGCCAGTGTGAAATCTAATTCAAATCTCCTAGATCTGAATGTTTCGTCTAAGAATGCAGGCTACGTCCCATCATCCTCTCACAAAGTCAACCCTTCGTTTCCAATTTGGGAAAATAACGGGATAAACTTTCACAGAGGCAACATAGGTGCTATCACCCCTTTAGGGCCTGCACAAGATAATCCCCTTTCCCCAACTATCAAGGATCTCTCCGAACCAGGCCAAAACTCTGATAGGCCTGAAGGAAATCCTATCCTTCCATGAGAAAATCTTTTGGCGGTCGGAATGGATCGAATGGAAATGACTACAAATAAAAAAAAAGAGAGAGGACGATGGCTATGAACTCTTTGGCCCGGCAAAAAGACGAGAGCTATGGGAACATGTCTCGAATGAAATCTGCCAGATTGGACCCCAGAATTGGGTTATCTCGGAAAGAAACCAAGCAGCTTCTGATGAAATGCTCACTACGGCCTTGTTTCCTGATTCGATCCTGCAATCCTCAACAATAATTCAAAACATCGAGCGTAAGAAAAGGGGAAGAAACTTTGGCTCGAGGAGGCTTACTCTGATAAGGAAGGCGACAAGGAGAAAGTTCGCTATGGAATGTACTAGGGTCATGATCGACGAAGCGGGACTCATCGAACTGGGCATTGACCCATTCAGAAAAAATATAACCCATGTCCCGACCATGTGCATCGACGACAATTTCTCCCTCAATGAAGAGATCCTTATAAGTGACGGTGAGGACTTGGTTCCCTTGGCAAAGACGGTAGCTTACCCCAATCCCTTCAAGGAAACAAACCTGGAATCGGATAACTCCAGTGGGAGGAGTTATCCGAAATCGCCATGAGGTCGTTGATCGGCGTCACCTATGTTGGGAAGGAACATAGGTGCCTTAGACGCCATCCTCCTTCCCCTTGGATCACAATGTCTCTTAGGGGGTCAGATGATCCTTGGCTTATTGTTAGGTGTTTCTCTTTTTTGCTGCGGGCCTGCCATGTTGGTGATAAACCTGGGCTGAGGGAGAACTCGATGGATTCCCATCTTTCGTTTCGGGTGATAAAGGGGGTTGTCTTGATAAGGACCGACAGACCTTCGTCGGAAGCCTGCCTCTGGGAAGAGCTCTCAGACACGACCATTATCGTAATCTCTAAGAAGGATCAGTGGAGTCCATTTTTTAGTTGTCCTAGGATTCGTCCAGGTTCTATCTTCTATGTGAAAACTGTTTATGATTCTATGTCAAGCAATGTTGGTTGTCTTGGGGTCTTTCGAACCCTTTGTCTGTTTCGGTTGGGCGGCTTGAATCTTGTTTGCGGTTGTCTTAAGCTTTTAGGTTGTGTTACTGGCTGTGATGCTGGTTTTTTTTTTCTAGTTTTTGGGTGTTTTGCGTTGGCGTTCATGGCCTTGCATGGCTCCTTTCGACTGTCGTAGGTTTAAGCTTGGTGTCTGTTGCGGTGGGACCGCCTTATTATACCATGTCTGTTCCCTCTTATGTTTAATGAAGCAAGTACTTTTGATCAAAAAAAAAAAGTTCAACTTGTAGAGTCGATGGAATTTATTGTTGTAAATTTCATTAGAGATATTAAATATAATAGGAGTTTTGCTGCAACTAATTTTCAGTTAAAAAGAGAGTAATTATCGATCGATCTAATAATACTTTAATAATATTACGTGAGAATTAAAGTTGTTAAATACTTGACGACAACTAATATGTCCTCGATCTAATAAAGTAGATATACAAACGAATTATCACCTTTATCTTTCTTTAAATAAATACAATTGTCAAAATTACTTCTTTTGAAACAATGCGAAGTCATAAAAGAATTGCATGTGTGTTTGGATAGGCGGTGAGAGGCAAAAAAACCAATTCAACGAGAAAATATACCTTATACGCTGTGTTTATATATTTGGATTTAAAAATTTAAAATTAATTATAGACTTCAAACGTGATTTTAGGAAAAGCAAAGTAGAAATAACCTTTGCGTTTCGTCGTGATTTTTATACTATATTTTTACATAATCGTGATTTTTAAGAAAAATGCTCCGAAACATAAATGTAGAAATATATGTTTTGATATAATAATTGAAAAATGTTTTGGGCTTAATTGAAAAGAATTTAAAATACTCTCTAAGTCAAAAACAACTTGAAAATAAGTTTGAGAATGTTTAAAAAGGTTTTGACAATGTTTGAAACGTTTTTAAGTAGCCAAACCTAGAGATGGGCACGGGTCGGGTCGGGTTGGGTTTTTGGCCCACCCGAACCCGACCCGAAAATATTAACCCTAAACCCAAACCCGACCCGACCCGACCATATCTTTTAAAAAACCCGACCCGACCCGAAAATAAATACCTTAAACCCGACTCCGACCCGACCCGACCTATATAAAAAAATCAATTTTAGGGACTAAATTGTAAAAAAAAAATTTAAGAGACTTAATTGTAAAAAATAATAAATTTAAGGACTAAATTGTAAATAAAAAATCAATTTAAAGGACCTAATTATAAATATATATATATAAGGGGTATTATTACAAATATCCCTAAAAAATTTAGGGGAAAATTACAATATTAGTCCCGGGTCGAGTCGGGTAGGATTTTTTCACCCTAAAACCCGAACCCGACCCGACCCGACCTCACCCTACACAAAAACCCGACCGACCCGAACCCGAACCCGATTTTTTCATAAAAATACCCGACCCGATCGGGCCGGGTCGGGTCGAAACCCGTCGGGTCCGGGTTCCGTGCCCATCCCTAGCCAAACCAGTGTTTTTAAGGTACCCGTTTCGATACACGGGGAATCTCTATCGATGCATTTTGAAACTGCCAAAACGCGTACCGAAACAGGGCTTGCTCGTTTCGATACGAAGGGTTTCTGTTTCGAAACACCCTGGTGATGTTTTCATACACCTAACGATCAAAATCTCCCCAACGGTTATTTGAATGCAGCTCAACGGTCATCTGTACTGAAACGGTTTATAACTGTTTTAATACTTCTCAAGAACGTTTCGATACGACCAGAGACGTTTCGATACAGAGTGCTGCATCAGGCTTCAACGGCTAGTTCCAAAGAAGAACGTTTCGTTACGGCCTCTCGTGTTCCGATACAGACAGCTCCAGAATTGCAATTAATGAGGAAAAATAAAGGCTCCAACGGCTCTAATTCAATCTCAACGGTCCTCAACGGCTACAAACTCATTTGGGAGTATAAAAGGGACCTCCAAGCATCAAGGGAAGACAAATGCTTCAATTGTCAACAACCATATGATGAGAAATTTGCCTTGGGGCTTAATTTATCCATTCTTTGTATAGACAACACTTGTGAGCCTAAATTGTCAAATTTGCTCAAGTGTTTAAGTTTGGGTGAGTGCTTTAGTGTGCAAACATCAACCTTGTAAGAGGGATTTTAGTTTGCTTATCTTTATCTCTTGTAGAGAGTGTTTGATCAAGTTTTGATCTAGAAAACTTTGATCGTTGTAAGGGTTTCCTCCTCATCCTAGAAAAGGGGACGAATCAATTAGTGGATTGATTGTGAAATCCTTAGTGAAAAACTAAGGTAGTGGATGTATGTGCTTGTTAGAAGGCCAAACCACTCTAAATTATTGTGTCTTTTATCTTTTAGCTTCCACACCTCAATCACCCAAAAAATTTGACTTTTCCACCACTTGGCAATCCATAACGGTTGAAGTAAATTGAGTCTATCAAGCCTGACAATTGGTATCAGAGCAAGGCTCAATCGGAGGGGATTAACATCCTATTGAGGCAATCCGAGAAGCCCGATACAACAATTCAATTAACCGGTCAAATGGCGCATTCCATCGACAAGCCATCATTCTTCAACGGAACCAACTATGCCTATTGGAAGACAAGAATGATGTTCTTCATCAAATCCAAGGATTACAAGCTTTGAGACATAGTTGAAGATGGTCCCTTCGTGCCACAACGATGAAAGGCGGATTGGAGTGCGGATGGTCGTAAGAAAATGGAGCTTAATTGTAAGGCTTTGCACATCCTCTTTTGTGCATTTAGCCCCAACATCTATGAGAAGATGTCCTCTTGCGAAGATGCCAAGTAAGTATGGGACAAGCTTGAAGTCATATACGAGGGGACAAAGGAAGTAAAGGAGACCAAGATTGGACTCCTCAACTACGAGTATGAGAACTTCAAGATGGAACCGGATGAAGACATCACAAAGATGTTCGATAGATTCTCCACCATCACATATGGACTCAAAGGCTATGGAGAAATCATTCCATAAGACAAATTTGTAAGGAAACTCATTTACTCTCTTTCCGAGTCTTGGGACTCGAAGAAGACGACCATCATTGAAGCTAAAAACCTCAAATCCTTGAAGCTCGATGAACTCACCAGGTCACTCATCACACACGAAATCATGAAGAAAGAGAAAGGATAGGAGAAAAAAAATAAGGAAGATATAAAGAAGATGGGGGAGAAGAAGATCAAGAGGCAAGGCATTGATGTAAATGCCATTGCCCTTCCATCCTCTACATGCAAACACGCTTATTTGAGCAAAAGAGGATAGTGAAGATGAAGATATGACCATTCTCTTCAACAAATTTGTTCGGTTCATGAAGAAGGAGAAAGGAAAATCAAAGCATGAATCAAGGAAGAAAGAGAAGGAAAGCTCTTCAAGACATAAGAAGAAGGCATATGTGACTACATGAAGTGATGACGACTCCACCGACAATGAACAAGTCAACCTTTGTTTTATGACCATCGAAGAAGATTCAAGGGTAACTTCTAATTCATCTACCTCATGTTTACATTCTTTTGATGAATTACAATATGCCTATGATGATTTAGTTTTAGAGTTTAAAAATCACATTTTGAAAAACAAGAAAGTTGTTTCAAATTTGAAAATTCAAAACAATTTGATTTCTAAAACCAAAATTGAACTTGAAGCAAAACTCATTGAGTTTGAGCAAAAATGTATTGATTTACAAAATTTGCTTCATAAAGTTTAAGAGAAAAAAGATTTGATTTCCAATGAACTCCAAAAGAAAAATAGTTTTGGAAAATAAAACTTTTATGTTAGACAATCTAGTGCCTCTAGATTTGTAAATGGAAAATGTTTTAGAAGTGTTTGGGTCCCAAAAGGACTAATCACTTCAACTAAAAAGGATGAAATTGAAAAACGGATTCCTAAGGGGACTAAATTTTGTGCCACTAACGTTTATGGATCCAAAGCAATTTGGATACCAAAAATTACTCGATTGTCTTATGTTTAGGTGTGATAGAGAGTGACCAACAAGTTTAAATTTGAGAGGGAGCTACATACACACAAGGAAGAACACTTGAAGAAGGAAGGCTTCACATTCTCCCTTGAAGTTCAAGTGTTGGTAAAATTTCTAGTTGTTTTTGTTTTAATTAGATTTTTTTTCTTTACAACTAGATTATCATATTGTTGGACTAATATTGTTTAATGTTTTAAGTAAGGGGGACCAATTTTAAAACCAAAAGTTTTTAATTGTGTCAATTTTTTAACCTCCTAAGTTATTTTGAGCTTAATGTCTTTTAATTTTTTTTGATATAACAAAAAAAAGAGAAATAGTTTGAAAAATTGATTTTTCAAGAGAATAAGGGAAGTTTTAACTTCATCTATTTTTTAAAAAATAATCTCTTATTCAAAATTTTAAATACTAAGGGGGAAATCCAAACAATTTTTCAAGTTGATTTTATTATATCAAAAAGTGGGAGATTATAGAAATATATGTTTTGATATAATAATTGAAAAAATATTTTGGATTTAATTGAAAAGAATTTAAAATACACTCTAAGTTAAAAACAACTTGAAAATAAGTTTGAGGATGTTTAAAAAGGTTTTGACAATGTTTGAAACGTTTTTAAGTAGTTGAACCAGTGTTTTTAAGGTACCCGTTTTGATACAGGGGCAATTTGTATCGATACGTTTTGGAACTGCCAAAACGCGTACCGAAAACAGGGCTTGCACGTTTCAATACGAAGGGTTTCTATTTCGAAACACCCCAGTGATGTTTCGATACATCTAACTGTCAAAATCTCCCCAAAGGTCATATTTTCCCAACGGTTATTTGAATGCAACTCAAAGGTCATCCGTACAGAAACGGTTTATAACCGTTTCGATACTTCTAAAGAACGTTTCAATATGACCATAGGCGTTTCGATACGAAGTGCTGCATCAGGCTTCAACGACTAGTTCTGAATAAGGACGTTCCGATAAGGCCTCTCGTGTTCCGGTACGAACAACTACATAACTGTAATTAATGAGGAAAACAAAGGCTCCAACGACTCCAATTCAATCCCAACGGTCCTCAACGGTTACAAACTCAATTGGGAGTATAAAAGGGATCTCCAAGCATCAAGGGAAGACAAATGCTTCAATTGTCAACAACCATATGATGAGAAATTTGTCTTAGGACTTAATTTATTCATTCTTTGTATAGACAACACTTGTGAGCCTAAATTGTCAAATTTGCTCAAGTGTTTAGGTTTGGGTGAGTGCTTTAGTGTGCAAACATCAACCTTATAAGAGGGATTTTAGTTTGCTTATTTTATCTCTTGTAGAGAGGGTTTGATCAATTTTTGGGCTAGAAAACTTTGGTTGTTGTAAGGGTTTCCTCCTCATCCTAGAAAAAGGGACGAATCAATTAGTGGATTGATTGTGAAATCCTTAATAAAAAGCTAAGGTAGTGAATGTAGGTGCTTTTTAGAAGGCTGAAGCACTCTAAATTATTGTATTTTTTTTATCTTTTAGCTTCCGCACCTCAATCACCCAAAAATCAAACTTCCCCGCCACTTGGCAATTCATAACGGTTGAAGTAAATCGAGCATATCAAGCCTAACAATAAATCACATTATTTTAAAATCAATTCTATAAAATCACAATAATCTAAAATCAATTTTACCATCGTAAAACCCAAACACACAAAGACTATATCAAATCATAGAGAGACTTTTTCAGCAAATACACACATCCTTCTTTTCGAAGACTTTACAATCCTCTGATTATTGCATGTATATATCTTCATCTAATTTTTCATACAAATACCATTTTTCACATCTAACTACTTACGTTCAAGACCATACATGACTAAAATACCTAGCAAAGCTTAAATGAAGCTATGCTTTACAACGGGAGAGAGCACATCTATGAACTTTATACCTGAAACCTAATTGTAACATTTTACCACTAATTTTATTTTATATACAGATTTCATAGGTTATTGGGTCTTTTTTTTCTTCTCCGAAACACCTATTTGTAGTGGACGACTAATTGGGTCTTAGTGTAACACTCTAGATCGAACTCTTAAGAACTGTTGGTGTTGAAATCGAGTGTTTAGGGATTTCTAAGGTTCGGACGATTTGAAAGAAAAGAGGAAAAAAGTGTTTTTATTAAATCGAGAAATAAAAGTATATACAACGTGTTTTTCCTTTTTACAAATAATACATATATACAAATAAATAAAGTAAAACAAGAATAATACAACTGGATAAAACTAACTTTAAACTAACTTAAAACTAACTAATTACAAATATATATTTAAACTAACTTAAAAAGGTGTTTAGGGATTTCTAGGGTTAGTTTAAAATATATATTTGTAATTAGTTAGTTTTAAGTTAGTTTAAAGTTAGTTTTATCCAGCTGTATTATTCTTGTTTTACTTTCTTTATTTGTATATAGGTATTATTTGTAAAAAGGAAAAACGCGTTGTATATACTTTTATTCTCTGATTTAATAAAAACACTTTTTGTCCTCTTTTCTCTCAAATTGTCTATACCCTAGAAATCTCTAAACACTCGATTTTAACAGTTGGGTCTAATGAGTTACATTCGGACCACAAGAGTAACCTACAAATTAAAACTTGGGAACCTTTGCTTTTTGTAAGACAATTTGAAACATAAATATTAAATTCATTCTATTTTAATTTAGGGTAAAACATTTCCAACCGTTTAAATCCCTAAATATAACATTTATCCCAAAAGTCAAATAAAAAATCAAAGTTACAAACTCAATTATAAAGACAATGCGCTGCGACATACATGTCAACTAAACAAATAAGTATAGTTTTTTTTTTTTTTTTGCAAGCGATGCTAATGATACTCTTAAATATGATGTCAATGTCTAAAGCTGTTCCTTGACGCACTAACATGCGAGAAAAGAAAAGTCAAACACTGAGTTTTGAAAGATCAATAATACACAACTACCCAAAAGAGGCTATATAAAAAAGACAAGTATGATGATTGAGCATAAACATGACATGGCATTAACAAGATCATAATGTAAATCAAGATTAATCTAAATTAAAGCAAGATAATTTGAACAAAAAAAAGCATGTCAATCCTGATCTAAATCAAATGATATGCGAGTATATATGCGCATATATACGCATATTTATAATGTACTAATTTTATTCAAGTACTATAGTACATGTACGATGTTGATCAATCAGATTTTATATACTAATCGGTTGACGCCATTGCAAAGGGCCTAAATACATATTCACGCTTATGCATATAGTTTGTTCACATATTCGTATATCAAGTCAAGTACAAGTATCCAAGGTCGTATAGACCAATTAATCAAGTTCTCAAGCAAGAGCAAAGACTGACCAAGTCATCAAGCAAGAGCATTCGTGCAAGAATCATCATCACAAGCATTAGATTACTTTGGGTTAAAATTTGGTTGGATCTTAAAATCATAAAAGGTCTAGGATTTAAAATTAATTGGGTCACTTGACAACTTATATATAAATTATCAAATATTTAATATTTTCAGCTAATTTGGTTAATTAATCAGTTTCAAACTAAATTAATTAATACTTAAATTTCACAAAAAAATCTTTAAACATTAACTGAAATAAATTTCAAACGATTAGTTCAATTTTAATTGAATAATAAACATCTCTATTCAATCTAAATTACTTGATAATGAATGGATATAGAAGATTATAAAAAAATGACCCTGATAAATAACATGGGAAATTACATATTATAGTTCTCACATTATTTTTGCAAAAAGATCCTAAAATATATGTGATTTTTATTTTAAACTTAATTATTAGATCAGATTCGTCGGGAAAGGAAAGCTTTATGTAGGGGCCTGCATGCATGATGGTTTAACTTTCAAACCTTTGATTGCTAACTGCTTGAACAGCCCCCCCCCCCCCCCCCCCCAAAAAAAAAAAAAAAAAAAAAAACCTTTGACTGTTGTTTCCATCATTTCCACCGAAAAAAGAGAAATGCTGCATAAACTGGAGCAAAAAAAAACAACTTAGTTAATATTAATAGTAGGGTAAACTACTAGTGACCATCAAACTATAAAAACGTACTTATTTTGACCATCGAATTATTAAATTCGTCAATCAAACTACTAAAATTATTAAATTGACCTATTTTGACCATCGTTGTTCAAAAATTAATGGAAGGGTAACGTGGTAGTTAATAAAAATTTGTAAAATTACACATTTGGTCCATGTTATTTACTTATTAAATCAATTTGATTCTAATTTTATTTTAATTAAATAAAATTAAATGTAAGAATGCGTATAGTATTCTAATTCATATAGGAGTTAGTTTATTATTTAAGGTGTTGTAATTGTACTCTAAGTCTATCCAGTAGAGTTAGAAAACTAAACCTAGTAGGACTCCTTGTCTAACATAAAGTCATAGCCTATAAAATATGTATGTACTCTGCAATTTATTATGAGATTTTTTATCATCTAATAAACAGAAGAATTTTCTATTTATCTTCATGGTATCAGCCTAAATTTGATCCAAATTATTTTTTTTCTTCTTTGATAGTAAATTTCGGTTCTAGTGAATTGCAATCTTCATCCTCAACATCTGCTATTTCGATGACAAATTTTTTAGAACCTCCTGGGTTGACTGTTTTGTGCCATAGGTTTATAGGCACCAATTATGTTCAATAGTTCCAGTCTGTCAAACTCTTTCGTATTGAAAGAGGAATCCTAGGATATATCACTAGGAAAACTTTAAAGCCTGCTGCAACTGATGAAGGCCTTGAGAAGTGGACCCAAGAGAATGGTAGAATCATGTCTTGTCTTATTAACACTATAACCCCTGAAGTTGGTTCCCAATTTTTTCTCTACGAGACTGCCAAGAAAATTTGAGATGCTGCTCGAGATACTTATTCCAGCACAAACAATAATTCATAATTGTTTGGGATTGAAAGCACCATTGCTGCAATGAAACAAGATGGGATGTCTGTTAGTCAATACTACACAACTCTCACTAATTTATGGCAGCAAATTGACATGTATGAAGCTATTGAATGAGAGACCCAAACTGATGCACGACTGTTTCGAAAGGTCAATGAACAGAGGAGAATTTTTCAGTTCTTCAATAGATTAAATAGGAATTTTGATCCAGTGAAATTTAGGATTCTTGGACTCAATCCCCTTCCTTCCTTGAGAGAAATTTTTTCTGAGATTAGAAGAGAGGAAAGTCGACGCCTCTATATGATTCCAGAAGCTCATGTTCCTGACAGCTCTGCTATGGTTATACAGTCTACTTCGAACCCTAAAATTAAGAAGGGACGACCTACATGTAACTACTGCAAAAAGCAAAACTATTTAAAAAAATTGCTGAAAACTACATAGGAAGCCTTCTAATTGGAAGCCTGACAATAGTAAAGCCCAATCTGCCTCCTCCTCTGATGATGGTCCAAATAATATTTCAGGGGGTTTTACAAGGCAACAAATGGCCCAGTTGCAAAAGATGTTTCGTACACTAACTGAAAATATTGAAGGTAATTTGGCCAGTACAGAAACTGAAGGTATGAATTACAATTTCTCTGTTGCTTTTCTTTCAACTTCAAATACACTTATTTGGATTGTTGATTCTGGAGCTACTGACCATATGACTGGTAATAAAAAATTGTTCTTTAATTTCATACATCTTTCTTTAAGAACTCCATTAAGATAGCAAATGGGTCTTACTATAAAACCGAGGGAAAAGCTTCTGTCTTTCTTACTCAAAATTTACTTCTAAAAGATGTGTTATTTGTGCTTAATATCAAGTGTAATTTATTGTCAGTGAGTAAATTATCGAAAGATTTCACCTCAGTATTGAAGTTTAAAGGTTCTGATTGTGTTTTACAGGAACTGGAAAGGAAGCATATGATTGGCAATGCTAGCTTGAGGAATGACTTATATGTCTTCTCCAATACTCAGTTCCCTCAAAACCTTTCTTCTACAGCTTGTTTTTCTTTCTTAGGACAAGATGATATTATGTTATGGCATTTTAAGTTAGGCCATCCAATTTTTTTTATCTTTCCAAATTGTTTCCTCATTTATTTCATGATAAAAAGATTTCTTCTTTTAAATGTCATGTTTGCCCTCTAGTAAAACAAACAAGACATTCATATTTACCCTCTCAGTATAAACCCTCTCATCCTTTTCTCTTATCCACAATGATGTTTGGGGGCCTTCTCGTATGAAGAATATTACTAGGGGTCATTGGTTTGTCACATTTATTGATGATCATAGTCGACTTACTTGGACATACTTATTAAAAGAAAAATTAGAAGTCAGTCAAGTCTTTGAACATTTCTATAGTATGGTTGAAACCCAATTTGAGAATAAAATTCAGAATTTTTAAGTCTGACAATGGGGGAAATTTTTTACTAAATACTTAGGTGAATTCTTTAAACAAAAAAGCATCATTGTTCACATTAGTTCATGTGTTGATACTCCCCAACAAAATGAGATTGTAGAAAGAAAAAACAGACATCTTTTGGAGGTAACCTGAGCCCTAATGTTCTCCAAAAATGTTCCTCAATACTTGTGGGTTAAGACATTGTTGACTTCTACTTACCTTATTAATCATATGCCTAGTAGAATATTAATTTTTCAAACACCTAGGGATGTGTTCTTGTCTTTCTTTCCATCTTTTAAACCTATGAGCTCTAATCTTCCTTTGCGTGTTTTTGGTTGCATTGTGTTTGTTCAAAATTTAAGTCCTACAAGATCTAAACTTGATCCCAAATCTATGAAATGTGTTTTAGTTGGATATTCTTCACTCAAGAAGGGCTACAAATGTTACCATCCCCCTTCTAAAAAGTTCTTTGTTACTTTGGATCTAACTTTTTTTGAGCATGAACCTTATTTCTCCACAGTTTGTTCCTACACAGGTTTCTCATTCTCCACCTTCTCATTATCCTCCCTTTCTTGAGTCTCAAACTTCTTCATATACTCCTCGTAATTCATCACCTAACCCATATAATTCTTCTGTTACTTCTCCTACATCAAAACAGTTAACTCGAACTTCTTCACAACCTCTCAAATAATTGCAGATCTATACTCGAAAAAGGAAAATTATTTTAGAAATTGTTCTGCAATCTAGCACTCGTCAAGAATTAAACTTCAGTTCAGTTGTTTGTGAAGAAAGTAGAGGTAATGAATCCATTAATATACCTTCTAATCAACTTTATGATTATGAGCATGTTGCTAAAAGGAAAGGGGTGGTGCAGTGTACCAAGTACCCTATCCAAAGGTATGTTGCCTATAGAAGTTTAATGCCTTCATTCAAAGCTTTTATAGCATGTTTAGATAAGGAACAGATTCCAAATAGTTATGAAGAAGCAGTCCAGAATCCTTAATGGATGAAGGCTATAGAGGAAGAGATTGAAGCACTTCTAAAGAATGAAACCTGGACTATTACAGATCTACCCCAGGGTAAGAGGATTGTTGGCTGTAAATGAGTATTTGCCATCAAATACAACTATGATGGGACCATACAAAGACACAAGGCAAAGTTGATTGCAAAAGGGTTTACTCAAACCTATGGGATCGACTTCAAAGAGAATTTTGCTCTAGTGGCAAAATTGAATTCTGTTAAAATTCTTCTTAGTCTGGCAGTGAACAGTGATTGAAAACTACAACTAGATATCTAGAATGCATTCCTAAATGACAATCTTGAGAAGGTGTTTACATGAAGATTCCATATGGAGTAAAAGGTGCAGAACAACCTTAGAAAGTCTGCAAATTGGCTAAATCACTCTATGAACTCAAACAATCTCCTAGAGCCTGGTTTGAGAGATTCACCAAGGCTATAATGAAGAATGAGTTCAAATAGTCATCGATTGATCATACCTTGTTTAGTAAGGTAACATCATCCAATAAAAAGGTGATCCTAATTATGTACGTGGATGACATAATCTTGATTGGAGATGATGAAGAAGAAGTCAGCAAATTAAAGAAATTTTTAAGAAGAGAATTTGAAATTAAAGATCTTGGGAGTTTGAGATACTTCCTAGGCATGGAAGTAGCAAGGACCAGCAAAGGGTTAATTATAAACCAAAGAAAGTGTATTTTAGATCTTCTTAAAGAAACATGTTTACTATGTTGCAAACCTGCATACACACCAATGGAGGCAGACCTAAAGTTTAACAAACCAGAAACTGGTCTTGCAGCTAATAAGGGGCTCTACCAAAAGCTAGTAGGTAAATTAATTTACATGTCCCTTACTAGACCTGACATCTCTTTTTCAGTAAATGCCATAAGTCAATATATGACAGACCCGAAACAAGAACACATGGATGCAGCCAAAAGGATCTTAAGGTATCTAAAAGGTACACCAGGACATGGTCTGTTTTTCAAGAAAAATCAAGACAAAACTGTTAAGATCTACACATGCAAGTTGGGCAGGAGAGCTCTCTGACAAAAGGTCAACTAGTGCGTATTGTTCTTATGATTGAGAAAATCTAGTGACCTGGAAGAGCAAGAAACAAACAGTAGTTGCAAGAAGTAGTGCAGAGGCAGGATTCAGGGCCTTAGCTTATTAACAATATGGCCTCTGAAGTTGGTTTTTATGGCTTATTAATCCTGTGTGGGGGAACAAAAAATAGATTAATGATCACCACACTTAAAGCCTGATCCACCACTGTCGCACGCCATGCAGAGCCTGATCAACTCGGGAAAAAAGAGGTGATCACTCGGACAAATTGGGTGGCTTGCGGTAGTGGTTGATCAAGCGCTTGGTGTTGTCTTACAATGGTGATCACTAATCTAATTATTTTCTCTCGTTATTTTTCTTTTTCACAAATTATAATTCAATTTAACCGTAAAGTCATGTATGTTTTTTATTTTTGTTTTTATTTCGAATTGTCGACGTCGTTTTTGGTCCGGGCCGAAGTTGATTGGGCCTTCAATTGGCTCGTCATTGTTTGGAGTCGCCATCGGTCATTTTGGGTTGGGTATGACCAAAAACCTGTAGAACCAGTCTGCGTCTGAACGAGAGTTAGGTTGGGCTCGGAAGTCGGTTACGTGTGGGGAAGGTTATAGCACCCCCACGACGCCCAAGATTGGTACCTAAAGGGGTTGTGTTGTCTAAAAGGCTTCAAAGATAAGGTTAATAGCACTATTATACATGACAAAAATATACAAATAAATCGAATAAATTAAAAAACGTAAAAAAATAAAATAACAAATAGAAAATTAATATTTTAATTGAAGACCATAATCTTGAGCCAAATCACAATTTATCTCAAATTAAGCGAATTATTAATCGAACATTTTTTAGGACCAAATCACATTATTCGCAAAATTCAAGACTAATATATAATTAAACTCAATTTTAAATCCAATTAAATAATTAATCGTCCACTTGAAAAGGGAAAAAAATTTAACCAGAGCAACCTAAGTGAATTGTTCGTTATTTAATCATCTAATTAATTATGAGAGTTAAGGACCTAATTAAAAGAGTCTAAATATTAAGGCTCATGTCAAAAGAAACAAACTAAGCCTAAAGTCTAAAAGAATCTAAGACAAAGGAGGGACCTAACTTGCAATTTTACCCTAAAAATAAAATAATCAAACAAAATTTCCCCTTTGTCATCTTAAACTCACGCACAAATTAGGGGGAAAATTTTGGACCATTATTTCTTACCCTTTTGAATTCACGCGTAGACTTAGTGGAGATGAGCTGGTTCCACATCTCACATACCCCAAGACCATTCCACTTTCCCATGCGCATTAAATTAATTTTTATTGCTTTTTTATGTTTTTATTGTCTTTTTTATTCACTGTTGTTTATAGAAATAATGCCTAAGATGTTTCATCTTTCCCTTTATTCATATATTACCTACTAAAAAAACAAAATCACATATCCTCTTGCTTATGAAAAAATGAATTTTTTCTCTGTGTCTTGTCATATTTTCTTTGCATTTCAAGATGTTATTTTTTCCTTTCCTTTTTTTCTCAACCCCATGTTTAAAATCGAGTATACAGGCAGATCTAAACAAAAAAAATTTCAAACTTTGAAGGGTTTTACCTCTTGATTTCGAAATCCCATCGTTGGATCACGTTGATTTTCAAGTATGCTGGTCTACTTCTGGCCGCGAATCTGTTCACCGTTCGAATCTTTCAGTCGTTACTTCGATCACCGGAAATCCAAGGGTAACAGTTCCACTTCTATCTCTTTTTCCGATTTCAATCGAACTACTTTTTTTTGCTTTCTTTATGCTGATAAATTCGAACCTTTATCTCCCATTTTCTCAGATTTTCAGCGTTCTTATTTATAGGCCAAGATTATGGTTTTTCAAGTCTTTTCTTCCCGGATTCATAGGGAAACCGTTGGGATAAGCTGGAATGTTTGTGTAGAGTGCAAGAAACGGGATTGTTGAGCAAGTAGATGAGTCCTCGTGGCCATGGACTCCTACGGGCGGTAGACTAAGGTTTTTAGGGGTTTTTTTATTTTCACATTATTTTGTTTTTTTTTTAATTTTCCATAATTTTTTGGTTTTTTTCTTTTTCCTTGTTTTTTTATTTTATTAAGCATGTTGGACCGTATTCGGGTTGTATGTTAGGCCTTAAATAAAAAAAATTGGTGTGTATAGCTGCCCCTCTTTGCTCATTGCTCAAATGAGAGGAATGAAGCAAAGACCAGAAACAACAATTTTTCCAGTGATAATGTCATTCTCTTTTGGAGGCGAATCATGGCACTCCCTTTTGGAGGCGATTAACAACATTCCTTCTTGGAAGCATACAACGACATTTCATTTTGAAGGCCATTGATGACACTTCATCCTGAAGGCGATTGGTGACACTTCATCTTGAAGGCGATTGGTGGCACCTCATCTTGAAGGTACTTCATTTTGAAGTCAATTGATGGCACTTCATTTTGAAATCAATTGATGACACTTCATCTTGAAGGCGATTGGCGGCACTTCATCTTGAAGGCGATTGGTGGCACCTCATCTTGAAGGTACTTCATTTTGAAATCAATTGATGGCATTTCATTTTGAAGTCAATTGATGGAACTTCATCTTGAAGGCGATTGGTTGCACTTCATCTTGAAGGCGATTGGTGGCACTTCATCTTAATGGCAAATGGTGATACTTTATTTTGAAGGCGAATCATAGTATTCCCTCTTGGAGACGATTAACAACATTTCTTCTTGGAAGCATATAACGACACTTCATCTTGAAAGTAATTTGACAGCACTTCATCTTGAAGGCGATTAATGACATTCCTGTCAACTTGTCTTGATAAAAAAATGCACGTGTTTCTAATGTATTTATCTTACATGCAAAATGCTCCACTATTCTAAATGCATGAAAATTATATATATTTTAAGTTCTTAATTTATTTTTTTTGAGATCAAAGTCCTTGTACTTTTTTTTTCTGCCTCGTATCGTGCCTCTTGAATTCGTTCCTTTCCATTTATCCAAGAATAGTGTTCGTGAGCATTTTCTAGCCTTATTATGTTCTAAAATCTCTTTTCGAGTAATACATCGAACATCAAAATATATTGTAAACCCCCTTAGGTAGAGCAACGAGATTACCAATCAAAAGAATGAACAAATGTCCAAATGACAAGTTCAAGGAAATGCAAGGTAGCAAATATATATATATATATATATATATATATATATATATATATATATATATATATATTATTGAACGAAAATGGTCTGAGCCTTGACAGATGATAATCAAACGTCTAAGACAACAAATGGTCAAAGGGAAACAAAAACAAAAGAAAGAGGGGGAAAAAAGAAAATGCCCCTAAATATCAATTGCGAGGAATCAATTGCTACTTCGCTCAAGGATCTTTTTGAATATGACCTCTGCCCAGTAGAGTTTGAGTTCTTGGACCACATCTGAAGGCATGTAGACTTTCCCTTGATCATACTTGGACTATTCTTGAGCTTCTGACCCTTGAATCTTCTATTGATTCTCAAACGCCCTTTCGGGTTTTTACCTCTTGGCTTTTCTTTTTTTACCAACAGGGTCCTTTCGGGTTTTCACCTCTTGGTATGTCATGAATTCAAGCATAATATTTCTTTACCGAGTCAGAATTCACAGGATTGGATAACTCGTTCCCATCCATCTCGGTTAGGATTAATGCCCCACCAGAAAAAGCTTTTTTCACAACAAACAGCCCTTCCCAATTTGGCATCCATTTTCCTCGAAAATCCCTCTGCGTAGGCAACCTCTTTTTTAGAACCAAATCCCCTTTTCGAAATGTTCTTGGTCGGACTTTCTTATCGTGAGCTCGAATCATTCGCTTTTGGTACATCTGCCCATGACAAATTGCTTTCAATCTTTTTTCTTCTATCATATTCAACTGGTCATATCTAACTCGAATCCATTCAGCTTCGTCCAACTTAAGTTCCATTAAGACTCGAAGAGATGGAATCTCAACCTCAATTGGTAATACTGCCTCCATTCCGTAAACTAAAGAATATGGAGTTGCCCCCGTAGATGTTTGCACTGATGTACGATACGCTAGCAAGGCAAAAGGTAATTTCTCATGCCAATCCTTATATGTTATTTCCATTTTCTCCACAATCCGCTTCATATTTTTATTGGCTGCTTCTACGACCCCATTCATTTTTGGACGATAAGGTGCTGATTTATGATGCTTTATCTTAAACTGCTCACACACTTCCTTCATCGTTTGGTTGTTCAAATTTAAAGCATTGTCAGAGATAATTCTGTTTGGTAGACCATATCGACAAATGATTTCCTTTTTTAGGAACTTGCATACTGTCGACCTGGTTACATTGGCATACGAAGCAGCTTCCACCCACTTGGTAAAATAATCAATCATCACAAAAATGAAACGATGTCCATTTAATGCTTTTGGCGTAATCGGTCCGATCACATCCATGCCCCATGTTGCAAATGGCCACGGAGCCGTTATAACATGAAGAGGTGAAGATGTCGCATGAATTTTATCTCCATAAATCTGACATTTATGGCATCTCTGAGCAAAGTTGACGCAATCTTCTACCATAGACAGTCAGTAATAACCCAACCTCATAATCTGCCTAGAAATACTAAGGCCATTTGCATGAGTTCCGCAAATTCCCTCATGAACTTCCTCAATAATCTTTTTTGTCTCATGATTTTCTACACATCTGAGTAGCGTTTGGTTACTCCCTTTTTTGTATAGAATTTCTCCGTCAAGGACGTACCCTGCAGCCATTCTTCGAATTGTTCTTTTATTCACATCATTTGTCCCCTCAGGATATTTTTGATACTTGATAAATTGTAGAATATCGTAATACCAAGGGTGATCATCTACCTCATCTTCGATGGTATAACAACTAGTAGGTGAATCATAAATACTCATTAGTATGGGAATTATATCATCTTCTTTATTTGCTTTAAACATAGAAGCCAAAGTTGCCAATGCATTAGCCATTTGGTTATCTTCTCGGGGAAGGTAATGGAAAGATATCTTCTCGAACTCTTTTATTAATTCAAGGACGAGTTTTCGGTACTCAATCAATTTTGCATCTTTAGTTTCCCAGTCTCCGCGAAGTTGATAAACCACTAACGACGAATCGCCGTATGCTTTTAGGACTTTAATTTTTCGTTGGATTGCCGCATGAAGTCCCATTATACACGCTTCATATTCCACCATATTGTTGGTACACTCAAAATTCAGTCGACCCGTAAATGGATAATGATTCCCTTTGGGAGACACTAAAACTGCCCCAATTCCATGCCCAAATGCGTTTGAAGCTCCGTCAAAATTCATTTTCCAAGGTTTCCTACCAATTGGTTCCTCTTCACTAGCAGTTAAGCACATTAGGTCTTCGTCAGGAAACTCAAAACTCAAAGGTTCATACTTAGAAGAAGCACGACTAGCTAAAAAGTCCGCAATGGCGCTACCTTTGATGGCTTTCCGATTTACATACTCAATATCATATTCAGAAAGTAAAATTTGCCATCGAGCCATCCTTCCTGATAAGCCTGGAGATCCCATCATGTATTTTATTGGATCTAGTTTTGCAATCAACCATGTTGTGTGGATAGCATGTATTGACGAAGTCTGCGAGCCATCCAGAATAATGCGCAACATAATTTCTCGATAGAAGAGTATCTCGATTCACAATCGGTAAATTTTTTGCTGAGGTAGTAGATAGCTCGCTCTTTTCTCTCAGTTTCATCGTGTTGGCCCAATACACAACCCATAGAGTTTTCAAATACAACTAGATACAAAATCAAAGGCTTGCTTGATACATAAGGAACTAATACAGGAGGTTTTGACAAATATTGCTTAATTTTTTCAAAGGCCTATTGACATGCTGAGTCCCATACGCATGTATTATGCTTCCTTAAGAGTCGAAAAATGGGATCACATTTATCGGTTAATTGAGAGATGAACCGAGAAATATAATTTAAATGACCTAAGAAGCCTCGAATTTCCTTTTGAGTACGTGGAGGCGGAAGCTCTTGGATAGCCTTGATTTTATTAGGATCTACCTCAATACCTCGCTTGCTAACAATAAAACCCAACAATTTGCCTGAAGCAACTCCGAAGGTGCATTTTGCCGGATTTAGCTTCAATTGAAATTTCCTCAAACGTTCAAAGAGTTTTCTAAGATTTGTGATGTGTTCTTCTTCTGTTCGAGACTTGGCGATCATATCATCCACATAAACTTCTATTTCTTTATACATCATGTCATGGAACAATGTCACCATGGCCCTTTGATATGTTGCCCCTGCATTTTTCAAACCGAAAGGCATCACTTTGTAGCAAAATGTGCCCCATTCTGTTACAAACGTAGTTTTCTCTATGTCGTCGGGATACATTTTGATTTGATTATAGCCGGAGAAACCATCCATAAATGAGAACAAGTGGTGTCTTGCTGTATTGTCTACCAACGTGTCTTTATGTGGTAGAGGAAAATTATCCTTAGGACTAGCACGATTAAGATCTTGGTAATCAACACACATTCACACCTTTCCATTTTTCTTTGGTACCAGAACAACGTTAGCTACCCATTCTGGATACTTGGCCACTTGCAAAAATCCATCATCATATTGTTTCTTTACTTCCTCTCGTATCTGAAGTAACATATCTGGCTTCATTCTTCTGAGCTTTTGTTGTACAGGCTTCCATTCTGGCTTCAACGGAAGTTCGTGTGTTACAATATTTGTATTTAATCCGGGCATATCCTGGTAGGTCCAGGCAAACACATCCCTGAATTCTTGAAGTAGAGAGATGAGTTTGTCTCTTGTATCTGAAGATATGAAAGTACCGATCTTTATCTCTCTCTTGTCGTCATGAGTTCCCAAGTTCACTGTGTCCATTGGTTCTTGGTGAGGAAGAATTTGTTTATTCTCATGCTCAATTAGTCTAAGTAGATCAGAAGACAATTCATGTTCCTCATAGTTGTCGTCAGACTCATACTCTTCTAAGCATATAGTCTGTTCAAAGTTGACTTTTGAGCTCGAAGCAATGTCATTCGTGCAATTGATATCTAAAGGCTTGCAAATGTGTAAGAGGAAATATATATACAAGGCATAAGAAAGGGAAGTGTAGAATGTTTTAATGAAATGAGACAAGTGAACAAAAGAAAAGAATGTACAAACAATGAGCCCAAATTGAAAGGGAAAATGCATTCATTTATTGAATTGATAAACTAATTCCTAAATGGGGGCCCTTACAATAAATCCTCACTACTTTCGGGCTTAAGTAGCGGGGCAAGTTTCGAGCATTACTCTGATAAAGACTTAAAAACAATGGGGAGTTAACAAGCGGTCCAGTTATCCAAGACACAACCCGGAGGACACGGGCGAATTTTTGACCGATTTTTTGCGATTTCTTCCTCTTTCCCTATACCATTTATGCTCAGTTCTTCGAACCTCTCTGGAGGCACCACTAGGATTTCTTTTTCATAATGAATGTGTCCCCCGGACACAAAGGTTTCAGAAATATGGGGAAATACCATCAATTCCCCTTCGATATTCTGGCCAATCAGTCTGGCCCTTCTCTTTGCTCTTATTTTCAAAATTTGCTTCATCTTTTGACGTAGATTTGGTTGGAATCCAATACCGCTTCGATCATATTTCAGAAATTGATGTATCACCGTATGCATCCCTTGCAAATATTTCCCAAGTCCTTTTCCTGATTTGGCTCCTTTCCCAACGGTGAGCCGTATTCCCATCATAGTATTCTTTGAGAGTTTGGGTTTTGGGATCTTATTTCCCTCAACAACAAAAGTAGCATTCATGAATTCGAGTGATCGAAATGTACACTCGACTGCATTTTCATCCACATCAATGTATGGAGTCTCCGTTGATGCAGATGCAATGATATCGTCTTCAGCGCTAACGCTTACAAAGAGCCCGTCAATTGCAAACTTAACTTTCTGGTGAAGCGTTGAAGGTACTGCTCCGGCTGCGTGAATCCAGGGTCGTCCCAATAGACAATTATAAGCAGGTGTGATGTCCATAACAATAAATTCTACGTTATACGTAGCTGGACCAATCAGAAGTGGGATGCCAATCTTCCCCACGACTTCTCTCCTGGTTTCGTCAAATGCCCTTACGGTTGTATGACAAGGTCTCATGTGAGCCTTATCCACTGGAAGCCTATTTAATGTGGTCATGTGCATGACATTCAAAGCAGATCCATTGTCGACCAGAACACGAGATAGTATATGTCTATTGCAATAGGTAGTTATGTGCAATGCTTTGACGGACCCCGTACCTTCGAGAGGAATTTCATCCTCGCTAAAAGAGATGTAACTGTCGGCATGCAGATTATTTACCAATCTATCCAACTTATCCACTGAAACATCATTTGGGACAAATTTTTGGTTCAACACTTTTAGCAAAGCATTTCTGTGGGGCTCTGATCTCAGCAACAAAGATAACACAGATATACGACATGGTTCTTTGTGTAATTGTTCAACCACACTGCATTCGCTGTGCTTGATGAACTTCAAGAATTCACATGCTTCTTCCTCTTTTACAGGTTCATTAATTTCTAGTTTTTCTCCAATCAGTGGGAACTTGCCCTTTTGCTCAACATCTCTTATCTCTACCGATTTTGCAATTTCATGAGAGTAACATCTTCCACTTCGAGTGAAGTTCCCAACTCCACTAATTCCTGCAACCGCAATTTCAGAATCCTATTTTCCTGTAACAGTCATGTTACAATCATAAATCCATGGCACTTGTTGATTACTCTTGTATGGGAAAGGAGAAGGAGTCTCAATCACCAATCGAGGCAGAGGCTTCTCTAATTCCTCTTCGTGCATTCTAGGCCAATTAATCATAAAAGGTCGTCTGGCTTCATCACTCTTTTTGGACGATTGTCCATCCATAGTAAAAACATCCCTAACTTCTTGACTCTTTTCGAAGAACTCTATTTCTTTATTGTCCATCAGTTTCTGGACAATCTTTCTGAACTCATCACAATGTTGAATTTCATGATCCACATCATCGTGAAATTCACAGAAGTCACCCTTACTAGTCATAACAGCTCCACGGTTAGAACTCACCAATCCTATGTCAGTTTCTTCCAAACCCACTTTAACGGTGATTGCACTTCATATAGTTGTGTTTTAATCTTAAACTCACCACCTCTCATCACAGCGTTAACCTTTGGTTCTTCATGTGTCGACAGAGGGTTATTAGCGACATTTGGCCCCTCTGGTGTGTTGAATTGATGGATATTTCGATTAATCAAACTCCGAACCCTTCTTTTGAGAGCTGGACAATTTTCGATTGTATGACTAGGGATTCCAGCATGGAATTCACAATGTGCAGAAGGATCGTACCATTTTGGGTATGGTGGTTGCAACGGTGTGAGAAAGACATGAGGATATCAATCGTTCTTCCAATAATTTAGCATACAACTCTTTGTAAGAAATTGGAATAGGCGTGAAAGATTGTCTTTCTGTATTAGTCCTTGGTGGCTTGGGCCCTCCTTGCGGTTGTTTTTCTTGATTTGAAGAGGTTGTAGTGGGTTTCGACTATCTTATACGATACACAAATTGTGGTGATGATTGATATCTGGGGTATGGATGTCCATTATCTCCCACAACATTAATTTCATTCTCTTTCTTTTTGGTATACGATTTTTTTGAAGTCTCGAAACTGCTAAGTTTCCCGCTTTTAATAGCACGTTCAATTGCTTCACCTGTTGTCACTAGATCAACAAAGTCTCTAGTGGTATTACAAACAAGCTTCTCATAATATATTGACTCCAAAGAATCAATGAAGAGGGTCGTCGTCTCTTTCTCAAGTAATGGTGGTTGGACTTGTGCAGCCATGTCCCTCCAACGTTGAGCATATTGTCGGAACGTTTCATTGTGCTTTTTTTCATATTTTGAAGCGTCAAACGATCAGGTACCATGTCCAGGACATGCTTGTATTGTTCTTTGAAAGCACGTGCTAAATCCCTCCATGTGCTTATTTGGGCCCTATTCAACTGATTATACCACCGCATGACGGACCCAGCTAAACTATCCTGAAAGAAATGAATTAACAACTTATCATCGTTCTCGTACCCCGTCATTTTACGGAAAAACATAGTAAGGTGGGCATTACGACAGCTCGTGCCATCAAATTTCTCGAATTCTGGCACTTTGAATTTTGGGGGTAAAATCAGATCAGGGACAAAGCTCAGCTCCATTACATCTGTCCCAATGAAGGAATCAGTACCTTCCATAGCTTTGATTCTTTCTTCCAAGCACTTGAACTTGTCATCATTTATACCAAAAAGTTTGGGTTGCACTTTCTTCATTTTTTCCAACTCATCAGGGTCATCAAAATTTGGGATTTCTGGTTTGATTGGGTTTGCCCACATGTTTGAACCAGAAGCGCCTTGAATATTTGTTTGGTTATGGACATTTGATTTTAGCCCGCCAGCAGAGAACACAAATCGAGGATGTGTTTCTTTTGATCCAAAAGGTAAATATGATGAGTCTTCCTCGTGAACTTCGTGAGTTTTTCCTTTTTCAACGTTTGTTGCCTCGGATAACAACTGTGACAGCTTATCCTCTAACTTACTTAGAAGAGTCTCGACTTTTTCCTATGTCGTCTCTCAAGCCCTTTACATCCTGAATGACTTGTTCTTGAAATTTTTCTGGCTTCTGGAGTCTCTCTTCCATTTTTCTAGCCTTGAATCGCGTGTAGTGAGGATGGTCGCTTTGATCGTCCTTCGTTTCCAGTATCACTAATATTGAACTCCCATGGATTAGTGTTTTATTTAATGTTAATGCATACGAAACACATTGTATAAATGTAATGTGTAATGATGAATGCAAGAATGAATGCAACTAGGTGTTGGTTAGAAAATTAATAGGATAGAAGAATATTCGCACAAACCGAGAAAAAACTTTTATTAAATAACTGAAAAGAAAAATCTAATCTATCCACCAAAATAAGAAAAAAAATCATCCACTAACATCCACGGATAAAATATAATATCCCAAAAAACATAAAGAAAGAAAAAAAAACTCCAATCAACGTTTTTAATGACATGAAAAAAAACAAATTAACACCAAACTCGACGGTATGGCTTAGCTTGATCTCCCAACTTCTCAACTTTTCCCAAAAACTTCTTCCATTCATTTGCAAAGTGTGTCGAGGAATTGATCCAAAACTTCAACAACCCTGCTTCCTCGGCCAAATCGGTGATGTGCTCAGCTGTCTTTCGGATCTGAATGAGCACTTCCCTCATCAAGTCTTCTTTCACCTTGATATCACCCCTTGTAAACCGAAGTCGTAGGTCTCATTGTTCCTCGCTAAGTTTAGAATCCCTTTCCATATCATCTATCATGTCCATGTGTTGTTGCAGTGAACTTTCTAATGTTGTTACCAACTCCTTCAAATTCTCATTTTCAACTTGCGCCTTTTCAAGCTCAATCATCGAGTCTTGTTGTTGGTAGATTTGAAGAATCCCTTGCAGAGATGCAAGATGTTCTTGCAGTTCTTGGTTCTGAGCGCGACTAGCCATGAGATCATTAAGGGTTGTCGTATTTGTCTGTTGGGCTGCTTGCAAATTAACTGTAAGTTCTTCCACTCGATTTTCTTTGGTTTTCAATAGCTTCATACAACGCTTCGTTTCGTTCTCCATATCACGAATCTCTTGCTCCCATTCTTGTGGAGTTTTGTGCAAGTTGGCGTTCCTTATCTTCTCCTGAAGTCCCCTATAGTCCCCTTGTAGGTCTTTTAAATATGCACTCACAATGCTCAGCTGCTTCTCAAACCCCTTTGATTGATTTTTAAAATATGTAGCATTGTACTCTAGCTCTTCGTTTTTTGCTTCTAGCTTAGCAATCCTTTTATTCAGCGCCTTCTCCTCTTCCTCACACTCTTGTCTAACTATATCAGCTTCAGTAGTCATTTCTCTGAACCGTTCCTCTAAAGTTGGAGCATTCCCTTGGCTAGGTGGTGGGATGTTGTAATTTTTCCTCCTTGTTCTCCAAATTTGGTAATCCGAAGTAAGCCTTAGAGGTCCAAATCTGGCTTGGTATGGGTGAGCCCAAGCTCTGGCTATCTCAAGAATTTGCTTTTTAGACTTCTCACTCTCGAAAACGAACTCACACAACCCTAATCCCCTCGTGGCTGGGACAAATTGTAATAACCCATATTGCCTTGATACCAATAGAGGAGCATATTCAGTTGCACCCCAGTTACCGAGAAGAGGGACCCAATCAAAGGCACCACACTTGTACAAGATATAATCGTAATCCAACCAATAAACTCGCCAAGTAATGTCCTCCAACCTCAGGTCTCGCAAGATTGATTTCCATTCTCCCGACATTTTTTCCTTTTTTGGCTCCTCTGTTAAGAACTCCCGTAATGGTGTATCTCGAGCTAAAGCGAGAGGAATGCGTTAGTCAAAAGAAGATGGAATCACTGGAATGCGTTCGGAGCATGGATGATCAATTCAAATGCGCTTTTCGCTATATTGTGGAGTATGTACGCGTCTGGACAACTTCCTCTTGGCTCCCAAGTGACTTTGCATCCATACGGTGAGGAGTTGTGCACATCCTATAAAATATACGCCTTCATGCCTTTTGAGGAAATTAAGGGATCGAAAGGTCTCCGCCAAGATAGCCGGAACTGGATTAAGGCCTGAATCGAGCTCTCCAAATAAATCTATCACTGATGCTTCAATGTGTCCGACAACTTTAGGAAAAATGATCAAGCCATAAATCCCTAAGGCAAATATATCAACCTGCTTTCTCGGATCAGGGTGAGAATGGATCAATCCCCAAAGTCTATCCCAGGCGATGGTTTTACTTCCCCCTTTGCCTTGAAACTGGGCTTCCACCCATGACATGCTAGTCTCAATCAAAGTCATAAGCTTCTCCTTGTATGTCTTAGGTTGAGCCCCTTTCACATAAATTTCGAACTCATGCACCTTCCTTAGATGGAGCAGCGCCGCATACTCTTCTATCGTCGGGGTCATGTCTTCCCCATTGAATGCGAAGCAGTTGTATAAAGGGTTCCAAAATTGCGTCATAGCCCGTATCAGCCCTTTATCTGCGTGTACTTGCAACAAATAGGCTATGTCTCCATATGCGTCATACAACATCTGCCTCTAATCAAACTTCCACTGGCCCCAAATCTCCGCTAATTCTTCAGTGTCGTTCTGCTTAAGTTGAAGGTGAACATATCCTGAGAATTTTTCATCTAGTCTTGCTAGTATACTATCGCCTCTCCTTCTCTGGGTGTATTCTGACCATTTTCGAACATCATCATTTTTCTCTGATAAGCACTGAACTCTTTTGGCCATGACGAAAGTTTTTCTATCGAATTAATTTAATAACCATCACCCTTCTATGATGATGATGATGCATGTGTACATAAACAATAAACAACCCAAAGAATGTTTAGTGTCGCACAAATATAACAAATAATTAAATACAAAAAAACATAATATGAATAGTAAAAAAAACAAAACCAAACAAAACACATGTTCATATATCAATGGGTGACACCTTAAGGTTTGAGTTCAGCATGGCTCTAACATGGGTGGGTTTCTACGGTTTGTTATATGAGGTTACGGTTCTAGACAGGGTACTCGAATTGTCCTCACTGATGCCTGCTAAGGCTAGTATGGTCCCTAGTCCTCCCCCATTATAGGTTCTCAAGACTAGGTTCAACTCGAGGGGATGCACTTCCCTATGACCATACGGAGGTTACCCTCACGAAGCCATAGATCATATGCATTCCGGAGGCGACTACTATCCCATACGGAGGTTAACCTCACGAAGGAGCAGCGTTTTGCCCCCACTTAAATGGGACCAAGCTCGGGTAGAAAGCTCATGGAATGATGCAACACAACATGTACCCCTTTTTGTGTGGCCTGACTTTCTTGAATAGTCCCTAGCGGAGTCGTCAAGCTGTCGACGTCGTTTTTGGTCCGGGTCGAAGTTGATTGGGCCTTCAATTGGCTCGTCCTTGTTTGAAGTTGCCATCGGTCATTTTGGGTTGGGTGTGACCGAAAACCTGTAGAACTAGTCTGCGTCTGAACGAGAGTTAGGTTGGGCTCGGGAGTCGGTTACGTGTGGGGAAGGTTATAGCACCCCCACGATGCCCAAGATTGGTACCTAAAGGGGTTGTGTTGTCTAAAAGGCTTCAAAGATAAGGTTAATAGCACTAGTATACATGACAAAAATATACAAATAAATCGAATAAATTAAAAAACGTAAAAAAATAAAATAACAAATAGAAAATTAATATTTTAATTGAAGACCATAATCTTGAGCCAAATCACAATTTATCTCAAATTAAGTGAATTATTAATCGAACATTTTTTAGGACCAAATCACGTTATTCGTAAAATTCAAGACTAATTTATAATTAAACTCAATTTTAAATCCAATTAAATAATTAATCGTCCACTTGAAAAGGAAAAAAAATTAACCAGAGCAACCTAAGTGAATTGTTCGTTACTTAATCATCTAATTAATTATGAGAGTTAAGGACCTAATTAAAAGAGTCTAAATATTAAGGCTCATGTCAAAAGAAACAAACTAAGTCTAAAGTCTAAAAGAATCTAAGACAAAGAAGGGACTTAACTTGCAATTTTACCCTAAAAATAAAATAATCAAACAAAATTCCTCTTTTGTCATCTTAAACTCACGCACAAATTAGGGGGAAAATTTTGGACCATTATTTCTTACCCTTTTGAATTCACGCGTAGACTTAGTGGAGATGAGTTGGTTCCACATCTCACATACCCCAAGACCATTCCACTTTCCCATGCGCATTAAATAATTTTTATTGCTTTTTTATGTTTTTATTGTCTTTTTCATTCACTGTTGTTTACAGAAATAATGCCTAAAATGTTTCATTTTCCCCTCTATTCATATATTACCTACTAAAAAAACAAAATCAAATATCCTCTTGCTTAAGAAAAAATGATTTTTTTCTCTGTGTCTCGTCATATTTTCTTTGCATTTCAAGATGTTTTTTCCTTTCTCTTTTTTTTCTCAACCTCATGTTTAAAATCGAGTATACAGTCAGACCTAAACAAAAAAAAAGTTTCAAACTTTGAAGGATTTTACCTCTTGATTTCGAAATCCCACCGTTGGATCACGTTGATTTTCGAGTATGTTGGTCTACTTCTGGCCGCGAATCTTTTCACCGTTCGGATCTTTCAGTCCTTACTTCGATCGTCGGAAATCCAAGGGTAACGATTCCACTTCTATCTCTTTTTCCGATTTCAATCGAATTGCTTTTTTTGCTTTCTTTATGCTGATAAATTCGAACCTTTATCTCCCGTTTTCTCCCCTTTTCTCAGATTTTCGGCGTTCTTATTTATAGGCTAAGATTAGGGTTTTTCAAGTCTTTTCTTCCCGAATTCATAGGGAAACCGTTGGGATAAGCTGGAATGCATGTGTAGAGCGCAAGAAACGAGATTGCTGAACAAGTAGATGAGTCCTCGTGGTCATGGACACTTACAGGCGGCGGACTAAAGTTTTTAGGAGTTTTTTTATTTTCACATTATTTTGTTTTTTTTTAATTTTCCATAATTTTTTGGTTTTTTCTTTTTCCTTGTTTTTTATTTTATTAAGCATGTTGGACCGTATTCGAGTTGTATGTTAGGCCTTAAATAAAAAAATTGGTGTGTAAACGAATTTAAAATGAAAATAAAAAAATTGAGATGCCTTATAAAGGGTTACTTTGCTTTTTATTTCCTTTTGAATCCTTTGTAATTCTCTTTTTTTTTTATATTGTCTTGACTTAATTTTTAAATTCAAATGACAAACATAAAAAAACAGAAAAAAATAAAATAAAAAGTGTTTTTTGAGTTTTTATTGTTTTAGTATATTAAAAATATTTCTATTGTTGTGATATCAAATATTTCTATTTTTATGGTATCATGAGAAACAAAATTAAAAAGTATACTCTTTTTGTTTTTTCTTGTGATATAAAAAAATAAAAATATTTCAGATATATTAAAGAATAAAAAATCGAAGAAACTATACTTATTCTTTTTTAATATGTAAATTAAATATAAAAATTAAGTTATGACAATGTAAAAAAAAAGAATAGTTACATAGAATTAAAAATAATAATAAAAGTAAATATATCATTACCAGTAAAGTTTAGGTTTTTTTGGTATCAGAGCAAGAAACAAATAGTAGTTGCAAAAAGTAATGCAGAGGCAGAATTCAGGGTCATTGAGACCCAATCGAATTAATTTATTCAAATTTTAATTTATTTTATTGAATATTTAATATATTTTTCCCTCCAATCAGTGGTGACACATGTCACCACCTTGTTAAAAGAAAATAAATTAAAGAAGTATAAAGAATGGTAATGGGTGATTTGAACCTTGGACTAAAAGAGTAAATTCTAATACCTTTACCACTAAACCAAGTCGCTTTTAGTGACATAAATTGTACAATTTTATATATATATATATATATATATATATATCTTTTAAAGCAATAAATATTAGGGAAAAAGAAATAAAAATGTTGAAAGGGGACTCGAACTTAGATCATTTGGAATGTGCATAATCACACAAATATTTGATTTAATTTAAGTCTAAAATTATTAAATATTTGATTTAAAAATATATTTCAAATATTCAAATATTTTTTTCTTTTTCATATTTAAATTAAATCAAATATTTATTAAAATGTTAAATATTTGATTTAAAAATCATTTAAATAAGTATTCAAATATTAAAGTATTTTAAATTGGATTTAAAATATCCGAATACATTTTAAAATAAAATTTATTTATTTTTAAATCAAATATTTTAAATCGAATATTTAGTATTTTAATAAATATTCCATTTAATTTAAATATGAAAAAGAAAAAAAATATTTGAATATTTTAAATCAATTTTTTCTTTTAAATCGAATATTTAATAAGTTAATATATAAAAAATATTAAATAAAAATAAATTAAAATTTGAATAAATTAATCCAATTGGGGTGATGACACGTGCCATCATCTGATTTGTTGATTAATTTTATTTAATTAAAATAAAATTAAGATCAAAATGATTTAATAAGTAAATAACATGGACTAAATGTGTAATTTTATAAATTTTTGTTAACTGCCGCGTCACCCCTCTATTAATTTTTTAATGACGATGGTCAAAATAGGTACGCCCCTATAGTTCGGTGGTCACTGGAGTAGTTTACCCTTAATAGTATAAATAGAGAGGGCTAAAATTTATGGGTAAACTACGACGAATGTCACTCAATTATAAGCAATGTCACATTTGGGTCATTAAATTATTAAAAGTTACATCTATGTCACTCAATAACAGACTTATAAATCTGATCATATTAGAGCTCGCCAAGAAGTACTTGGTACTACGATCATTGGAGGAACAATACCTAAACCTGAAGATGCTTCAAAATCTATTCGATTGCTCGTCCGAGAATTACGATCTTTGGCTCTGGAACTGAACCATTTCCTTTTATCTGAGAAGAACTTCCAGATTAATAGGAAGGAAGCTTAATCGGAATGAATCAGAATTTTTCTTCTATGATCGACCGATATAAACATCAACAACTCCGAATTGGATCAGTTTCTCCCCAACAAATAAGCGCTTGGGCCAAGAAAATCCTACCTAATGGCGAAACCGTTGGAGAGGTGACAAAACCCTATACTTTTCATTACAAAACCAATAAATCGGAAAGGGATGGATTAGTTTGTGAAAGAATTTTTGGACCTATAAAAAGTGGAATTTGTGCTTGTGGAAATTATCGAGTAATTGGAAATGAAAAGGAGGACCCTAAATTTTGTGAACAATGCGGAGTTGAATTTGTTGATTCTCGGATACGAAGATCTCAAATGGGATACATAAAGTTAGCATGTCTAGTAACTCATGTATGGTATTTGAAACGTCTTCCTAGTTATATCGTGAATCTTTTAGATAAACCTCTTAAAGAATTAGAGGGTCTAGTATACTGCGATGTGTGATTTGATTGAAATTCTTATTTTACAGATTAGGAATGAGAAACTGTCATCCCATTCAATCGAATTGGGATGCCCTGGAAAAAAAAAGGAATCACTCAATTGGATGACACAATATATATATATTTAATATATATATTATTTCTTTTTTTTCTGTCGACCAGATATCAAGCAAACCCTTTCTAGATTAGCCTAATCTTACTCTGTTTATTTTAGTATTTCATCAAAGTTTGAAATTCTTTTATAAGTTCATCGCCTTGATTCTATTTTATCAAAAAACAAAAAAAAAAGGATTCCTTCTCTCTTTTTTTGTTGTCCATTACTTTATATTTTACTTAGTAAGTTTATATTTGTGTCACTCAATTATTGGTAAGGTTATATTTGGGTCACCTTTCATATTAAAAAAAAATATCAATTTAGTCTTTTTTTCTTTCAATTGACTTGTATATCATCGTTAGCACTAGAGTACTTCATTTGAAATCACAAATTAATCTAATACAAAAATTAATATATATATATATATATATATATATATTAAATATGAAGGGTGACCCAAATGTAATCTTGCCCATAATTGAGTGACCCAAATATAAATTTTAATAATTGGGTGATCTAAATATAACTTTACCTATAATTGAGTGGTAGTAGTTTCCTCAAAAATTTATAAATAGATACCAACCAATTCTATGACTAATTTCACCTACTGAATAATAAAACGAAAGGTGAATTATTTGTAAGTCGGTCGAATTCTATTTTGATCATAAATTAAAAAATTTATTAGTTTATTTATTAACATTATAATTTTTTTTGAAAGGTGAAGTTTTATTGATTTGGATGAAAGCAAAAATATCGATTTTATTAAAAAATATTCCTAAAATTTAAATGGAGAAAAAATAATGCACGATGCTAATGCTTATAACAGACCTTACATCACAATATAACAACACCCAAATAACACTTAGAGTATCCGAACAAGGCAATGTGACCAACACGGAAAGAGCTAGGGCTAAATTAATATTAATATAATAATCATCAGTTAAATAGTTAATAAAATTGATGGCATGATAGTTTTTAAATTAATATAATGATACATTTAGTCTTATATATTTATACATTCTAAAAATGTTATCATAATCTTAAAATTGAAACTTTGTAAATGCATAAGATTAAATGTTGATTTATTTAAAATTAGGACTCAATTGATAGAATATATAAATTTAGAGCGCTAAATTTATTATTATACTAATTAAAAAGAGGTCATGTAATAATTTCCGATAACTATATAACGAACAATGAACATAATAATACTAATTTTCAACGTTAGTGACTAAATTGACAAGCTTTTAGTTTGGTAATCAAATAGAATTGACAATATAGTTTGGCAATTAATGAGGTAATTTTTGGTTAAAGTAAATGATTACCATTATCATTTTCGTATAAAAACTAAAATATTCAACCTCATCGAAAAATAATATATACTCGAATTCATGTCTTTTTTTAAATGTTAGAACAATCATGACAATTAAATAAAAAACCAGCCTGTATATTAAGATGGTTATTTAAATATGACTATACATATTATTTATATCTATAGATAAAGAAACCTAAACCTTAATTAATATGTTTCCGAAAGGAAATGTGACTCATAGGAGAATGATTCTGTTCGATGCTTTGAATTATATAGGAGAATGATTCTGTTCGATGCTTTGAATTATATAGGAGAATGATTGATTACTTTCGCATGCTTTGAATTATAGCAATGAATGCAATGATTTTCTCTTTAATTAATTATATAGTTTAACTTCATATTTAATTGATTAAATAAGTCTTATAGTCAAACTTTACTTTTTTTCTAAAGAAGAAAAATATTTCTTTTTGTTGGTGAGTTAATTTAATATTGTGTGCAAAAATTTTGTTGAAATTATAATTTGCTGGAATATTTATGTACTAGCGGTATATAATTTTATATAAGTTTTATCCAACCTGTGCCCTAAAGCACTTAAAAGATCAATTAATATTCTAAATTAAATCAAAGATATTTTTAAAAAATTACACTTTATTTAATCAAGTACAAAAAATTTTCTCATTAAATCTTTTATTTAATAATTAAATTTCTCTCTTATTTTTAAGTGATTTGTCTCTCCGGGTTTATGGTTTATGGTTTTAGAATCTATGGTTTGAGGTTTAGGAATTTTGGTTTTTAGGGTTTAGTGTGTATGATTTTAGAATTTAGTGTTAAATGTTTGGGGTTTGTGATTTAGGAGTTTAGTGTTTAGTGTTTTTGGTTTAGAGATTAAAGTTTGGGGTTTAAGGCTATGATTTATGGTTTGGGTTTTTAGGGTTTATGATTTAGGTTTAATAGGGGAGACAAATCACTTAAAAATAAAAGAAAAAATTAATTATTAAATAAAATATTTAATGAAAAAGGTTATTTGTATTTAATTAAATGAGGTGTAATTTTCAAAGAAAATTTTTAATTTAATTTAGAATATTAATTGATCCATAACATGTGTCATAGGGCAAAGGTTAGACAAAAACTTTTATATACTAATGAATCGAAAGATAACACCTTATTAATAATCACTAATGGCTCGTAATAATTATTATAAAGGGTTGGGTAAGTCAGATTGGTTTCAAAATAAGTTAGTCCAGTTTGAGTTAATTGAATTTTAAACATTTTATTTGAGTTCTATGTTCCAGGTTCGAATCATTTTATGTTTGATCATTCAAAATTTTCATTTGGACTTTTTGTATAAAGTTTACTCAAGATTGATTACTTCGGCTTAAATATTTCAATCATCTTCAATTCAAATCATTCCGAAAATGTTTTGTGTTTATTATTTTGAATTGTCACTAAAATAGTATCAAGTTTAATTATTCTAAGTTTTTTTGAACAATTCCTACTTAGGGAGGGAGAATAAAAAATTTACTCCGAAAGAATATTAAACTCACAATTAGGGAAGATGTCAATTGAGAGCTTTTAGTCACCTACTTTAAAAATTGTTGACAATTATAAATCGGAATAGAACAAATTCTTGTTATTTTACCCTTCATTATAAATGGGATTAGAAGGGTAAAAATCTCATGCCCCCTAACTATGCCTCCTTCTATGCCCCTGCCTAAAAATACTTAAAAATTAAATCTTGCCCCATAACCCTAATTTTCATATCCTGAACTCCAAACCCCAAACCCTAAAAAATACATCATACCCCTAATTCTCTACACCCTAACCCTAAGCCCCAACCTTAAACCCCAAATCCTAAACTCTAAACTCACTATTTTAAAGTGGGGGCACAAATTAGGGCATACTTTGGGGGCAGATGATTTCCATTCGGATTAGAATAAGGTTTCTTGCTACTTTAAAAAATAGACAACTCAATCAATAAGGTTGGTTTAAGTGGTAAGTAGTTTGATTTTACTTAAGTAGATATTGTTCGGGGAGTTGTGTATGCAAAAAATCTTCACTAGGAGACTCACTCACTAGATACAAATATACGAAGCGAGTCGACTTGGATTAGTCAGGGCTTTGCCCTGAAAATCGGAAGTGAAAAAAAAAAAGACCACCCAAACATTAGGGTCCACTCACCAACCGGCGAAGCTAGATGCAGTAGAGGCGACCCCTTGACCTGACAGCTGAAAACTGCTGGTAGTGATTCTAAATAGTATGACTCAACATCTTCCATGAGACTTAAAAAAGGAGTTAATAGGAATTCCTAGAATGAATTAATAAAGTTGGAAAAAGTTTTGTAATGGGCAGTGGGGTTTACATTGTGGCGACAAACTACTTCTAGATTTTGCATATAATTTGATGGAATATGAAACTGAAAGTGCTCTTCCATGCTACAATCAATCACCACCATTGTTTCTAATGGTTCCAAGCTAGTTAGGTGCCTGTCTCTGTTTGTACATTGTAAAGGAAAAGGGAAGTGTTTTGCTTCGGTTATGAACTTTCTAGTTTTGGGACATGAACACGAATGAATCCGGACAAGGTTCAGAATGAGGTCAAGCAGAAGCATAGCAGAATATTAATGTCTGTGTGTGTGCATGTTTTAAAAGAAGCCATGCCATGATCCTCGGGGAAGTGAAATGTGGAGCCCTTCTCAACTCTTTCTTTCATGCATGAAGTGGTTGGCGTTACCATTTGGTTGAAACTAAACCATGTTTTTGCAGTTTGGAAGTTTGCCAACAAGCAGGATGGATGCCCACGAGGACATGATGTGGGTGGTTTGTCGATAGGACATGAACCTCATCCGCATATTCGACCTGTTAGGCTCCCATTGGAAGAAGATCAAAAATATTGATATGAATTTTGGGCATGTCAACCGCTAATTCATTCAAAGCTGATATGCCAGCTAAGACCTTAATTGGATATCTACTAAATCATAGCTCCTACTTTACCTAATGTCTTTGGTTCGTTGGCCAGATTGACATTGTTTATAGAAAGTGTGGTAAAAAAATATTTTTGAGAAGTGTTTTCGGAAAGAGTTTATGTATTGTTTGGTTTAAATTACGAGTGTTTGATATTGCTGTAAAAAAATAAACTCGTCTACCCCTTAGTATGCCTCTTATTATGCCCCAATCTAAAAATTAAGTTTAGGGTTATGATTTAAGGTCAAGGTTTAATAAATTATGAGTATGGTGTAATATTTAGGATTTAAGGTTTAGATTTTAGGGTTAGAGTTTAACAATCAATATTTTAGGGTTGGAGCATGAAACGGGCACCAAAAAGGGGTAAGTGATTTTTGTTCGTCAAAAAGTGATTCTAAGGAGATAAATATCTATTTTGTACAGTATTTTTAAAATATAAAAGAATTGATGATATAAACGATGATAAATAAATAATTATATTCTAAAATAATTTTAGAAAAAAAAACTCAAAGCTAAAAATTTTAACTTTCGAAAAACATAAATCAAACTGAAAAATTGAAAAACATTTTTATCCAAAAAGTGTTTTTGGAAAACAATGGAGAACACTGTTTGATCATTGCAACGGCTCGTTGATTCCTATGGTTTTTCATCCGAATGTGCCCACTCCTCAAGCAGCCGATATTATCATTGGTAAGATACTGTTTGAGAGAAAATGAGAATAGCTGTCTGGTTGACCGGTTGAGACAGTAGCCCACAGAAATTGACTTCTTCATGAACCTGCTGATTTCTGAATAATTAGCGTTGAAATTCTGATGGAGTGTGAATTCTAGGGCAAATTTGGGGAAATAAGGCAGTTTCATATTTATATTTAAGGGATAGGGGTTGTTTGGGGGAAATTTTGGAATCTAGGCCAAAATTTACAGTATTTGGGGACCTCGCCATGTGCTTATGGCGTTCTTTGGACCTCGCCATGTGCTTATGGCGAGGTCCTATGTATTACACGCTGCACCTCGCCACCTGCACATGGCGAGGTCCAACCTCGCCACCTGCACACGGCGAGGTACTGTAGAAACTGGCCTATTTTCCAAAATTTCCCTCAAACAACCTCTATCTCTTAAATAAAATTTTAAACTACCCCATTTCTCCAATTTTGCCGAATTCTAAGATCAAGTTTAGTCTTCGTTCAGCTATGTGGTTGGATAACATTTGCGGTGAAAAAATTGCGACGTTGGAGAAGTTAAAAAAATTAATGGTAAAAAAGTTAATTTTTGAGGTGTAAAATTCAGTAAAAATGGTGGCAACGCGATTTTGTTGAAGCTATTCAGCAATGCTTCAGCGTTTGCGTGTGAAACGGCCGTTCTTGCAGCAATGTTGAACGAGCCCTTAGTAGGTCATCCTCGTTCCTTGATATTTCGAGTGGGGTCGGGTCAAGCTTGATAAACATATTCAAGGAAATGAAGATGATGAACATTTTTAATTTTTCATTTCCTTAGTCTGTATCCTATAAATGATGAACATGGTGAAAAATATTAAATAGCATCAGACATTCACACTCAAGAATGCAACAGAGGTTATGATATTATAATATTGTCTAAAATTGCAATGGCAGATTTGCACGCTGTAGGCAACGGTGAAAACAGTGGAAACAGCAGAAAGTTGTTCAATAAGGCAACAAGCTCGTGAAGGTGTCATGAGGACCAAACACCCGATCGATAATCTTTTTTGGGGGCCAAACACCCGATCAGTAATGTTGATGGAACTGTTGGATTATATATTCCATTTGCTTGTGCCGTTAATCCTCCAAAAAAACATAACTTCTCGTTATAATCAAACAAACGATAATAAAAAAAATGATCGCAAAATAAAAGAAGAAAAATAGGACACCAAAATTTACACAAAAATTTCAAAGGAGAAAAATCATAGGCAAAAAATAAAAAATAAAAAAATTTACTTTGTTTGAAAGAGATTACAAAAGAGTTTGTGTCTAAACGCGATGTAGGGTTGTTCAATTTATTTCTAAATCTCAATTCCTAGTAAATATTTATAGAGATAAGTTATTTAAACAAAAATTCTCTGCCCCTAATAATGTCCTATTCAATGCCCACACTAAAAAATCAAATACTAAACTCTAACTCTAATTTTCATATTCTACACCCTAAACTCTAAATAGTACACCATTTTCTTAATTCTTTAAACCCTAATTATAACCCATAACTTTAAACCCTAAACTATAAACCAGTTTTTTTAAAGTAGGGACATCAAAGGAAACATAATTTAGAGACAGACGATTTCTATCCAAATTATTTACCTACAAACGAAACTTGCATAAAAAGAATTCGATTTCTATCCAAATTATTTACCTACAAACGAAACTTGCATAAAAAGAATTCTATTCAAACCAAGTTTTGTACTTTTTCACCATTGTTCCTTTATAAACATTTTAGGTTGGATCAAAATAAAATTTGAGTCAAACAACTCTAACAATCTCCACGTTGACACGAATCTTGTCAAACAAGATCTTCATCTCTTCTACGAAAACTCTTCAAAAATGTATTCTTCAACAATGAACACCGACCGAGTTCAAATAATGTTCAAACCTGAACAGACTTCTCTTTGGGTAAAACCCTGCAGATGTAGAATGGTAGTATCGAACTGCATAAATAACTTCATGTCTTATTTTGTTTATGGTTATTGTCTCAATGGTTTTCTCCGTTACCACTAACCTAAAACTTGTCATGAAACCATGAATTTTCAATTGAAATTATGTAATTCCATGACTGGATTGCTTTTATATATAGTTATAGATATGCTCTTATTCTTTGAGTTTTTTCATAGCTTTAAAAGGTTATACAAAAACCTATTATGTGATATACATCGAGTTAAAACTTTACCCTTCAACTTAAGTTAAGGGATCAAGTCAAATAGAAACACTCTCCCCTTTTCGGTACCTCTATTTATGCCCTTACACTGAAAATTAAATTTAAAGTTTAAGATTTAGGAAATTTAGGGCGGGGTGTATCTTTTAAGGTGTAGGGTTTAGAATTTAAAATTTAGGGTTAGAGCTTGGAATTTAATTTTTAGTGATTTTTAATGTTGGGGCATAGAAAGGAGCACCAAAAATGGGTAAATATTTTTTATCCGATCTTGTGACAAGATTAGCCATTTAGTTTGCGAGTTTTTTTATATAAAAAAGTTGTACGGGTAAACTACAATGAAGGTCACTTGATTATGCGTAAGATTATATTTAGTCACCCAATTATTAAAGTTACATTTGGGTCACTCCAGTGACGTAGCCACAGCTCCAATGGGTGGGGCTGTGGCCCCCCCCCCCCCGGTTAGGGGGAAATTTTTTTTAACCCTTTAATTCCTTATATTTTTTCTGAAAAAATTGGGATAATTGTAAATTTGCACCCCCCACTTTTCAAAATTTATGTTTTGCCCCCCTCAACTTCAAATCTTAGCTCCGTCCCTGGGTCACTCAACCGTTAAATGTTATCGTTTAATTGGGTATAATGACATTTTTAGTCCTTGGAGCTTTAATATTCTATCAATTTAGTCTAAATTCAAAATAATTCAATAACTTTAACCCTTCATATTTAAAAAACATATCAAACTAGTCATCTTTATTATAAAACGGATTTCTTAAGTTCTCTTCAAGTCTATATATTTTCATTAAAAAAAGTAAAGTTTTGTAATAATATTTATTATAAAACAGACTTGCAAAGAACTTACGAAATTTGTTTTATAATAAAAATTCAGTAGGTTACGTGGTAGCAGTAATTAGTGTTAACGAAGGTATACAAATGAATTGAAAAAAGGACTAAATTGATATATTTTTTAAATATAAAAGATGACCCAAATGTAACCTTACCCATATTTGAGTGACCCAAATGAACTTTTAATAATTGGATGATCCAAATGTAACCTTACCCATATTTAAGTACACAAATGTAACTTTCACTAATTGGGTGACCCAAATATAACCTTATCTATAGTTTACCCTAATATTTAAGCATAGGTTAAGTGTCTAAATAGAGGTATAACTTTTTAGAAATGCTCAAATTAGGGTTTAATCTTTCAAATTGGTCGAATAAGGTCTACTCAAATAAAAGTTTACTTTTTTAAAAATGTTTTCAAATAAGAGCCCCATTTGAATAGATTAGAAAAATGTTAGATCATTATATAAGTTAACTCGGAAAGCGTTATGGTCTTATTTGACCTTGAAAGGTTAGGTTCTTTTTTAACATATTCGAAGGGTAAGACCCTTATTCAACCGTTTTGAAACGCTAGACCCTTATATAAACAATTCAAAAAATTTAAAAATTAAAAAAAAAACAAATTGAGATAATGATAAAATTGTACTTTAGTCCCCTAAAATATATAATTTATATTGTTTCTCACATAAATTTAAATATTTTAGATCACTCTCTCAATAAATAATGTAAGTTCCCACATAATGTATATTGTTTGCCCCGTTGTCACTTCTCCTATTATTGGTTTTGTTTTTGGAGCTTAACGACTTGAAGGAGTCTCTTTTGTTTTGAATTTGCTTCAGTTGGTACGATTTTAGAAACATGGATTGAAAAGATATTGGACCTGGGCCTCCATCTCTTTTTACTAGTGTTTTAATTAAATGTTATATTCAGTTGGTCGGATTTTTATATATTAATTACTGAATAAATCGATTTAATTATAAAAATCTAATAAATCAAATTGACTCTTAACTCAAAAATTAAAATAATTGAACTGAATTTCCTTTGAAACAAATCAAAATAATTGAATAAACCGAATTATATATTTTTACTTTTTAATATTTCTTATATATATAATATAAAAATAATAATTGTTAAATTAAACATGTATGTAATTTATTAAGTTAACTAAATAATTAGATCGAATAGTTTTATATTTGGGTATTTTATTCCATATTAAGTTTAAATTAGTTAAATATATACATATTGACCCTATTTGGTAAAAAGAGGTTTAACCGGTCAAATTCGCTAATTTGAATGTTTAGTAAAGAGCGGATTGAAATAACGGATTTGAGTGAAATCTCTAATTTTGAAAAAGCTGCTAATAGGAGCTTATTGAAATTAGAGATTTTAACATAAGAGTTATAAAGGCCATTTTAGCCTTAACAATTATCAAAAATCTGCAAATAACCTAAATTTAGCCATTTCTATTTTAATTCTTCAACCTCACGTATTTACATTGTGACATTTATAAACTAATATTTTTTGTTTTTTTATTCTAGCACATTTATATTTGTATTTAAATTTAAAAATTAATTAAATTGTATTAAAAATAATTATATAAATAATAGATTAATATATAGGTCCTTCAAATATGCTTAGTAATGTTATATTAAAAATTATTTTTCATAATCTAATTAATATTAATAGATACAAAATATTGATAACTAATAAACTATTCAAATAAGTATTGAATATAATCATGTCCTTATATGTCATTTTGCTTGTTTAGATAATCAAATAACTATCAGCTATCAGTTAATTTTACCACACACTTTTATACAATCAACTAATACAATCCGCTAGTCAAATAAACTAATATAATCAGCTATCCGCTATCAACTATTAGCTAATGGCCAAACAGAGCCATTATTAATCGATATAAATATTTAAAATTAAAAATTGAACTGAATTATACTAAAAAAATGAAATGAAATAACCTCTTAAAAGAAAAATTATATTACGAGTTATTCTCACCACATCAACTCCACAAATTATTTCATTTTTTCCATACTTTTTTATCAAGTAAATTTTCACACACATTTTTTTACATTAAATTTTAAAATTAAGTTTCAAGAGTTATTATTTGAGTGGATTGATTACAAAAAAAAAAAATTGAATTTGGTGATTTATATTGGTTGATACGAGTTTCACTGTGGTCTTAAGGTCCCCAATTACTATTTTATAAACTCAAACGATGAAGAGGAATTTGAGGTAAAATTACTTTATAATTATACAATATATTTTGGTCTTTACATTTTTAAAATAAAATAAAAAGTTCCGACTAAATAATAGTCCACCAGGTTTACCTAATTAAATGTTGTGATATTTTTAAGTGACGAGCTAGGGGTGGACAAAATTCGACTCGACTCGAAAAAATTGATATTTTTTTTTTAATTTCGAGTTGTTCGAGTTATTCGAGTCAACTTGATTAACTCGAAAAAATTTCGATTTCGAGTGGTTTGGAATTTGCCCAACTCGAAAATCGAAAAATCGAATTTTACAATTTTGCATTTTAGTCACTGATTTCATTTTTCTTCAATTCCTCCTTCATTTTAAGTCTATTTTTGACCAAATTTGAACCACGTATTCCTAAACCAGCGTAGAATACATATTTATCTTCAATTTATATTTTTGAAAATAAATTTCATATTTTTTCAATTCAGCCCCTTAACTGTGTATGATTTCTTCATTTTTTTCAATATCTCCTTCGTTTTAAGTCAATTTTGACCAAAATTAAACCACATGCTCCTAAACCAATGTAGAAACTAGAATACCTATTTAGCTTCAATTCATACTTTTAAATTAAATTTCCTACTTTTGTAATTTAGCCTCTCAACTTTGAATGTTTCCCATTTCTTTAATTTCTCTTTCGTTTTAAGTCTATTTTTTTACCAAAATTAAACCACATGATTCACTAACACTATATAATATCTATATAACTTTAATTCATATTTTTAACAAATTTATTCTGTTTTTAATTTAGCGATTTAACTTTATATTTTATTCAATTTGATCATTCAACCGAATTTTTTGTAATTTTTTTTCTTTACATCAATTCATTGACTCATTTATACCCCCATCAGTACTGTATCCTTAAAAGTTCCTTATTTAAAAATAATATTATAAATATATTTTAGAAGTTTAGATGATATTTTTTTATTAAATAACATTACAAATCTTACTTATGCATGTGAAAAATAAATAATATGAAGAAATATATATATATATATATATATACATATATATATGCATATCTTATATGAATAGAGAAAGTCGTTTAAATTGGAATCAAATCGTACTATAACATGGTAAATAATTACAATTAAATTTGTACAGAAACTCAAAAACTCGACTCGACTCGAATTTCATAAACCCGACTCGAATCGAAAAAATTTCAAATTAAGTTCAAGTCGTAAAATATGACGCGTCAACTCGAATAACTTGAATTTTTTTGACTCGACTCGCTCGAACGCTCACCCCTATGACGAGCCATGTTTTTTCAACTAATTGTAGTTTAACGAAAACCATTATAATTAATCTGATCATATTTCACTCTCACTAAATGCAATGGGTCAGGTTAAGATACTGTTTAGCTAAAAAAATGTCACATTATACATTAAATAATGTAACATTTACCTCATAAGATTAATAGTTTCTTTTTCAACTATTAAAAAAATAATCATTTTACTTTTTTAATGCCATCAAATACAAACTGGTCAACAAATTACTAGTTCAGTGATGATAATTTGTTGATGCAATAGTTAGTAAAAAATATTAATTTAGAGATAATAATTCGTGTGAATTTTAAACCCGTAATGGTGTTCAAGGTTGGGAAACTATGTGCAAACCCATATCCCTGTTTTGGTAGGAAGAAAAATTAAAAATTGCAATAAAAAATAAACTAGCCTGGTGGAACAAAAGGCAAACCTTGCGCTTGCAACTGTTTTACTCCATCCCTCCAACAAGACAAGAGACGGTCCGGAGCTAAGATTTGGGGTTAAAGTATAAAATATAAATATTAAAAAATAAGACAAATTCATAAATAATTCAATATATATATATAAAAAAGGTAAAAAGAAAAAATGGGACGGAGGTAATTGCACCTCCCCACCTCCAAGTAATTTCGTCCCTGAACAAGGTTCCTGGTTGTTCAAAGCCCATGGCCTGGACGGTCTTTGATTAACAACATACCATATACTAATATATATATATATCTTGATTCGAATCATTAGTTAGAACTAACAAATCATCTGTCACCTTCCTCAACTAACCATATTCTCTCAAACTTGGACAACTCACACCGGGACAAAATCAAGCTCAAAGGCTGCTGTCAATGAAAACATTCTCTTTTTCAACTCTCGTAAAAACGGGCAGTGACATATTCAGGAGACAAGCCATGTCTTATTCTTTTTTACAGTAATGACTCGACAAACTTAAAGCCGATGAACTTGTGCTATAGTATCAAATGAGTTGCTTCAAGTATTAGGAAAAAGGTGGGATTGCGACGTACACTTTCTTGGAAGGTTTATCATTGAATTTAGCTGATACTGATTAGCAGCCCCATTGCTTTTTGAAATACTTTGCCTACCAAGCTTTCAAGTTCTTGAAGCCAGCTCCAGTTTTCGTGCTCGATCGAGGTTGACGCCTTCATTTGAGTCGAAGATATGCTTGCATTGCTTAATTGTTTCACTCCATATCCAATCATTCTCCTATCCTTTATTCCCTCTGTACTTTTGTGACCTGCAGAATTACAAAGCAAAACTATCAACCTTACATTCAGACACAACACTAAAACAAGTGAGATTTTAAGCTCTTACCATTGGTTTCCAAAGAGGGTTTGGAGGATTCTGACCAGAGAACAAGGGTTGGGGTGATAATGGTGAGAGCTGCCCAGAAGAAGAATATCACCACAAAGGTTCTATCACCCATTTCCCCCCTTTTTCTTGTATGAAATATTGATTCAGTTTTGGGATCTTTAATGTAAGTGTTTTTGAGAAGGAGAGACTTGATTTGGCTAAGGGAAAGTGCCAGACACAAAAACCTTCAACAATTAGCTGGCCATGTTTAAGGAACAATACTAATATAAGACTTGTATATATTAATAATACTCTAAACAAATTGTAATATTCTTTTCCTTAACTAATCAAAGTCAAGTAGAAACAAAAAGAAAAACCCCATGGAGATTACAGTTTGTTGGGAGTTGTTTTTCAAGACGTGTGTGAAATGATCAAGCATCCATCTGGCATTTCCATATCATCCCCCAAGTCAATTTTCTTGAAAGCTAGCTGCCCCTGCACTCAGTTTATACAACCACCACATAATTGACAACTTAAAATAATTTTAAAGCTTCAAACATGGAGTTATCAAGGCTTGAAAAGGTTCCCCTGATGGCTGCTTGATACAAAGCCAATATCAGGTCAACAAACAACTATGCAAGCAAAAATAACTTTTAGGCATTCTTATTAGCTAAAACATGGGGCGAAATGGGCTAAAACCTCAAACAGTGAAAAGAATATGTAGTGACTATTACAAAGTAGGTTAACCAATTTTGATGTGGAACATAGTAGTCCATGCATATTAGTCGATCATTCGAAATAAAAACCCTGGATTCCCGACATGTATACATGTGATTAATGACTCTTCCATTCTAAAATCTAAAACAAATGAAAATTGGAGCTTGAAAAAGGCTACACCTATCTGGATTCTTTTTCCAGAAAAGGATGTAAACAACCCTTTAATCTGTAGCTGAACTCGTGCCAGTGGGAGCTGTCTTCTTCTCAGTATACCTCTGTTGAAACCCAAAAGGCAAAATGTTAGATATCTATATATGTATGTATGTATATACTATATATACTTGATCAAAGCTCTGACCTGCTTCCCAATGCTGAATGGAATATATTTATACTTGATCATATGCATTATCTGACGCTTCATAGTGAGAACAAATAGTGCAATCCAGTAGAAGAGTAATACGGGCCAAAAGACAGGAACATCAAATATAGAAAAGAAAGTCATCAAGAAGCCTATGCAAAATGCTTTTGTTATTGAGTACCTGAAAACCATATTTCCAAACAAAGCAAGTCCTTTTTGAGCCAATATAAATTCCCTAGAATTCAGACCAAAAGGAAATTCCACTACAAAAGAAGAACTAAAACAGATAGGAATCCATTTCTGGCTAAATCTCGGGAGCTTTGAAACTAAAACAGTGCTTAAAGATCTTAAACATATGCTATTTTGCTTTTCATACAGGAAATCTTTCATTAATCCGAATGTTTATCATCAATTATTACCAACTTCCGCATTTTAAGTTCTGGTCTGTTGATTCATTTTTGGTAATGGTCCGGGTTGAAGAACCATCTTCAAGGAAGGTGAGATGGACTTGATTATTTTTGAGCTGGGAAGAACCACAAAGCATAGAAGAGTGTATAAAAGCATTGGACAGCCCCCAAAGACGAGGGAACGAGCATTGTCATTGGTACAATAAATATGAGGACGTGGGATCGAGCATGTTTAAACACTCAATATCCTCCGATATATGAACAAGGAGGGGTCTGGGTAGTATAAACATTATACACTGAATGTTCAAAAAAAGGACAGCTCTGGAAGTCTTCTAACTCAAGTTTGTCTCGTAAATATCCGAGTCCATACGCATTTATATCCCAAAAACCCAACATGGTCAACGAATGCAAAGATTTCAATGGAAGAAGCAAGAATGTTCACAAACACTCTATAGAATTTATTCCAAGTAATTTACAGATGGAAAAAAAGGGTTATTTAAATTACCAAAACTTGAACTCCGGAAGTCGACGAATGAAAGGCTTGAATTCATCGGAGCCTCTAGTTGGCAATGAGACTTCATCCAAGTGCTCAAGTTCGAGTTCAGGATCAACCTTGGGCGATAAGAAACCAATCAATAGATTCAGGATGTAAATCCCAATGCCGTAGGATACGATATAAAAGCCTTGCAAGAGGTAAACGCGTAGAACGTAAATGGCTGCAATGGCAAGCGTTCCAAGCCATCTTTCCCTGAGATGCGGTGTGGAACGATCCAAACAGTACTGAAACGTTCGAGAGAACTCGGTCTTCCACTTGGCTATCGGCGCCAGCGCCGTGGCAGCGTCGTCCCCTGATCCTTCCATTTGAAATTACAAAATTTTAATTTTGAAACCCACCCCTAAAAAGACAGAAAGCAAAACCAAATGCGGATGACGATTTAGAGATTGTTGTATTAAGTAATGCAGGGAAAATAAATGAAAATGTAAAGAAAAAGACTGTGTGGGTTGCCTTTGAATGAAGATGAAATTAGGGTTAATGAAAGAGATGTTAATGATAAACAAGATTTTAATGCCGGTTTTGACGAGAATAGTAAGAAACAAGAACAATGACAAAATTGCAGGCAGTTTACAGTTACACTTACACGGGTTGCTCGTCCCGTTTCTTAAGCATCAAAACGCACCTCTTTGATGAAGAAGCGAATCGGGATGGACTTTGCCGTAATGGGCCTTCTTTTAATGGGCTAATTTTATAAGGTACTATTTTAGTCATCGAGTAAAGTTTACAAATAATCATTACATTATAGTAATACTTTTATTTTAATCACTCAATTTTAAATTGTTATAGAATGGTTATTAAATTTCGATTTTTGTTATAAATAGTCTTTGAGCCATTAACGACTATTGTAATGTGACAATTCAGTCCTTTATATTTACACATTTCAGCAGCAGCAGGTTTTTCTTGTTCTCCCACAATCTCAAAGGCATCAATCATTTGTTGTACAGCTCCCTGATCCAAAATATGGAACGCCTCTCTAACCTCTACCACAATAATCCTACATACAGAGCTTTTTAAAGTTTTCCCTTATTGCCACAAGAGCATCCTTGACCAGATCATCTCGTGATGGTCTCTAAAGATCTCAAACCCGCGTTCCAAGTACGTCTTTGCAGCTTGAGAGCGAGATCCGATGGCAAAAGCCTGGTACTCAAAGTTGTCGGGCAGTTGTAATAGAGATCAATGTATAAAATGGCGCAAGGCGCACAAAAGCGATAGGGGTCCTATAGTCAAGGCGCAAGGCGTGCTTTATTGAAATGAGAATAATTTTTGGAAGTTAAAAATATATTAATCAAAGCGCAAATAAAATTATCAATTAAATACTATCCACTGTTTTCCCTTCTTTTTATGTTAATTGTGTAAATATGTGATTTTAAATTAATAAATATCTAATTATATTAGAATTTTTATTGGTTATTGAATGAAAATGTTTCGAAACTAAACTTATAAAAAAAATTGGATATAAAAAAATTATTAAATTTATTTGAATATTAAAATTATTGTTGAAAACTTATGTATTTAAAGTGATTTTTTTTCTTAATCATTGTTTTTTAACCAAAGGAGATAAGTTTAAATTTATAGAAATGAAAGATTAGAATTTATAGAAATAAAAAAGACACGTTACACAAACGTGTAAAAAGCTTGCCCAGTAGTGGGGTCCACACCTCTTTTTTAGGTTAAAAAATTTATCTTTTCTTAGTCATTGATCTCGTTAATCAGACTATCAAATTTATTAAATTGATCTATTTTGACCATCACAGTTAAAAAATTAACGGGATGGTGACGTGCCATCTCCCGATTGGACAATTTATTTTAAGAAAAATTAAAAAGGAAGGTTGAGCTTGGTATAGATTAAACTTGGAACCACTAGGTTAAAAACCTCATGTGTTTGCTACCGCTCTAACCCATCTTTAGTGTAATGAATTGTACCATTTAATATATATTAGGGAATAAAAAAAGTAAAAATGTTAAAAGGGGACTCGAACTTAGATCCCAATTGATGTGTATAATCACACAAACATTCGATTTAATTTAAATATGAAAATAATTAAATATTTGATTTTAAAAAATAATCGATTTAAAAGAAAAGTAATTCAATATAAAATATTTGAATTTAAATAATCGATTTAATTTAAACAATCAATTTTAAAAAATATTCATTTTAAAAAAAAGAAATTCGATTTAAAATATTTGAATATTTAATAAAAATATTCGATTTAATTTAAATTAAATATGAAAAAGGAAAAAAATCAAATATTTTAAATCGAATTACTTTTCTTTTAAATTGAATGTTTTTAAAATCGAATATTTAATAATTTTCAGATTTAAATTAAATCGAATATTTGTGTGATTATATACATCCCAAGTAATCTAAGTTTGAGTCTCTTTCAACTATTTTTTTATTCCATATCATTTACTATCTTTTATTTATATATATAGATTAAATGGTGCAATTCATTACACTAAAGATAGGTTGGAGTAGTGGCAAACATGTGAGGTTTTTAACCTGAATGATGCAGGTTCAATTCATGCCATTTTATCTTTCATCCTTAATTTTTCATTTAACCAGGTGGTGACACGTGTTACTATCTAATTAGAGGGGAAAATATATTAAATATTAAATAAATTAAAAATTATAATAAATTGTCCAATCGTGTGATGACACGTGTCTTCACCTTGATTGAATGATTAATTTTAATTAATAAATTAAAATTTGGACCAAATTGATATAATAGGTAAATAACATGGACTAAATGTAATTTTATAAATTTCCGTTAACTGCCACGTCACCACTCCATTAGTTTTTTAACGGTAATAGGTAAATAACATAGACTAAATGTGTAATTTTATAAATTTCCGTTACGTGTCACGTCACCACTTTGTTAGTTTTTTAACGGCGATGGTCAAAATAGATCAATTTAATAAGTTTGGTGGTCTAATTGACGAATAAAATAGTTCGGTAGTTAAAATAGGTACGCCCCTAAAGTTCGGTGGTCATTGGAGTAGTTTACCCAAAAGAGTTTTTAACTAGGATTGCAAATTAGGGTAAAGTAGACCATAAGTACTATACTATGTTCAAATGACTATTTTTGCGAACTTTTAAAAGTTACAGGCAGTGTTTAAAAGGGCACTAGTGAAGCGCGTCTAGGCCCTAAGGTGAGGCGAGATCGAAACGCTTAATTGTATCTAGGTGAGGCAAGTTTAATGAAGCGCAATAAGGCGCAAAGGTGATGAGGCGTTAAAATGCGACGCCTTGCTCAATTGTCTTTTTTTTTGTATTTATTTTCTTTTACATACTAAAGTAGATCATATCTGGGTTACACAAAAAACATTAGTCAAATTAAATTTAAAATTTGTCTAATAAAATTTAAATTAACTCGGTTAAATTTTTAAGTTCGAATTAATATTAATTGTTTGATAGACTGTAAAATTATTTCAAGTTTAAGTTTTGAGTTATTTAAATTCAGATGAATCTTGTTAAGTTATTTTCATCATGGTTTGTCCAATGATATTAGAGCATAATATGTAGTTTGAAAAGCATATTAAGATTGTATTAGATGTTAATTAAAGTTAGTTATATTAGCTATTATTTAGGAGATTATGTCCATCCGAATCTTATTATATCCATTCCTCTGAATCCCATTGTGGTTTCCGCAACGACGATCCGTCCGAATCTTATTATATCCATCCGAATGAAAACCCCCCGCTCGTTCTTACCTCCGCTCTTCTAAATGGCAGTAACTATCACGCTTGGGCGCAATCCATGAGAATGGCTTTAATTTCTAAAAACAAATTTCAATTATTTGATGGAACAATCAAAGAACTTAAAGAAGATATCGTGCGTTATCAAGCTTGGGTGAAGCGAAATAACTTGGTGTAATCTTGGTTGCAGCGTGTTATTAATCCAGAAATTACACGAGTAATTTGGATCAACACGACATATAGGCTTTGGGTTGATTTTTTCGACCGATTCAAACAAGATAATTTGCTCTGCGTCTCTAATATGCTTAAAGATTTTTACAGTCTTCAGCAAAGTAACCTTTCTGGACTACTTTTCACACTCAGTTGAAGGTTATTTGGGACGAAATATGTAATATCTGAGAAATAGTTTATACTTCTCGATGGACAATTGGTTAAGGTTTCAACTGATTTCTTAGGGGGTCTAAATGATAAGTTTTCAATTCCTAAATGACAAGTTTTCAATTCCTAAATTTCTTAAGGGGTCTATTGTTAATAATAAGTATGTTAAACTTCCCAATGGACAATTGGTTAAGGTTTTGCATATAGGTACTGTGCAACTTTCAACTGATTTAATTTTGTACAATGTTCTTCATATTCCCTTCTTTGAGTTTAATTTAGTTTATGTCTCTCTTTTAACTCAAGAAAGTATCATTTCTTTAATTTTCTCACATAATTGTTGTTATATACATGATATCAGTCATTGGAGAACGATTGGTATAGCTAGAAAAAACATCGTTTGTACCAGCTTGAACTTTCAAATTTGTAAAGTAGCTTTAATACTATTATATGTAATGTTGATACTTCCATTTCTTCTAATTCTGCTTCTTCTAGATCCTTTCATATTTGGCATGCTAGGTTAAGATACCCTTTAGGTTCTAGAATGAAACACTTTTTCAAATTGCATAATAAAATTCTTTTTAGTAATTTTTTACTTGTGACATTTGTAGTCTACCTAAGCATAAAAGGCCGCCCTTTCCTTCTAGTATATCTATTTCTAAGTTAGTCTTTGTTCTCATTCATCTTGATGTATGGTGACCTTTCCAATTGAAAGCATATTGGACATACCTATTTTCTTACTGTTGTTGATGATAAAAGTAGTTTTGTTTGAATTTTTTCTATGCAGTTTAAATCTGAAGTTAAAAATCTTATTATAAAATTCTATAATCTTATTCAAACTCAGTATTTTTAAACAAATAAAATGTATTCAAACAAATAATACAAAAGAATTCAGTATGGCTGATTTTTTTAGTTCTAAGGGTATAATTCATCAGACCTCTTGTACCCACACTCCTCAGCAAAACATCAACACTTGCTCACTGTTGCGAGAGCTTTAAGAATTCAGGCTCATTTACCTCTTTCTTTCTTGATTGACTGCATATTGCATTTTATTTTTTTTAATAAATATTACTCATACTCCTATATTACATAATCAAACTCCTATGAAAATTTTTATTTCAAAGCAAAAATATTTTAGAAAATTTAAAAATATTTGGTTGTCATGCATATGCCTCTGTTTTACCTAAAGAAAAAATCAAAATGCATCCAAGGGCATCAAAGTATATTTTTCTTAGATATCCTAAATATACTAAAGGATATAAATTGTTTGACTTAAATTCGATTTTTTATTTTATTTTTAGGGATACTACTTTTTCTGAAAATGTTTTTCCTTTTCAAAATTCTAGTTCTGTTTTCGAAAACATTCATGATTATAATCATGCATTAGAAGAAATAATTCCAGAAGAATCTGCTTTTTTAATGATAATGATGTTTTTCCTTCAGATAATACAACTTTTTATGAATTTATTATACATGATTCCAATAATTCTTCAGATCATCAGATTCTAGCTAATGCCTCAATTGATAATTCTAATAATACATCTTTCAAAGATGTTCATCCTTCTCCTATACACAACAGTGCTATACCTGCACCTATTTTTGTTCTTGATGTTATTCAACAGCCTTCTAGTTCAGTTCCTATGGCAAGGTCGTCAAGAACTGTTAAGCTGCCTCAGAAGTTTAATGATTACCAAGTCACCTTGTCAAAGTCAAGAACAACACTTCATACATTTGCTCAGGTCATATTCTATCATAATATCTCTCATTCATATCAATCTTATATTGCTTATGTTGATAGTTTAGTAGAACTTAAAACTTATAAACATGTTATATTATATGATTGTTGGAAAATTGCTATGAATGATGAAATCTTAGCTTTAGAAAACAATCATACTTGAGATTTAGTTCACTTTCCTCCTGGTAAAAAGACTATTGGATGTAAATGAATTTTTTGAACTAATCTTAAATCTGATGGTACTCTTGATAGGTATAAAGCTAGGTTAGTAGTCAAAGGCTATACTCAGCAATTTTGTGTTGACTTTCTTAATATCTTTAGCCCAGTAGCTAAAATTACTACTATTAGAACCTTAATGGCAGTAGCAACTTCTCAAAACTAGTTTTTACATCAGCTGGACATAAATAATGCTTTCCTTCATGGTTTTTTAACAAGAAGAAGTCTATATGAATCTACCACCCGAGTTTTCTAGTGCAAAGTCTGGTCTAGTTTGCAAACTTAATAAAAACTTATATAGTTTTAAACAAGCTAGTAGACAGTGGAATGAAAGGCTTACAGTAGCTTTGGTTAGTCAAGGTTTTAAACAAGCTATTTCTGATTCTAGTTTGTTTACTAGAGGTAAAGTTCTCAATTTCTTGCATTAGTTGTTTATGTTGATGACATTATTCTTACTGGTCCGAATTTACATGAAATAAATTCCATTAAAGATTTTCTTCATACTACATTCAAAATAAAAGATATAGGAGATTTAAAATATTTCTTAGGTCTTGAGGTTGCAAGGTCAAGTAAAGGCATAAATCCATGTCAAAGAAAATGTACCTTGGAACTGTTAAAAGATTCTGATTTTCTAGGTTCTAAATCTGCTTCAACACCTATTGTTCATAAGAAAAGAATATATCAATATGATGGTGAACCCTTAACTGATATTACTTGTTATCAAAGACTTATAGAAAAGCTTTTATATCTCACTAATACTCGGCCTGACATAGCCTTTGTCATGCAATAATTGTCCCAATTTTTGTTTGCTCCTACTACTGAACATATGATTGCTGCTCATAGAATCCAAAACGTCGTTTTGGTCTATATTAAGCATTAACAGTCCGTTACAGTTTAACGATCGAGTTTTTGGATTGAACAAAAAACAATGTTCAGTGGTATAACAATAGCAAAAAACAATGTTCAGTGGTACAATAATATCATTTTATAGTTTAGTAGTATGTTCGATACAAAGATTAAAGTTTAATAGCATTTCGTGTAGTTTACCCTTTTTTGAAAAAAATAGGTGTGAGGTGTCTAACATTTATACCACTACAATTTTAGGTGTATGGTCATTAAAGGTCGTGTGACAATAATTTTAGCTTTTTTAGATTTTTTTGAAAAAAGACTTTAAAATTTTCATTTAAAAAACCACAAAAATTCAAAACTCAAAATAGTCACCGATGCCGCCGTCGAGCCACCCCTTTAGTCATCGAACCCAAACAACCATTTCCTCAATCTTACAATCATAAAAAATCGATGAACGACGTGCTAGTCAAACACCAATTTCGTATTCATCGTTCAATGCTCGACCATAACACTATTCGCTGGTTTTCGACGAGGTACGTTAGGAGAAATGGTCGGACTTAGGTATCTTAAAGGTACCCCTGGTCAAGGGTTATATTTCTCTACTTATAATCAATTAAAATTGAATGCTTTTTTTAATTCTGACTGGGCTTCTTGTCCAGACACGAGAAAGTCTACTACTAGTTTTTATGTTTTCTAGGTTTTGCACTAATTTTCTGAAAATCAAAAAAGTAACAGACTATATCTCGGTCTTCTAGTGAGGCTGAATATCGAGCCTTTGCTGCTGTCACCTATAAAATTCAATGGATACACTTTCTACTCTTTGATTTATATTTGAATATTTCTTCCACAAATCTATTTTGTGATAATTTGTATGTCATTAAACTTGCAGAAAACTCAGTGCATCATGAACGGACCAAATATATTGAAATTGATTGCCACCTAATACAAGAAAAAGTTTAAAAAGGACTCACCAAGTTGTTGCTTGTTTCTTCTCACAATCAGTTAGTTGATTGCTTTACTAAAGCTCTTTTTTCAATGCTTCTTTTCAAGATACTATTTTTAAGTTGGGCATACAAAACTTGTATGCTCCATCTTGATGGGGGGCTATTAAGATTATATTATTTATTAATTAAAGTTAGTTATATTAGTTATTATTTAGGAGATTATATTAGTTAAAAAAGCTTTTTTTATCTGTATAAAAGACCACGTGTATTTTTCTCTTTAACACAATTTCAATAATAATAAAAACGATTCCTTTCTCTCGTCTTTTTCATCTTACTCAAATCCCTAATTCTCTTCAACATCTTCTCAACCTCTCAAACAGAAATCTAACAAAGTATAACACACAATATATACTAATATTAATTAAATTGGATCCAATTTAAATTAAATTAATTTGGTTAAGTTTCCAAATTTACTTGATACAATAAAACATTATTGCGAATTTGAGTCACTTTAAGTTTAAATTAATATTGAATCGAGTTATTTCTATCGCGATTTAATTTAAACTATTACACCGATTTTGAAAATATAATGTATTGGTTCTAAATACTCAAAAACTTAATAATGTTTTATTAGTTTCAAGTATGTTTTTAAATATTTTTTGGTTGCCCTCCTAGTTTTCAAGACTTTTCTCCAACTAATCTAGATCGTCTTGCATCGCACCAAGACCTCCTTGAGAGTTTCTGCATACAAAATGATCTACTTACCACTTGGATCATTCCTGTTGGTTATGTTTTTAAATATTTAAATTTAAACTATAACTCTAATTAAATCGAATTTAGAATTAAATTAATTTATCCGAATCTTCAAATTTAAAATAAAGTTATTATTAGAAACCTTAAATATCAATGGTATGAATTAATTAAATGAAGTTAAAAAATTAGATATAGAGTCCGTATCAAGAGTAAAAAAAAGGAAAAAGAAAGAACTTATTGAGGAAGGAAACATGGTTGCCGCCAACCCCCTTAATTTCTTCTAAGAAACAAAACAAAAAAAATCATACAACTCCAACTCTTGCTAAAGAAGAAGATACTAAGCTCAAGGTACTCCTCTCTCTCTCTCTCTCTCTCTATATATATATATATATATAGGGATAGGATCAAGTTACACGGTGTAAAACTCTCTAAGTTTTACACCTTTTTTGGATCGTTGGATGAGTGAAACGGATGGATAAGATTAACAGTAAAATATGTGAAGATTATCACTTGGGAATTAAAAACACGGAGTTAATCTCAACCATCCATTTCCCCCATCCAACGATCCAAAAAAGGTGTAAAACTTAAAGAGTTTTACACGGTGTAAGTTGATCCTAACCCATATATATATATATATATATATATATATATATATATATATATATATATATATATATATATATATATATATATATTTGTCTCTCACCTATGTATTTTCGTATTTTTTTCATGTTACAAACCCATTTAAGGGTTTGTTACACAAGGAACATACGGCTAAGGTGCAAGTCCAACCTATTGTACCTTATGACATTTTAACTATTGGTGGCTTTTGATATGGAATTATGGATTATTAAGCACTGAAAATATTTAATCTTAAGATTTTCCTCTGCCTTGGTTCCATCTGCTTTTTTCCCCGTAAATTCCTCAATCACTTATTTTCATCTAGAGCATATTTATTTGGCTTTCATTCAACTAGTCCTTATTTTTATTGATAAATTTGAAGCTAAATATCTTTCTTTCCAGCTTACAAGTCAAACCCTAACGTGATTGAATATTTGGGAATGTTGTGTAGTTTGGAATAAAACACTTATTATGATGTAAAAAGCAAATATTGCAAACCAAGTTATCTAATTTTTATACGATGATATTTTAATTTCTCTTGTTTATTGTGTTGATACTTGATAGGTTTCTATATTGACAGACATGGAAAAGCATGCTAGTAGAAGGACTGATTTGGGTTGGAATCATGGTTATTTGGATGATCCTAAAGTCATCAATGATGTCACTTGCAAATATTGTTCGATAGTTTCCAAAGGTGGAAGGTGGAATTCATAGGTTTAAACAACATCTAGCTGGTGGATATCGAAATATAAGAGCTTGTATCAAGTGCTCTGCCCATGTGAGAAAAGAAATGATTGATCACTTCGACAAGAAAAAAAAGAACGAGAGAAGATGAACTTGCTGCATTAGTATGACTATGATAAGATGACTAAATTTGATGACAAAGATGAAATGCAAGTTCTAGAAGCCGACCAAAAAGGGAAACAATTCATGAGAATGAGACCAATGAATCCCAATGTGAAAAGGTCAAGGTAAGTTGGTCCAGTAGATGCTTTTATCAAATCTCCTACACCAAAAATGGGCAACAAACAACCATTAATGAGACCTATAAGAAAGAACAAAGAGAGAAGGCATGTGTTGGTTTTGCTAAATAAATGTATGATGCTGCAATTCCTTTTAATACTCTCACTTGTCCTAGCTTTAAAGTTGCTATTGATTCAATTACTAGAGCTGGAATTGGAATGAAGCCGCCAAGTGCTTATAAAGTAAGAGTCCCTCTCTTGAATAAAAAAGTTGCAAATACTAATGAGAATATGAGGAATTACATAGAAGAATTGGCCAAAACAGGATGTTCTATTACGTCGAACAAATGGACTGATCAATGTGGAAGGGCAATTATTAATTTTTTAGTTAATTGTTGGAGAGGAAGCATGTTCCTAAAGTCCGTTGATGCGTCAAGATATTCAAAGACCGGTGATAAGCTATATGGCCTACAAAGTAGTATTATGGATGAAGTAGGTGAAAGCAATGTTGTACAAGTTGTAACAGACAATGGAAGCAACTTCGTGGCTGTCAACGCACTCTTAATGGAAAAGTATCCGCATTTATATTGGACTTCTTGTACGGCCCATTGTATTGATATGATTCTTGAAGATCTTGGAGCAATTTTTGTTATTGATAAAGTCTTAAAGAGGGCAATTCAAATTAATAGTTTCATTTATCAAGGCACATGTCTTTTGAATATGATGAGACAATTCACTAAACAAAGAAACTTGCTAAGGCCAGTAGAGACAAGATTTGGAATTGCTTTTATCACACTTTCATCAATGCAAAAATAACAAGACAACTTAAGAAAGATGTTTACATCTCAAGAATTGAGAACTAATAAATAGGCCAAGAAAACTGGGGGAAAAGAGTTGTCGATACTATTTTGATTCCTTTCTTTTGAAATGGCATTGTATATGCATTGAAATTAAGTGGTCCTTTAGTTCATGCACTAAGATTGGTGGATGGAGAGAAAAAACTTGCCACGAAATACATATATGAGGCTATGGATCATGCTAAAGAAGCTATTGCAACTTCACTGAATGAAAATGAGTCCATGTACTCCGAAGTGTTTAAAATCATAGATAAGAGATGGGAATGTCAGCTACATCGCCCTTTACATGCTGCTGCCCACTTTCTTAATCCTAAATACTTTTATGATAATCTTCAACTTCAAGAATGTGAAGAAGCGGTAGATGACTTGTATGCATGTATCTTAAGGTTGGTCCGTGCACCCGACAAGCAAGATAAGATTATGGAGGAGCTCACTTCTTACAAGAGAGCACATGGACTATTTGAGAATCAATTGACTATTAGACACAGGAAGACTAAGGCTCTAGGTAATTAAAATTTAACTATCATATGTATGATATCTTTTATACTTTTATTTATTTAAATTTAACTTTTAATGTTACAGCTGATTAGTGGGCATGTTATGGTTCTTCAACAACTACTTTGCAACAATTTGCCATAAAAATTTTGAGCCTTACTTGTAGTGCATCAGGATGTGAAAAAAAAAACTAGAGAACTTTTAAGCAAGTAAGTCATATCAGTCAACTAAGTTATTTAATTAGTAATGCTAAGTTCTTGGTATTGAGGTATTCTGATAATTAAAAACTAAATATACTTCTCTCAATGTCTCACAGATTCTTACCAAAAAAAGAAATAGGCTCACACAATCAGACTAAATGGCTTGGTGTATGTCAAATACAATCGAGCATTGGTTTAATGGTATGAGTTGCAAGATAAAATTGACCCAATAACTTTCAAACATTGATGAAAGCAACGAATGGTTGACTGGAAGGACATAGGAAGATGCTCAAGATGAGTTTGTATTCGAAGATGATGAAGGTCTTACTTGGGGACATGTTGCGACTGTTGCCGTAGTTCATGAAGAACGATTTAATTTGAGATCAAGAGAGAGCACACAAAGAGGAAGAGATGGCAGTTCACAATAAGAAAATAAAGATGGCGATGAACATGAGGAAGACGACGAAGGCTACCACTCACTTGATGAAGATTATATAGAGGAAAATTTGGCAGGAGAAGATGATTACATATGATGCCATATTATCTTACATCCTTTTGAGATTATTATATAGCTAGATGTCTAGCTTTGCCTATTTACATATAAAGAAATTGCTAGTGCATGAAATTATAAGCTTTTGTTAAAATGCAATAACATTGCTCTTTTTTATTAGAAGATTGAAAGGTAATTAATAAAATTATGAGCTTTTGTTGAACTTATAATCATTTTTAAAGTTCTAAATTTTCATGTCATTGTATGGTGAGATCAAGTATCTATTATAGTTTTATGTGTCCTTAGAAATTATTTTGCAAAACCAGTCGTTCCAGACTTTCAGTTCCAGTTAAAATCTCTGATCTTGTGAATTTTTTTAGAGATTATTTTACAGTTCCATTCGTTCCATGCATGTCCAAAATCCAAATGTGATGGCATCTTGCAAAGTGGGCAGGTTTGTTTTTTTAAACAACTCATTCTTGAACTATCTAGTTGGTAAAATTTGTGTTTTAATAAAATAGTCACTTGACTTATTGATTTTAAAAAAAGTGCTTAATAAATCAAATGCTAATGATGAATACTATTTAATGTTTACATTCCATGTTTAATGTAAAGAACATAATCTAATCTTCCAAAGACAAAACAAAAATGAAGCTGATAATTTTCACTTATTGTTCTTCTTGCTTGACAATATAGAAATGAAAAAATTGTATATTTTTAATTTTCAAAAGGTGCGCCTTACTTCAATAAGGCGCGCGCCTTGTGCCTCGGCTATGGGGCTTCTATCGCCTTAGCGCGCCTTACGTCATTTTTAACATCGGTTACAGGATAATCATTAATTTTTCTAAATAGTTACAAAATGGTCATCGCGATATTAGGAAATGGTCATTAAATGTTAGGGTAAACTACTCAAATGGCCATTTAACTATAGGTTTGGTGTTGATAAGACCATTATATTTTTAATTTTAGCAATTTTACCACTTAAAGAGTTAAGTGGTCTCAATCAAGCCACCAACCGTTAAAACACAACAGAGAGGCTGGCGTGGCTGTTAAACAAAACTGGTATAATTACACATTTGATTCATGTTTTTTACACATTCTATCATTTTGGTCCTAAATTTAATTTAATAAATTTAACCAATCAATTAAATAGTGACACATGTCACCATTTGGTTGAAAGATTTTAAAGTATTTTTATTTAATTTAATCAATTTATTGTACACTAACCAGATGTTGACACAAGTCACCATGATTTTAAAGATTGATGTATATGATAAAACGGAAGTTTACATTAATTTTGTTTTATTCCAGAAAAGTCTGTGCATATAAGTTTTAAATATAATTTTATTATCATAATCGGGTGAATCTAGTCTTTTTCTTGTTCTACTACCAACAGGGCCACCTCCCCAAAAAGGGGTCTTTGTGGTTTTACAATCACTACAGAACTTATTGTTGTTCTCACTCATTGTATCTTCACGAGATGATTTCTGTGTATGATTTAGAAATTATCTAATGAAGATACAATGAGTGAGAACGACAAGAAGTTCTGTAGTGATCGTAAAATCACAAAGACTCTTCTTTGGAGAGGTGGCACTGGTGGTAGAAGAATAAGAAGAAAACCATATTCACCCGATGATGATAATAAGACTATATTTAAAACGTGTATGCACATACTATTTTTCGAATATAACAAAATTAATGTAAACTTCAATTTTATTATATACATCAACGTTAAAACTCATTATTAAATATGGTAATAAGACTATATTTTAAATTTGATCACAGTAACACGTGTCAACACTTGATTGGTGGATAATAAATTGATTAAATTAAATAAAAATACTTTAAAATCCTTTAACCGAATGGTGACACATGTCTTGACTGATTGGTTAAATTTATTAAATTAAATTAAATTAAATTTAGAACCAAAATGATAGAATGTGTAAATAACATGGATCAAATGTGTAATTATACCAATTTTGTTTAATAGCCATGTCGGCCTCTCCGTCATATTTTAACAATTGGTAGCTTGATTGAAACCGCTTAAATAGTTAAGTGATAAAATTTCCAAAACTGAAAATATAGTGGTCATATCGACATTAACCTCATAGTTAAGTGGTCATTTAAGTAGTTTACCCTAAATTTTATCGAATTGTAGCAAAATGTCTTTAAGAACATTATTATTATTATTATAACGTCATAATGACCATTTTGTAACAATTCAAAAAATTTATTGACAAATTTGTAACTACTGGAAGTTTAAAGACCAAAACAATCATTTGAGCATAGTTTAGAGACATCTATTGTATTTTACCCTACAAATTAAACACTAAAAAAATAAAAAACTTGCTAGATGAGTGACAAGAATGAAGATATACAAACAATATTAGACCTTCAAATATGCAATTGAATCAAGATAATGCTCCTATTATTTTTGGCAAATATACAAAAATTTGATCAGCGAGTTGAATACGTAGAGAACAATTAAGAAAAGAAACAAAAGAGAAACAACAAAGGCTTCCATACCTTTTTAAGTAACTATCGAAGTAGCATGTGAAAAATTAAAGATCGTATATCAAACTTATTCTTTACTAACTATAATCAACCACAGTCCACAGAGACTTCACATCATTTAACGCAGTAGCACAGACAATATCATCTCTTACATCAACAAAGTGTATGCAATCTATGTCAAGTTATCATAAGTTCTAGGAAAAATGCTACTTAATCACATAACACCTTCACAGCTAAAAGTAAGCACACAAGTAACATTCAATTAAAAGTCATTGGCATGCACAAAATAACATTCTTTTCAATCCATCTTTTTTATTTCTCTAACCCGCTGTGTATCATGAAGTTTTTGTTGAATAAAAAAGCAAATACGAGCTTTTTACCAAGGTCACTGTCAAGGAAAAGGTGAATATAGCAGTTGCAGGGAATAAAGACGTTACCACAGAGGAAGTTGGCAACCAAGAAACTATCACCAAGGATAACCAAGTATTACGCAGAAGTTTGAGAGAGAAAAAGACTTCTCGAGCCTTAACTGATTTTATCCGTTTCTAAGAAAATAAATAAGAGAGCATGTGAAATGTAAAAAGAACAGTTGTAAAAACCTTGAATATTTCTCCAACTTCTTAATCTACTGTCTATTTTCTTCTTCTATCTCTATTTTCTCTTGTTTCTGGTTACTGATACATTACAATTTGGTGCTTTCATTGATTTTACCACTATGGTAAACCATTCGGACTCGATCAAAGCCCTTCAAGATACCACCGGACGCCATGAGCAATTGTTGACATCGCTCCAAAAATTCACAGAGGATCAAAAACAATGGAATGCTACCACACAAACTACTCTTGAAGAGATGGCCCGTAATTTGCAATCCATTTCCTGTTAGCTTGGAGTATCCGCAACTACGTCTGGTGAGGGTGAAGTGACCGGCAACATCACTGTTCTTCGGGGGAAAACAAAAGCACGTACTGATGCAGAGGATGTGTTTCCTTTTGCTCCGAAACCAGTTCAAGTCGAGTTACCCTTATTTACCGGCAAGGATCCAGAGGAGTGGCTAGCATCGGCTCATGATTTCTTTGAGTTTTATGGTACCGAAGACCACCACCGTGTTACCATGGCTTCTTTCCGAATGGACGGCACAGCGAAGAAATGGTTTCGCTGGATGCAACGTCAAAGACAATTGGTGGGTTGGAATCATTTGGTTGATGCGATTCGGAAACGTTTCACTGTCATGGAAGTTGAGTCGCCGGCAGGACAACTATCAAAGTTGATCCAAACGACAACGGTGGAAGCATACCAGTCACAATTTGAAGATTTAGCCCTGCGTACCCATAACTTGTCTGATGAATTTCTTACCGAGTGTTTTATTTCTGGGTTGCGTTCAGACATTAAGAACGAGGTATTAGGACATCGATCCACGTCCATGACTGAAGTTCAGGCCTTGGCACGTTTCCATGAAGCAAAGTTTAATGATAGTCGCAGACCCTTGAGTCGAGTATCGGGTTCAAAGCTTCCACCCCTTTTACCCACACCTACAGTGTTTTCGTCGGGGACTAAACACCAGCCGGAACGTTCGTCACAAGCAGATCAATATGCAAATTCTGTTCCTATTATGCAGCCTCGTAGAATTTCCGTAGCGGAAGCTCAAGCACGACGTGAAAAGGGGCTGTGTTACTATTGCGACGCTAAGTTTGTGCCTGGTCATAAGTGTAAAAATCCACAATTATTTTTGTTGGATGATGAATTGGCGGATGCTTCACTAGAACCAGTGGTAACAAGTGTCGCCAAAGCAAGCCAAGAACTAGATGATTGTGATGACACTGCCAAAGAACAATCGTTAGTCTCTTTTAATGCCCTGGCAGGTTGTTTTACTCCTAACACTATCCGGGTCGTAGGGGAAATCCGAGGGCGAGAAGTAAAAATCTTGATTGACGGCGGCAGTACACACAACTTTATACAGTCTCGCGTTGCAAAATATTTGGGTTTGACGGTAACAGAAGCACCAAACTTCAGGGTCCTTGTGGGAAATGGTGAGAAATTACAGAATGAAGGTTGTGTGCGCGATCTTAAACTTCGAGTTCAAGGTACCGAATTGATGACTGACTTCTATGTGTTACCATTAGAGGGTACTGAGATGGTTTTGGGTGTTGCATGGATGGCCACTCTCGGACCAGTGACTATGGATTTTTCTACGCTTCGATTTCAATTTCGCCAAGGAGACAAGGAACATTACTGGCAAGGGGAAACATGGTTGACTCCTCAACCAATCCAATTGCAATCCTTACGGCGTTTGAAAGATACAAAGGCTGTGGCTGCCTATTATTGTTTGCAAATTGATACGGTACCAACGGTGTCAAGCACAATTGAACCAGAAGACATGAGACAATTATTGGCTGAATTTGAAATGGTTTTTGTTGCTCCTCACGGTTTACCTCCTACTCGGGAAACAGATCATGCTATTCATCTACAACCTATGAGCAAACCAGTAAATGTCAGGCCCTATCGATACCCATATTTTCAGAAAGAAGAAGTAGAGCGACAAGTCCGACATATGCTTGAACACCAGTTAATTCGCAAGAGCAACAACCCATTTTCTTCTCTAGTGTTGCTAGTAAAGAAGAAGGATGGTACATGGCGGTTTTGTGTCGACTATCGGGCTTTAAACGCGATCACAATTAAGGATAAATTTCCGATTCCTACTGCCGAAGAACTTTTCGATGAGTTGGGAAATTCAAAGTTTTTTTCCAAATTGGATTTACTTGCTGGTTATCATCAAATTCGAGTCAAGGCGGAAGATGTTCAAAAAACAGCCTTTCGTACTCATGAGGGACACTATGAGTTTCTCGTCATGCCGTTTGGCTTAACCAATGCGCCATCCACTTTCCAGTCGACAATGAATGATCTCTTTCGGCCATTCCTACGTAAGTTTGTGTTAATTTTTTTGGATGACATTCTTGTTTACAGTCGGAATTGGCAGGATCACTTAGAACATGTCCGACAAGTGTTAAAAAAATTGCAAGCGAATGGTTTTGTAGCAAAGCGCAGCAAGTGTGCTTTCGGACAGACCACGATTGAATATTTAGGTCATATAGTCTCAGAAAAAGGATTGGCAGTAGATTCTGCAAAAGTTGAGGCAATCCGAGCTTGGCCGATACCTACAACGCTCAAAGAAGTGCGAGGATTTCTTGGCATTGCATCTTACTATTGCAAGTTTATTAAGGGGTTTGCTACCATAGCATCTCCCATCTCTGATTTACTTCGCAAAGGCCACTCGTTCGAATGGACTGAAGCAGCTCAAATTGCCATGAACCACTTGAAAACAAGTCTTTGCTCTGCCCCAGTGCTTGGGCTGCCGGATTTTAACAAAGAATTTCAGGTTGAAACTGATGCTTCGGGAACTGGTGTAGGAGCAGTTTTAACTCAGGACGGTAAACCTTTGGCCTATTTTAGCCAAAAGCTGAGTGTCCGGATGCAAGGTGCTTCGACTTATAACCGGGAGATGTTTGCCATTACACAAGCAGTGGGAAAGTGGCGTCAGTATTTGGTTGGTCGAAAATTTATTATTATCACTGATCAAAGGTCGCTAAGGGAATTGAACCAGCAGACTATTCAAACTCCGGAACAGCAAAGATGGTTATCTAAATTAATCGGATATGATTTCGAGATTCGTTATCGACCGGGAAAACTTAACAATGTGGCCGATGCATTATCCAGGAAAAATGAAGCAACTTTCATGGCTTTTTCTAGACCATTGTTTGGTATTCTTGATGATATCCGAGCAGCCAGTAGGACAGACACTGATATTCAGCGTATTCGCGCCAGTATTCAACAGGGACAATCTGAATTTTCTGAGTACGAAGAGCAGAATGGTTTGTTGTTAGTGCGAGGTAAAATTTTGGTACCTCAAGAAACTGCACTAAAATCACTATTGTTACGCGAATTTCACAGCTCACTAATCGGAGGACATGCTGGTATTACACGCACTTTTCAGAGATTAGCTGCGAATTTTTATTGGAAAGGTATGCGGAAAGAGGTTCGACAGTTTGTCAATGCATGTCAAGTTTGCCAACGAATGAAGAGTGCTAGTTTGTCTCCAGCCGGACTTCTTCAACCATTGCCGATTCCCAATCAGGTATTTGAGGACATCTCGTTAGACTTTATTGTGGGATTGCCGAGATCTAATGGGAAGGAAACTATCATGGTCGTGGTTGATCGGCTCACAAAATACAGCCATTTTTTTGCGTTGCCGAAGCATTTTGACAGTAAATATGTAGCTCAAATTATGGTTCAAGGGATTGTAAAACTTCATGGGATTCCAAGAACAATTGTCAGCGATAGAGATCGGATTTTTGTTAGTGATATGTGGACCGAGATAGCTAAACTCCAAGGAACCGAGTTATGTTTTAGTTCCGCCTACCACCCACAAACTGATGGGCAAACTGAAGCTTTGAATCGATGTCTTGAGATGTATCTCCGTTGTATGACAGGCGATGATCCGAGCAAGTGGGAACAATACTTAGCATGGGCAGAATATTGGTACAATACGGCGTATCAAACTTCAGCGGGAATGACCCCTTTCCGAGCTTTGTATGGGCGTGACCCCCCCCACCATTCTCAACTATCTGGAGGGCAGTTCTCATAATGCTCAAGTAGACCATGATTTGCAGGAGCGAGATGCTTTGCTTCGAGTATTAAAAGACAACTTAATTCAAGCACAAGTTCGTATGAAAAATCAGGCCGACAAACATCGACGTGAATTAGAACTCGAGGAAGGTAGCTGGGCGTTTGTGCGTTTGCAACCATATCGCCATTTGTCACTGCGTCTGCAGAAGCATCACAAGCTGGGACCACGTTTCTTTGGTCCTTATCGCATTATAAAACGTATTGGTCAGGTGGCTTACAAGCTGGAATTGCCGGATTCCACTCGCATCCACCCCGTTTTTCACGTTTCTCAACTCAAGCCGTGTAAGGGTCAACCTCTCCAGCAAATTACTCCATTGCCGTTGTTGTTGGATGATTTTCGTCCACCTATATCTACCGAGAACCTTGAGGACAAGGTCTTTCTTCCAGGAGGGGGTAATGTCAAGGAAAAGGTGAATATAGCAGTTGCAGGGAATAAAGACGTTACCACAGAGGAAGTTGGCAACCAAGAAACTATCACCAAGGATAACCAAGTATTACGCAGAAGTTTGAGAGAGAAAAAGACTTCTCGAGCCTTAATTGATTTTATCCGTTTCTAAGAAAATAAATAAGAGAGCATGTGAAATGTAAAAAGAACAGTTGTAAAAACCTTGAATATTTCTCCAACTTCTTAATCTACTGTCTATTTTCTTCTTCTATCTCTATTTTCTCTTGTTTCTGGTTACTGATACATTACAGTCACTTGATGGAAAGGTACACTCAACCTCTTATCAAAAACATCCAAGTATTGCTAACTCAATAAGGGAATGTAAAAACCATAAGATTGGAATTTTCTCAATTCTAAACATTTTTTATTTGCATAATATTAATCCTCATTATCATTTTCATTTTCCTCCATCATGTATTTGCCTTTCGGTTATCATATCATATTGCTAATCATCTACCAGTTCAGCAATAATGCAATTGGATAATGATACTTACTTATAGTTTCTAAATTATTTAATCTATCATTCTTTCCTACTATAACCTTATATGTGAAATCATTTTCACTCAGAACAGTATTCTGGTTATGTCAATAACTATGACATGATTCAATTTTTGAAGGATTATTTGTTCCAAAGCATTACTCGAAAAACCTCCTACTTGTCAAGACCTCACCGAATACCAAATTGAGGTTTAAAACCTCAAAGAATTTATTATTTCTAAAAAGTCTTAAATCAACGTCACCAAGTTTAACTACACTAAAGCATGAGATTTAAATGAGAAATTAAAAACCTTGGGTTTATCGGCGAGCTGGACGACGAGTCGGTCCAAAGGAAGCAACAACTCGTAGGTGAAGTTGTAGTTGATACACTCGTTCCGCATGTAATGAGAGAGGACGCGATCTTCGGTAGTTAGATCACCAAGGGCGACATTGATGTTGTCGTCAACTTTTAAGATCTTCTTCTAGTGAGAAGACAACTCGGAGTTAGCCTTGTTGACGCAACCCAATACAATATTGGTCTTGAATCGAAGTTCGATCATTGCAGAGCCTTGCTTTACGACCTCCACCGCATACTCCACTTGGAACAATCGCTCTATAGGGCTCCATGTAGTGATGTCGGTGTCGTACTGGTTCCTGAATATTTTCCTCTATGAAATTGTCCTAATTTACTATTTACTTCCAATTAGAAACCTGCTTTCCACCTGAACTGTTATATTAAGAGGGGTTTTCTTATTTTCTTCTTCTTCAAGACAGAAAGAGAAAAGAGCACACCTAGCATAAACAGAAAGAGGCCCTTTCCATGGCTCGAGTCTGACTGGGTATGGTCGTAGGTTGGGTCACTAATAGGCCTTCTTGACATTGAGTAATTGGTCTAATGGCATGATTTTGGATTGCTCAATGCTCACTAAGATATTGACCCGGTGAATCTTTAATAATTCGGTCTGAAATAATTTAGATATTTTGGATTCAAATTATTATCATATACTGTTTTGAATTTAGATCATTTTAGGTTCAAGTTAATTTTATAGTTAGGTTATTTTTGTTCAGGTCATTTGGGATTTTATACTTTCATTATGTAGGGTTCGGGTTATGTTGAGCTTGCTTTTTTCGATGAAGGGATGGATATATTGTTTCGACAAAAAATTGTACTAAGGTGGTGATTTGTTATAATTGTAAACCAAATTCTTTTCAGAATAAATATATATGTTTTTCGTTGACTGATGTTCTCCATTAGTGTCATATGTTTGGTGTCCTTCACCGATATCCTATGTAGACTGATGTCTTCCATAGACTGAGGTTCTCTGCTAATGTCCTCCGCAGTAAGACGGAGTCCAAGACCAAGTGAAACTTTACTTTCCATTTCACTTGTTCGGCGAAGAGTAACTATTTATGTTGAGTAGATTTACTTTCTATGCATGTTTCCTCTATAAGAAATTAAGTTATCCCTACAAATAGACACTTAAGGTTATGGTTTTTGTAGTGTGTGAGAAATGTTGTACACATAGTATGAGTTAAGTCGTAATACGACATATAAGTTGCACTATTGTAATCTCTTATTTAACATTGTGAACATTTTCTTCTTAAATATGTGATTTTTTTGTAACAACATAGATTTTGAGTCAATGAGTAAGCATTGACTCGAATCATTAGCTTTAAGGTTGGGTTGTATTGTTGGGCTCATTTGGTTATGAAAGAACCTTAATGAGCTTTAACCTTGACTATTGGGTTTGGGTAGTGACCAAGTTGGTACAGGGAAGAATTGAGAGAGTTTTATGTTGCAATTTACCCAAAATTTAAAATAAAGGTCGACTTGTCTTAAATCCCATTTATTAGAACTTGACTTGGAAGGAGACACGCTTTCATCATCACCTTCATAACTACCCTTATCCCTTCTCTCTATTTTTTCTCTTTCAAAACCCAATAGTAAAGTCAAACCTTTGGTTCCTAAATGATTATTCCTGGAATTAAGAGTTAAATGTCTGTAATCTACATATCAAGGGCTTCAAGAATAGATAGAAATCATTAGAAAGTATTGAGATTTAAATTTATGGGTCTTGATGGGAGTTTGAGAAAATAGGTTAAGTGGAGGTTTTAATCCCGTTTTTTAGCCTTAAACTTATGTTTTATGACTCTTTCATCACATGCAAAGTAGTAACTCTTTTTAAAACATCCTTGTGTAATGAAGAAAGTTGGAGAATCCTCTAAAGCTAAAAGAAAATGCAAGGGTAGAGGATTTGGGGCTAGGAGCTTCATTTCAAGCTTAGGAGTAAAGGTTAGTACACCTCCAATTTACTATGTTTCACAAACATCATAAATATAATACCTTGTGTGCTTGTTTTGAGTGTTTTAGAGTAGAAACCTTGATTTATGGCTTAAACTCGGTAATTGATGTTTTAATGAGTAAAAGTGGTAGTAAATCACCCTAAATGACTCTCATAATTTGTAGGATTGATTTAGCGCTTGTTAATGATGAACGTGAGTTGATTGAAGTTGAAATTCGACCATTAGAAAGTAGTTTTTTTAGCTCTAGTAGCGATACTTGGGGAATTAGTATCGATACCCCTTGTGTCGTGAAAAACCAGAAAGAACATGAGATGAGAGTACCGATACTCGATTCATCCGGTATCAGTACTCACTGGTCAGCAGTAGTACTCGAGGATTTTATTCTGAATTTTTAAAACATCGAAGCTTATTTTAGTACTAATACTCGCGAGAGTATCGATATCGAAGGTCAAAATCGGTACTTGAAGGCCAATACCGAAACCGAAATAATTATTTTTAGGACATCAGAAGTCAATTTCGTACCATTACTCAAGTGAGTATCGATATCTCTTATAAGCAGCACTGATACTCACTAGTGAATATCATAACGCACTATGTAAAATGGCCTAGGTTGCTAGCAAAAGTTGGGAAAAGACATGTATATCATAAAACCACGACTAATGCCTTATTAATAATGTGGTATGGATTGATGAAGCTAAATGATGAGAATGAATAGTACTCCTTTATAATATGTAAACAATTTGGTAAACGTAAATTGATGATTAGCAATAATAAGGAGATCATTGGTATCATGTTGCTTGTATGTCAGGTAGGCATTTGACTAGTCGAGTCATTTTGGTTGTTGGGATCTGAGTTCCCAATTAGCGTGTTGCAACATCATAGTTAGTGATACTGAATGCACATTCTTGATGATGCGTGGCCCCTGGCCTCATTCTAAGATACTCAAAGGGTCATTCTGAGTATAGAGTGTATGTTCTAAATGTTGTGTGAGATTAGGTCTCACTCAGAGTATACATTCTCATGTTGTGTGACTCCGGGCCCCACTCAAGGTTTGTAAATGTTTGTCTTGTATGTTTCTACTTGTGATATCAAATATTGTATGGTATGTTATAACATGTTTTAGGCGATTGATTTAGCGTCCCATTTTGATGAATTTTTATCTTACTTGTGCAAGCTACATGCTCATGTTTATAATTTATATGAAGTGTAATGGAATAGAAGTGTACGAGTTTTACAAACTCAGCGTTCATAATTGTTGTTTTCGTTCGTAGGTTAGTAGGTCGGTAACGCTACTTAGAGGAGCACCATCGGAATAGAATTTCAGCGCATCAACTCCTCTCAGAGTACATTACTTAAATCTTTTGGACTATATATTTGTAGGACCTTGTTATTAGGTATATAACTCTTATTTTTGTACTTATAATATTTGAGTCTAATGTGGTTTTTTAAATATTGGAGCTTCTTGATTGTAAACGTTTTAAATACATTATTTTTTTAAAAATTTGGACCATGTTGGGCTAAACTAGGTATAATAATTTATGTGTGGATTGGGCATAAGACCCAAATATGACATCTGAGGTTAGGGTGTTATATTTCTTGTTTGAGATTTTTCACATAAATCTTGATGTTCTTTATTTTCTTGTTTTGTTTGCAGTCATATTTAGACTTGGAAAATTTGACCCGAGACCCGAATACGATGACCCAAATTTGATTTAAAACTTGAAATAAACCAAAATCGACTCAAATTTTAGTTGAACCGAAAATGGACTCAAACCTATTTTTAACCAAACTGAATGGACTCAAACCGATTTTCAACTAAACTGAATAGACCCAAACCAATTTTACCCGAACCGAAAACAACCCGAACCGAAGACAACCCGAAATAAAGAAAAGATATTAAAATAAATTAAGAAAGATGAGATGTCAATTGTCGCACAACTCACCAAAAAGCCAAATATGCATGCTATATAAAGTCATATATAGGGTGTAAAAACTTAACTCGGATGAAAACCCGACTAAAACCGATCCATATCCTATTAACCCGATCCGAAATCAACTGACTCGATATTAACCGAATAGAAAGTCAACTGACCCGACCCGATACTCGAACCGAAATCACCATAAACCTAAACTAAAACTGAACTAGAGCCGACCTGACCTGACCCAAACTTAAATCGAATGTAGTCAGGCCCAAAATGACCCGAACCAAATAACCCGTTTGCCACCTCTAATCATATTCTTCACTGTTTGGCCGTTATAGTTTTATACTAAGTTATGGTATTGGATGGGTGAAATGGATAGATGAGATTAATCACTCCTATTTTTTCTCCTTAAATATCTTTTTATTTTTAATTTTTAATCTCATCCATCCATTTCACACACCAATGACCATGAATTAGTGTAAAAGTAATTTAATTTTACATTGTAAAACTCAATTATTTTTACACATTTTTTGAACCGTTGAACTAGGGTAAATAAATGATTAAGATTATTTTCTTATTTTTTTCCATATAATAATCTTCTCATTTACTACGGTTAATCACAACTATCTATTAACTTCATCTAATATTCAAAAATATATAAAACTTTCAAGTTTTACAAGTATAAGAAGATCATATATATATATATATATGTGTGTGTGTGTTTGCAACTCCCCTCTTAATATCGATAAATACCTATTTAATATGAATAGAAATCACTTGCTCCTATTTATGTCTCAAACTAAAAATTAGGTTTAGGGTTTGTGGTTAGGGTTTAGGGAATTTAGGGTAGGGTGTATAGTTTAGGGTTTATAATTTGGAATTTAGGGTTAGAACTTGAAATTTTTGTCAGTGTTGGGATACGAGAAGGGATACCCAAAGTGTCATTGGATTTTTATCCGTTTAATAAATGATTTTGTAACTTTCCGTTCTTAAACTCTATTAATAGTCGTTCTTTCCTAGTGTATTTTGACTAATCCTGTTCACGCAACACTTCATTTCCTTACTTAGTTATCCTTTTTTGTGAGAAGTTATTCAATGATACTACCCTGTGTTAGATCTGGGTCTAAGTTTTGAGTCTACACGAGAATAGATGTTGAGGCCATGGAGTTAGTTAAACGACGTCTTTTTTAGTGTGTTAGTTCAATTCGGTAGAGCTGAAGTCCGTCCAGACAAATCAAGTTTGGAGAAACTAGAAGCAACAAGTTTAATGATAAAGAGTTGGGAATGTAGACAAAGATGCTAAGGTGTATAAGAAACTTTGTTGCCGTCTGTTAACAAAGTTTGATTCAGATGCTATGCTAAGTTGCTTTATCTCAGCCTCAGGGCTTAGTTTGTAGGATTAAGATATGTTTTCTGTTTTTATCGGATTTTATATTATCTTTTTAAATTTTGAGATTATAATTTCAATTTTCTGATGTATAAACAATGTTCATGTAAACGTTTCAAGAAAAAGAAAATTATGTAGTCTATGAATCCAGGTTCGATGTATTTGGGTTTGTTGGGTGCAATGAATCCCATGTATCAGTAAGCAGGAGGAAAGCATGGGTCCTCCTCGTCTCCAGCAACAAAATAAACGAAATGTATTGATATATTTTTACAGCTAAACCAGGATACAATCAAAATGTTAGAAAATATGGAATATAGAATGTTACTCAAACCACAAATTTTGATATTTGTCTATAAATTTTAAAATTTGTCTCTGAATTTCGAAAGTTACTATCAATTTAAAATGTTATAAAAAATATAACATTTCAGTTGTATATGTAATATTTTGGTTATACCATTTTTAGCTGTATATTAGAAGATTATTGTACTGTAAACTCACCTTTTTTACAGTATCGGCTAAACATCACACTTTTAGAGGCAGTCTGGATGAATAATCGACAGGCTCCCATGGTTGATGACAAATGATGGGGTTAGTTAAGAGAGATTAAAAAGTAGACATGAGCACGAGGTGATCCCAGCACAGCACTTTCAGGAACACTGGCATTCGGGAGACATGAATCAGCATGTCACGCCTCTATGTTCTGATTACGACACCAACCGGTGTTTCGTGTAGGGCTTTGGTAATGTTCAAAAACGAAACGCAAGTTTATTTATTTATTTATGGTAAATTATACCAGGTACTATCAAACTTTTAAGTCTTACATCGTTTAAACTATTAAGCTTTTAATTATATCAATTTTAATGTTATTATTCCGTCGTTAACTCAAGTGGTTGACGTGAAGATTAGATCAAACAATATTGTTTTGGTTTGGTTGTTTTAATGAATAAAAAAATAATGAAAATAAACGACGCTATTTGGTTTGACTTTCATGTCAGTGATCGTCGTTCATGTCATCGTCTCATTAAGGAGTTAACAGAGGAACGACAACATTAAACCTAAAACAAAAATAATAGTCTTGTGTTAAAATTGACACAATTAAAAGTCTAATGTTATAATGATGTAACACTTAAAGTTCGATCGTATCTGATGTAATTTATACTTTATTTATTTGTCTTTATTTCTTTTGTTTAAAAGCTGTGAAGCACAAATATGAATACGGAATATGATGATGTTTGGTACGATGGAAAATGTTTATTTTTCAAGAAATTTGATTAATTGAAATGTAAAGGTTTCAAAGATTTCACCAATTTAAAGGTCCCAATTAGAATCAACCAGAACTTCTAGGCCCCAGATTCACAGCCCCTATAGGTAAGAAATCATTAGTTGTCTATGACATCACGTTGTTCATAACTGATTCAATAAGTACTCAAAGGCTCGATAAGTTAAAAATACAAATTGATAAAATAAAAAATAATAATAATAATATAGTAGTAATATTAGACTTGTTGAACATTTGAATACCCGTTGAGCCAGTCATAAACGCCCTTAATTAATATCGCTCCTCCATGGTCATTATCTTATCAAGTTGCTTCTTTAGGCTTTGTATTTTTTCATACAACTTACAACAGAAGTAAGATCCCGGTAAAGTTCCGCAGACTTAGGCTAGTCCGAACTGCGCGAACAACTTTTAATGGTTCATTCTTTTACTTATGGCCTTGTTTGATAAAGAGAAGTTTGAGAAAAAATTAGAGGTTTGAAGCATAATTAAAGGTTTGACTAGTCAAATCTGTTAATATTGTTGTTTGACAAATAGCGAATTGGGGTGAAACCGCTTATTTTGAAAAAGCTCATAATATGAGCTTTTTGAAATTAGAGATTTAATATTAGAGTTGTAAAAACTCTTTTACCCATACCAGTTACCGAAAATCTCAAAATAACATAAATTAAATATTTTCTCACCGTATTTATAAGTTAATCCTATTTACTTTTTTATTATCACATATTTATATGTGTATTTAAATTTATTAATTAATTAAATTATATTAAAATAATTATATGAATAATAAATTAATATATAAATCATTTGAATATGTTTAGAAAAGTTATATTAAAATTAATTTTATAGATCTAATTAATAATAATTAGATACAAAATATTGATAACTAATAAATTATCCAAACAAGTATTGAATATAATCATGTCCTTATATGTCTTTTTCCTTGTTTAAATAATCTATCAGCTATCAGTTAATTTTACCACACTTTTATACAATCAACTAATACAATCCGCTAGTCAAATCAACTATCAGCTAATGTAATCTGCTATCTGCTATCAGTTATCCGCTAATTACCAAACATGACATTATATTTATTTATGCAATTTTGGAAAATTGGTGCGGTCACTTGACTTTCCATAATCCTACCATATCTCTATTTTTAATATTAATAGAAAAAATGGCAGATCTAAAAAAAGACTAAGCCAATATAAATAGAAAAAAAATTATATACTATAACACACATATATATAATGTTGGAATTTTAAATTTTATTCTCCAATAATTTTATATTTTTTTTTACTATCTATTTTTTATTAAATATATATGTATTATATTCTTATACCGAGATTCGAATTCATACAAAATAAAATGAAATATGAGCATCTTTAGCCACTAGGCCAATTAGTGAATCTATTTACTACTATCTATTTTTTATTTAAGTAATATTGAATTATTTTTTAAAATAAATTTTACATTTTCATCTATGATTTAATTAATTTATCAAAAAAATTGTAAACTTAAATTTTATTTATTTAAATATTAACTTATCTAGTAAGTTTAAACTAAAATAATTGAAAAATATATTACATTTTTATACTCTTTTAAGTTATCTTTTACTTAAAAGGAATAATGATGAATAATATACAGTAAAACCTTTATAAATTAATACACTTGGTACCATGAAATTTTACTAATTTAATGAGATATTAATATATCGATAAATTAATAATGTATTAATTAAAAGAAAAAATTTCAATTCAGCGAATATAACTTTGATAAAGATATTGTGTGCAAATAAATTGTACATAATATTTTAATTAATTATATTCATGTATCTATTAAGTTCATTGTAATTAATTAAATAATAAATTTTACTAATTCATGTATATGTTATTAAATATATTCATGTATTAAATTATTTATATCTAACTAGACTAATGCATGTACTTAATAATTCATTGTTTCAATTAAATATATTCATGTATCTATTAAGTTCATTGTAATTAATTAAATAATAAATTAAAAAACTATGTACTGATTTAATGTAAATAATTAAATATATACATGCATGATAAGTGAACAAAATTACTATATATATCTCAATATGGAAAGAAAAATAATAAGATCATAACACCAACTATAGCCTCTCATCTAAAAGGTATTACAAAATCATCCATGACCGATCAAATGTGTAAAGCACTATGTGAGTACAAGAGAGACCACCCTACATGTACTCAAAAAAATTTACAAAAGTGGGTTGAGGAAAAATATCGTTTGAAAGTTAGTCAAGGTACAATATCAAATACTCTCAAAAGATCATCGGAGTTGTACCTTACAATAGATTCATATTTTAGCAAGTTATCAAAGTAGTAATTGTAATATTTATCAGTTATTAATTTATAGTTTTTATGGGAACTTTACATTTATAAAGGAGATCTTCAAAAAATTATTATATTATTATTTTATCGAATTTGATAATTTTTTACATTAGCCCAAGTCGGGATCGAAAAAATTTATTATTTAATAGAATTTATAAATTTAAAGAGTATTAATTTATAGAGGTTTTACTATATTTTTACTAAAATATTTATATTTAAATTATATATATATATATATAACATTACACGGGAAGGGTCATGGCCTAAATAGGCCCAGACCTAGATTCACCTCTAAAAAGAAGGTTATACGTTTTTTGTAGGTTCGAGTTCAAACAATTTTAGTTGTAAGGTGTATAATTTTAGTGGCCAAGTATTTAACATTATAAATACAGTAATGTTGGGAACAATGTTTGGATACACTAGGTTATCGGAATATAAATCTTTTATTCCTTTTTGGTACCACTTTTCGGTACTTTTTTTCGGCACCCTATTTATGCCCTACATTAAAAAAATTAGGTGGTTTAGAAAATCATTGGTATAGTATTTTTTAGAATTTATGGTTTAAAAATTAAGGTAATGGCTTAGAATTTAATTTTTTTAGTGTTTGGCATAAAAATAGACACAAAAAAAAGTATGAAATTTTTATCTGGGTTATCAGGCTATGTGATTACTCATGATATCATATATTTATACTCTTTGTATTTTATATGTTGATTGTAGATTATTCGCCTCTTTCATCTATTTAAGTAGACAAAGTCAAACCAATCTCGTCTCTTATGTATCTTACTCTATGTTGATGTTGCTTTATTCCTAATAATATGGTACTGTTGATCGTATTATATCAAAATTTGATTTTTATCTAATCAAAATGTTAGAAAGTTTAATAAATAAAAGAACAACATAATTTCGAAAAAAGAGGGAAAAAAACAAAATAATGAACCACTCCGGCCTTTGTCCGTGATTCTACAGCTATATAAAGCCCCCGCAGTCTTACGTTTTGAGTTTGTGCTGTATTCGTTTGATATATTGCCGCACTTGGATTCAGAGAGAAATGAAGCATTGGGGTCTGGCTTTTCTGTTAATTCTCCTTGTGTTTGGAGACGAAGGAAATGTTTTGCATGCAAAATCTGATGATGGGTTCGTCAAAACCAAGGGCGTTCAACTGATGTTGAACGGAACCCCGTTCTACGCAAATGGGTTCAACGCATACTGGCTCATGTACATGGCCGCCGATCCATCTCAGAGGAGCAAAGTCTCCACCGCGTTTCAGCAAGCTAAACAGCATGGCCTCAACATCGCCAGAACTTGGGCTTTCAGAGATGGCGGAGATAGACCTCTTCAGTACTCACCTGGCTCCTACAATGAGCAAATGTTCCAGGTTCAAAATAAAAGAAAATAACCAAACCCTTTCATTTGATCATTTTCTGGGTTGATTCTGATTTTTGTTTTGTTTCCTTTGAAGGGGTTAGATTTTGTAGTATCTGAGGCTAAGAGATATGGGATTAAGCTGGTTTTAAGCTTTGTGAATAACTACGATCAATATGGAGGGAAAAAACAGTATGTAAATTGGGCAAGAAACCAAGGCCAATCCATAAGCTCTGATGATGATTTCTTTACAAACTCTGTTGTGAAAGAGTACTACAAGAACCATATCAAGGTCACTCACTGTTTCCTCCATTACTTGCTCTTTCATCTCTTCTTCTTTCTTGTATAACTGCTAAAATTGAACCAACATATAGGCTGTTCTTACAAGACAAAACACCCTGTCTGGAGTGGCTTACAAAGATGAACCAACAATTATGGCGTGGGAGCTAATGAATGAGCCTAGGTGCCTCTCGGATCCATCTGGAAGTACCATACAGGTAAGGAATACATGTATATGTACCCTCAACCTCTTTCACATGAGTAATCTGCAACTCTGGATTGGTTTCAGTTTTCCAAAATATTCTGAATTCCATCACGTTTCCTCTAGTTTTCTTTAATCTAAAATGGGGTTTCAAGTTTCAACATAAGGCTGTAGCTGAATTCCTGAGACAATTTACTCTCTTGAATTCAAAGCTACGGTAGTTAGTGCCTTTTGCTTTTCCCATGATATCCGTTTAAAGTGGCCTTGGAAGTTGTAACTGCACAAACTTTTATACAACCTGCTTACCATGGATTCAAGCCTTTACCCTAATCAGGTGATATTATAGTGCTTTCTTTGGATTCTCCAATGGCAACAGTTTATTTGAATGTGTCTGCAGGCCTGGATTACAGAGATGGCTTCTCATGTAAAGTCCATTGATGGAAACCACTTGCTGGAAGCTGGTTTGGAAGGGTTTTATGGGCCATCATCGTCTCAGAAGCAGCAATATAACCCAAACTTTCAAGTAGGAACTGATTTCATTTCGAACAATCTAATCCCTGGCATTGACTTTGCCACAGTTCATTCTTACCCTGATCAATGGTAATGGAATTTTCCACCCAAAGGTGAAAACCCCATGTATCTAAGTCCTTCCATGAACCTAAATAAGTTGTTCCTTGAGCAGGTTAGGAAGCTCGAGCGATGAAACCCAAATTGCCTTCTTAATCACTTGGCTTAACAATCACATCCAAGATGCTCTGAACATCCTTAAGAAGCCGTTGCTTTTCGCTGAGTTTGGGAAATCATTGAAAGCTTCTGGTCCGCCCCAAAGGGACGAGCTGTTCAACACGGTGTATGCAGCAATTTACTCGTCGGCTAGGGGAGGGGGTGCAGCCGTCGGTGGGCTATTCTGGCAATTATTTGCTGAAGGAATGGACTCATTCGGAGATGGATACGAGATAATCATGAGCCAACCGACGTCGACTGTCGACATCATAACTCGAGAGTCTCAGAAACTTAATCGGATTCGGAAGATGTTTGTAAGGTTAAAGAACATTGAGAGATTGAATAAAGCAAGGGATATAAGAAGGCCATTATGTCAAAATTCATGGTGTTAGATGGTAAGCCTAATAAGGATGGGAATTCTCTATCTAGAAATGAATTGTAATGAAGCTGAAGTGTAATAGAGTATGTGATTAAGTACTAATTTGAATATTTGGTGAATCAACTTATTTTGTGCTTTAAGCTTATTGGCGTTTTTGGATACTAAATGAATTCTCAACTATTCAAGAAAAGATAGACAAGAAAAACCGAAAGTTGAATTCCTATGTAAAATTTGCAGAGAAAGTTGTATTTTACACATACAGACCATTACTCCTATAAATTTGCAGAGGAACTTGTGCTTTAAGCTTTTGTTTGCGGGCTTGATCGGATTCGAAGTTTCATATTCGGGTTCCATCTTTAATTGTTGCATTCTTTATTATGACTGTGATCCCAGACCTAATGTAAAAACCTTCTTCTGGTCTCTCAGCTTCTTCAACACCCTGGGTGGCCAAAGTGAATCAAAATTATTAAAAGAAAAAAGAAATCTTAAGATATAGGAGTACTAAACATTCATTGAAGCAAGGAAATCAATACTTACATCACTGTTTGATATGATCACATCCCTTCCTATCTTGGCATTTTTATCTATTATGCAATTCCTTCAAAAACACAGTAGCAAAAATAAGGAATTGTTTTCAAACCAGTTTTCTTCTAAATGGGATTATCAATTAGAACATTTGGTTTTTTCAATCTAAATCTTACTTGATCTTTGTATTTTGACCGACACCGACCGGAACCTTTCCTACCTCTAGCAGAGATTTTATTTCCGACGCAGTTTGATAGAAGTCTGCTCCCAACATCATGGTATCCTGCAAAGAAAGCAACATAAAGATAAAATAATATGTGACATTGTACTTTGTAAAGTTTTTAGATATTTTGTTAATCTCCATTATATGCACATTGTGGCTAAGTAATTTGTCCAGATAAGAAAATTGTACATTCGTCTATTCCAACATATATACTCTTGTCTGTTTCAACAAATAAGCATAATGCCGCACAATTGCTCGAGAGTATAAGCACGCGACAAAGTGGATCCGATATTCTTAGAGTTTAGTCTATCCCATTACCAACTCTAAATGCAGTTTATCAGCAATAAGATTTATTTGCAATCCTTTCTTTGATGCTATTTTTATGGGAAAGTGAAGATGTTGGATTACCTGAAGATCAACACCGGACTCCAAACGTGATCGAATCCCAACTACAGAGCGTTGTACGGTACATCCCCGCAAGAAGCAACCATGTGAAATTATGGCATTAACAATCTGCAATAACCAATTTGCCATGAGATAGACCAACTTCATTAATAACAAGATAAACTAGGACTTGAAGTAATACCCTGCATTGATCAACTTTAGAAGGAGGCAAGAATCTTGGAGATGTATAAAATGGTGTCTTTGGGTCATGGAATTCAAACTTTGGTGGCTGCATGCAGAATATAAACAATTAGTTTTTGGAAAATGGATACCAAATGGCATAGTGCAAACGTTCAAACCTGATCGGTGAGGGCTAAATTGGCATCGAAGAAGGACTTTATGGTCCCAATGTCTTCCCAATAGTCATTGAATAAATACGCCTGTGAGTACTCAGAGAGCCATAAACTCAGCAGTATGATCCCCGAATTAGGTGCACTAATTAGCATCTGATTACTGCTGAAAAATCCAAAGAGAAAACTGAAGGTAAAAGCCATCTTGCCTGTACGTTGTGTTCCTTTACTGCCGACGGAATAATCTCAGAACCGAAGTCATTGCAAGATGGATAGCTCTGTGTCAGAAGCTTTAACAAGACATCGGTTTTGAACACATACACCCCCATTGACGCAATGTAAGGATATTTTGCAGCATCTTCCGCTGATAGTCCTAATATGGAGGTATCACCTTGCTGTAGTACAAATGTGAAACAAGGTGTAGTAGATGTAAATACATAGCTCTTATAATCACGAAAAGGATAATGTTTGAGAACACCAAAACTATGGAAATGTGGGTTAAGAAGTAGTAAAAGCAAGCACCATAGCTTTAAGTTCGTCACCCTTCGGTTTCTCATAAAACTGGATGATCCTTCCTGTTCCATCTATCTTCACCAATCCGAAATCCGATGCACGGCTGCAAAAACCAAAATGAAGTTAATTCCGATGCTCTGAAGGAAAGCAACTATTGGCATATGCTTCATGTTTTGAGCAACATTAAATGATAAATACCTAGCATCCATCGGTAAACATGACACTGTGATATCAGCTTCTGTATCAATATGCTTCTGCAAGAACAATAACAAATGGATTAAGCCTGAATGGTTTTTCAAGGTACAACATCCATGCTTGAGAAAGAGAAACGAAGAGCATTCGACTGCTACTCTCCAGCTCGTAGAGACCAAACTAATTAATTACCTGCACGAAATCCATATAGTCCGCCCGGTAAAGATGATCACCGGACAATATCAGTACATGCTTGACAACCTTGGCTTTGGCATCCTGGTGGAAATTAAATCATATTCGGTGAACAATGAACATCAAGGTTCGGTCAGATGGTTTCAGCTCGAATACGAATACTAGTAACTAACCTCAAAGACCCAACTAAATTGCCTCACGGCATCAGCCGTTCCTTGGAACCACTTCTTCCCTGCTTCCCCTGATGTTTGAGTGGCAGCCAAAACCTGTTATATAAGCAAAATAGCTTCTGAGCAAGCAGTATCCATAATGCTAGATCAACATTGGGCTTACCTCCACAAAGCCATCTCCAAAATTGACGCCATTGCCAAAGGTGTATGTCTTGGCCAAGTGCCGATTGAGGGAGAAAGAGTTGAACTGAGTTAAGATGAATATCTTTTTGATGCCACTGTTGATACAGTTGCTCATTGGAACATCAATCAGCCTGTAACAACCTCCAATGGGAACCTACAAACCAAACAAAATCATAACATTCTTAAATCTAAAAACTGAAAAAGGGGGTTTATTTCTTACTGCTGGCTTGGCTCTCTTGCTAGTAAGAGGAAAGAGGCGTGTCCCGGCATCGCCGCCCAATATGATGGAAGCCACTTGCTTTGGATCTGCTTGTGGAGTCTCAACCATGGCTGCTTGCTCTTCCTGATAATCAAAAGATTCAAATAATAAAAAGATTGTAATCAGAAATCATTAAAAATGTTTTCTTCTACATACTGTAGGATCAGTGTCATAATGTGGAGTTTGAGCAGAGCAAAGAACAGAAGGCTTTGCTTTTCTGACACAATTTTCAGCTCTCAAACACTTCCATGATTGTCTTCCAAAATCCCTGCGTTCAAGATCCCCTCTGATACTCTCACCCCAGGAAAAAGAGCCTCCATCTCCACGACCTTTGCTAGCATGAATCAGATTGACATTAGGCTTCAGTGTCATGCACAGAGATTCCATTTCTGAATTGATTAATCATTGGAACAACAAAATAACCAGATAATTCTCCCAAGGTACTAAGAAAAGAAAAACAAAATATTTTGAAAAATGTAAAACAGAAAAAAAATAGTGGTAAAAAGGAGATTAAAAAACTGAGAGTACTTTAGAGTTTAGACTACGTCCAAGTCAACAAAATCCAAAAGTGGAAACACCCAGATCCTAAAATAACTCTAAACCGAAGAAGAATCAGTATGGAATTTTTTTTAAAGCACTGACTGAAAATGCTGGGATTGCAGAAATTGTGGGGAGAAGAGAAACGGGTAGTTGAAAGAGAAAAGTCGTTTGGTTAAATTGAAAAGTTGAAAACGAGAATCAATCACCGAAAAGTGTTCATTTTCTTTATAATATTGCATGAGAATGAGATGAGAGTATGATTACGTTATCTTTGCTCTCTAATCTGATTCCGATGAGACTGAACTCCCACAGTGTGCAGTTGCCCGCCCACACTTCTATGGCACTTCCCACAAATACCAAGGCTTTCTTTTACTAAAAAAAACAACGGTAGAGGCTATTTGTGTCCCCGAATTTGATTAAAAATTAATTTAATTTTGCATCAAAAAAATACACTTAATTAGGTCATTCAATTCACAAGTTACATCAAATTAATCTATTTGACTGACATTAATCGTTGCAATGTTAACATGGCCGTTGATGGTACTAACGTGATAGTCCACGATATTAATTTAATAGTCCATAATACTAATATGACAGTACACATGTGATGATGACGTGACAGATGGGCTGAATTGGTTATTTTAACATAATTTAAAGTATAATTATTTTTTGGCTTAATGATCCGTTTGGCCCCTGAAGTATATACAAAATATTGAACTGCCCTTAAAGTTTTTTTTGAGACGCTTTATCCCCTGAACTAAAAATTATTACCCCGTTTGGCCTTTCCGGTAAACGATGTTAAAAAAATTTACGAGTCAATCAGAACGCGCTGCGTGCTTAAAAAAACGACGTAAATAAAAGGGGTAAATTGCACACTAAATATGTCAAATTTTATTTTTTGTTCATTTTAATCCCGAACTTCAACGGCATTAGTGCAGAAAACACGAAATTTCCACCTTGAATCTGATAGTTCCCACCAATCTCAGTTTCAACCTCCTCCAAATTTTGAACTAAATCATCACTTTAGTCGAGAAGATTCTCCATTATATCTCCATGATTATCACTCGAAACACACTCATCGGTTAAGCTACCATCCCTACTTGAACTAACCTCATTTTCATTGCTGAAAATCCTATAAACATTCTCATTCTCAGTAAACCTCACGATTTTTTTCGCTCTCGGTCGAATAATTCCTTGCCTTTTAACTAAAACCCCGCCACTTTTATTTCGATACTCTACTTCATTCTTAAAGCTCAACAACATCATTACCTTCTTCATTGCTAGAAAACCTCAAAACCCTCATATTTTTTGCATTCTTATACAGGAGCTTATGCCTTTTCAAAACCAACCCATCAACATATTTTAAAAACTGAATCAAATCTCTACTAATTGACCTTCTTCCATCTCTAGACTCTAATCATTGGATCACCACCCTATGAGAAAAATACCCAATTTTCAAAATCCAAAGAAGAAAATAGCCAACCAAGATTTTTGAAGTACCAAATATAGATATACCTGGAAAGAATCAAGCTTGAAAAGCAAGTCCATGGCTTTTTGAGACATGACTTGGGGAATAAAATGGGGTTTTTTTTTGGAAACCGAGACCTTGAGAGAATTGAGACTTGATTCGATAAAGGTGAGATGTTTAAGTTGTCAAAGTGTTCTGAATCTATGAACAAGGAAAGCTCTGAAATGGGTTTAGATTACACGAGCAGCTGCATCTTTAAGCGTAAACGAAGGGTGTGAGGAGCAATTCGGGGCTCTGGAAAAGAAACTTAATTTTATGGTTTCGAATTAATTTTGAATTCAGAGCAACTAAACTCAATTAGTATCAAGTTCCCTCAAGTCCACAACTCTTGTTCCATTGAATTAATTTTGAAAGGAAGCAGCTTAATTTTGTTTTCTGATTTGGATATATTAAAGCTGCAATGAAGAAGTGAGAAAAAGAGAGAAAAGGGCTGATTGGAATTGAAGTTCGGGACTAAAACGAAAAAAAATAAAATTTGACATGTCTAATGTGTAATTTACCCGTTTTATTTAAATCAGCTTATTTTTTTAAATAAAATGAGATGTGGCGTGTTCTGATTGGCCCCTGAATTTTTTTTAACGTTGTCTAACAAAGGGGCCAAATGGGGTAACGATTTTTAGTTTAGGGGGCAAAATGTTTCAAAAAATACTTTAGGGACAGTTCGGCATTTTGTGTATACTTCAGGGGCCAAATGTGCCATTAAACTTTATTTTTTTACCGAGTTTAAGGGCATAACTAATTTTAATTAAAAGTTCGATAAAATATTAAAAAATAAAAACACTATAATGAATTAAAAAAGTAAGTAAAAAACATAAAATTATAAATATTAAAAATTTATAAATATAACAAAAAAATAAAATTTAAAAATATTTATAAATCATCGAAAAAGTGTTATGCTAAGCATACTAATATTCATTGAACATGTTTTTAATAAAATCATCCTTGTATTAGAGTAGTGATAAAATTAAAATTCTCTATTTTTCTACATCAAATATTAATGAGTATTAATTTGATGTAGAAAAAAAATAAATTTTAACGTTACTCTAATACAAAGCTGATTTCATTTGAAAATTTATTTAAAATATTTTTTTATATTCCTATGAACTTAGTTTGCAATGATTTATAAATTTCCTAAATTTTGATAAATAAGACTGTTGACAATGCTTAACAAGATAGTACAAGAGAATAGATTTTGTAATAACCAAAGCTAGTTTAAAATCAACTCTAGTTTAAAGTTAAACTCGATTGGGACTTTATATATATATATATATATATATATATATATATATATATATATATTTGTTCAAAAGGGAAACTTTCGTTACTAAAACGAAGATAAAATACAGACTCGATGATTAACAAACGAAAAACACCAAGACCTAACATTCCTATCAAAGGGCAGGGGAACCAACATCGGAACCAACTGAAAGAAAACAACAGGAAAACACCCCAAGAACATGAAAACCAACAACTTAACACCATCCTTGGCAAGGGACCCAACAATCGCATCCTTCATCTGTAGTGGGGAAAAACGGCAACACAAGACATGCTTGAGAAACTTAAACTGATGACAAAATGAATCAACCACAAAGCCTCATAGAACAACACCATCATAAAGTGCATTATCACCATAGTAATTCATAATTTATGTAATGTAACAAAACATCATTATTAAGGTTTTAAGTAACACCATCATAAAGTGCATTATCACCATAGTAATTGAATGGTTACAAAACATATTCAAGCGGGTAAGCCGTTACAAATTAAATGACCATTAAATAAATGCATTTAAATAAGATAACATACTTATCTCAAAAGGCATATAAAACCCGTCTGTTATCGCATATCAACCGACCATGACTTTTATTTATTGACATTTTCTCTAAGATATGAACTTTTTAAGACGTTACACATCATATCACTTTATTCACATTTAAGTGTCATTTGAAAATCCAACTTTGATCGAGATAATAAGTCGCAAATATAAATCTCAAACATGCGTGAGAAATTATGTAAATACATAATATTAAAATATTTGAGAATAACAGAACCTTAATGCTTATAATGCCAATGCAGTTATCTGTGATAAATTCAAACAACAATCTCTCCATTTTAAAGCTTTCACACGTTTGATAATAAAATGCTTTATAATAATATTTTGTTTATAAATTCAAACCTTATAAACAATTAATATAAAACATTTATGATTATTATAACATAACTCTAGTAACAGTTATATAATGCACAAATTTTAAATAACATTATACCTCCTAAACGTTTCAATATTTTAATTATGTTATAATAATTATAAGTTTTCAAACACTTGCCTATTGAAGAGAAGACAAACCTGATATGAATTATCAACGACTGACGCATTCAGCCACAAAAGATAGGCAAACAAAGCTATGTGCAGACTTTGTTAACGTTTGAACAACAGTGCTTCTGAATTCGCTTCTAAATTGTTGAAAAAATAGACTGCTGCAAAACGAGGCATTAGCACTGACTGAAAAATAATAAAATAATTAAACGAAATCAAACCGTGTCGTGATATTAACCACTGTCTTAGAAGCGAATTCGCCCCGATGTGTGTAATCGCTACAATGGATGAACGACCCCCTGAGGTAAGCACGACTCTTCAAATTTCGTACACCCGAAAAATGGAGCGGACTCTGATGGTACTGTTCTTCTCTCAACTCAAAATCAAGACTCGTGACAGGTTTATAAAAACCAAAGAGAGTGTTTCTAAATTAAACTCTATTTCTTAAGTATATCTCAAATGAGAGAAATTGCCTACTATTTATAGGCAAAATAGTAAGGGTAAAATCGTTATTTTCACATCACAAATTAATTCTATTAATAATAGAATTAAATATCATTATTACATGAGCTATATTTTGAGTATTAACAACAGCAGTTTCCACAAACCACCACAGTTAGTGAGGGGCTAAATACGATCGGTCTACCATAAAAAAAATCCAGAAATTAAGTCTCAATTGTCATTTTCAAAGCTTCTATTTTCACACTCTTCATTCTCAAAACTCACGAATTTGAAAACCTTACGCAAAAAATCGACGCAAATTTGGCTCTCAATCTATGTAGCTCTTTTGCCATTTCTTTCATGATTAAAACTTTGCTTTTGTACAAAACAAACGAGAGAGAAGCTTTGTTTGGCTATGAATACACGGGAAGAAGTCAGCTTTATGTTACCGGAGTAACGGAGGTTAACAGTCGGGTGACCAAAACAATAAACATTGAAAATATAAGTAACCATTATAATCTATTTTTAAATCGAGTGACCAAAATAGAACACACCCTAAACAAAAGGGACCTTTGGTGAAGATTACCCAAAATAAAAATAAAATTTCATAGTGATTAACATAATAGTAGAGTAATCTTCGTCAGTGGTCCCTTTTGTTTAGGTTTTATTCTATTTTGGTCACCCAAATTTAAAAAAAAAAGACTATTCTTGTCACTTACGTTTGAAAATTGTTTTGGTCACTGGACTGTTAGTCTTCGTTACTTTTGTTCTCGGTGTGTTTTATTTTGGTCACCGCTTTTAATTTTTTTTGTTTAAGTCACTTATGTTATCGTTTTGTTCTATTCTGGTTATTGGACTATTAATCACCGTTAATTTGATGACGTGTCACGTTAATAAAAATGAGTAATTTCTAATTTAATCCTTAAACTTTTAGACTTTTATTTTTTCACTATCTTCAAACAAAAAACCTAAAAAATTTCTCCTCCCCAACCTTAACCTTTATTTTTACTAATGCCACAACCGTCAACCGTTGTTGCTGTCTTAGCTACCATCAGCTACAAATGTCTACTGAAATAGTAAAACACAGCTAATGTTAACTTCTATGCATAACTAACCGAAGAAGACAATTAGAATAATTATGTTATTCTCGTTCGCTAATGTGATGGCTCCTTTCTAGGGGTGTGCATTATTCAGTTTTAACCGAATTAACCGAACGAACTAATTTTTTTTGGTTAATCAGTAGGTTAATTTTAGGTAAAATCGGTTAACGGTTAAGAGTTTTTTCAAACTTCGGCTATCGGTTAATTTTGTTCGGAACCAGTTAATTAACCGAAATTATTATATATTAAATATATATATATATATATATATATATTTGGCCATTAAACTTTTAAAATTATAAAACGATCATTAAATTTTTTGATATATTATAAAATGGTCTTTAAACTTTTATCAAATTAGCATAAAATAAAAGTTTAGTGACTAAAAAGATCATTTTAGCATAAATTAGTGATCAATTGTGTAATTTACCCAAAATTTTATAACAAATTTCAATTAATTCAAAAATCGACCGAATTAACCAATTTTTTTTGTTCGGTTAACAGTTAAAAGGAAAAAAAACCAGTTAATGAATTTTAGGTAATTTGGTTCGGTCGATTAACTGAATGCACACCCTACTCCTTTCAAGAAATTGAAGAAAACGAAAAAAATTATTCAAAAAATTGAAAACAAACAAAGCGTTTGTGTGGTTCTAGTGGAACTCAGAATTAACAAGCCTGATCGGTGGAGGGGATAAATTTTGGGAGACAAAAAGATTATAGAATTTTTTTGTTTGAAGATGGTGAAAAAATAAAATTTTAAAAGTGTGGGGGATTAAATTAAAAATTATCCATTTTTATTAATGTGACACGTCATCAAATTAACGAGGATTAATGGCCTAGTGACCAAAATAGAACAAAACAATAATGTAAGTGACTTAAACAAAAAAATAAAATCGGTGACCAAAATAAAACATACCAAAAACAGAAGTAACAGAGACTAACAGTCTAGTGACCAGAACTGCTTTAGAAGTTTGAAAGACAATTCTTAAATTCTTTGCAAACTGTTTCACTACAAGTGTCATGAGTTTACACTGCAAACTCAAACCTATTTGCAAAGGTGATGAAAGTATGTGATCTTATATCACACAAGTCAAAGAAGTGTGCGATGCACTTGCAGCATGTGGAATTTCCGTATCAGATGTAGAACAAATAATTACGATCTTAAATGGTTCACCAGCTGAATAATAGCCAGTAAAGATTCATTTTCTTTGGATAGTGTTAAGTCAGTTCTTATAAATGTTGAAGCTCAATTAAGGGGTTTTTCTAATTAGGTACAGTTGTCATTTAGTGCAAATGTGGCTCATGTGCAAAACCCTAATGTAAATGATCATGATGATATAACTAATCGATCTGCTGAATCGACTAGTCAATTGTCTAGAGGCAGGTCTGGTGGTCAAGGAAGAGGTCGGATGAGGCTTCAATGCCAGTTGTGTGACAAGAATAGACACTCTGTGGACATGTGTTGGCACCGATTTGATTAATCCTCTACTAGAATCTTGGCAAACAATGGTGGCACTAGGAGCGAAACAACAAGTGCTCATGTTACTTTTCTTGATAATGACGGAGCTCGTTATAATGCTTGCTGCAACAACCATAGGCAATCTAGTGCTACTTAAATCATAAATGGTGATTTCATCTTCTACTCCAATTAACTCTGACAATTAAGTGGTGGATTCCGGTGCAACCTATCACGTGACCCCTGATGCCTCAAAGGTGGTGCATGGAACTGAGTACACAAGACAAGGTAAGCTCGTAATTGGTAATGGTAATAGTTTAACTATTTGTAAAACTAATCAATCCGTATTACTATCGTCTTCTAGAGCTTTGGTGATACAAAACATTTTACATGTGCCTTCGATTACTAAGAACTTTTTTTTCTGTCTCCAAGTTTACTAAGGACAATAACGTATATTTTGAGTTTCATGCAATGAGGTGCAATGTTTGAGAGGAGGCTATTGGTGCAAAGGGCTGCAAAGGTTGAAATTTTCTTTTGACTAGCGTGTTGTGGGAAGCTTATGACTAATGTTAAGAGAGTTCGTAGACATTTTGCTTGATGTATTACTTGTGTCGCAGATTCTGAAGATACAAACCATGTATTGGGAGGATGTCCATCAACTCTTTTGGTTTGCCTCAAATTTTTACAATAAATTTTAAGGTCTGGATTTTTGTGAACCTATCCAATTTGATCCATTTTACTTTGAACAATCTCGATTAGGATTTACTTTTTGACGTTGTTGTGTGGAATCTTTAGATTTCAAGCATTGCTCTAGTCTTCGATAATCTTTTGGATGATAATAGTTAAATTTTAGAGAGGAGTTACCGGCTGCAGGCTTTATCTCGTTCTGCGATCCAGTCCAGTCTCGCCCCATTCTACATATTACTGCTGGAATGGAACCCCAGTCAGAAATATGGGTATGCTATCTCTTTAAGAAATAATTAAATATATAAAATTTTCAAAACTATGTTGTTTACTCCCATCTTGAATCCTAATATGAAAATTGAGTTAAGTGCAACCTATTTCTTTAAATTGTGACTCACATTTTATGTGAATACTTAAATTTTTGAATATTTAATTCTATCCTCACACTACGATACTCATTTTAAATTAATCTTCAAATTTTTAATTGTTTTAATTTTATTGTTAAACTATAATTTTTATTTTAAATTAATTTTTTAATTTTATCATCAAATTATTATTTATACCATATTATATTATGATATAATTCATACAATTTATAATTTTTATAAAGAATTTATTAACCTACTATACGATTAATTAAAAAATTAATTAAAATATATAAACTTTTTGAAACGGTGTTGTTTAATCGCATCTTGAATGATAAATCTGAAAATTCCCATGTAAAATCAAATCGGGTGAAAACCATCGAATTCAAATTATTTTGCATCAAATCGGCCGTCGGATCTCTAATCTCGCCGATGCAGCCAAAAAGTTTTTAATTTGTTCTACAGTCAACTAAAAGCTGAGCTAATACTGATTAGAGTCTCGCCATTTTCCGTTAAAAATTAAAATTAAAAGTAAAGCAGCCCTCTAATTCTCAGGACGAAGAAGATGATAAGCTACAACGCCCTTTTATCACTTTTCAACAACCCATTCTTTAATTTCTCGATTTTTCACAGCTTTTGATTCACTCTACGTTGTTTTTAGGTTTTCCCATCAGGTAACCGATGCGTTTCAAGTTTTTTCCCCTTTTTGAATTTTCTATTGGCTTTTGGTTTTTCTTTTTTGGGTTAATTTTTCACCGATGAATGAATCGTAGCCGCCGTAGATAAAATGGAGAAAGTGGTTTTAGCCCAAGCGGATGCGGTTGATTGGGTTTATAGAGGTGAAGGAGCTGCTAATCTTGTTCTCGCGTACACTGGATCATCTTCCGCATTTGTAAGTTATTCAATGATTTTTTCCTTGGAATTTTGAATTGATTTATAATTGGAATTGTTAATATTATGTTGCTTATATCCTCCTTTAATTCGTCTGGAATATTTTTGATATGATATTAAGATGGGGAAAGTGATGAGAATACAAAAGTCACAACGTAAAGGCAAAAGTAGAGTGCACGAAAACGAAGGTTTAACAGCGGATGAACAGCTTCTTTGGCGAGAGTATGAGGAATTAATGGTGTGGCCAAACAGAGAGATTGTGCAGCAACTTTACGTCAAGCATGTAATGAGCCCATTGTTAGGTCCACTCCATGTCGATGCCGGGGTACGGTCGAATATATATATGTACTGCTTATCATAATTCCTATTTCAGTTATTTTTTGTTTGATGTGCTTTCTAATTGCCTATGCTTGAAACTTAACTCCTTTGGTCCTGAGCTTGGCAGATGCGTGTTCATGTGACTAAGGAATTCCTCCTGTCTGTTGAGAAGAATGTGACTTGCCGCCGGCCTGCATGTCGAATTGATTCATCACAGGTTGATGTGAATCGTGATTCTGTTCTAATAATTTCGGATCATTCAGTCTTTATGAATGGTAACTTCATATTTTCCTGCTATATTTTGATGCCTTTTTCTCATGTTGTTTTTACAAATGTAAAGGATGATATTTTTTTTCTCACTTTTACAAACAGCAAAAGATAGAACTTTGTAATACTGTTCAGCAAAGCTTAATTAGACAGGTTTATGGCTAAATTCAGATCTTATCCTTATGACAGCAAAAGTACTAGTAGCAGACTTACTTTACTAGAATGCAGGTGACAAAATGTTTGCCTGATAGAGTTTGATGGTAGGGAGAGGACTAGGAACTAGCTCTCTAGATTTTGTGTATATGGAAATTTTTACATCTAAAGTACTTGAATGAACTAGCCTTCTTTTTTCTTAATTAGATTGGTAAATGCTAACTTGTACTTAAGGAGTGCATTTATGTGGGAAAATCCAACAGTTTGAGAAGAGCTCATGGACATTTATACAGTCTTCCTCATTTTTGTTTTGCCAGAACTTAGCTTTCATGTTAGATTACAAATAGTTAAATCTAACTAAACAATGAAACTAGGTTTCCATTAAAATATAATATTAAAGTTATGCAATATGGCAAAGCCTCCATTAGGATTTCATATCATTGCACTTTCTTTATTTCAGGTACTCTTAAAGGTGGACCATGTATAACAGTTGAGATAAAGGTGGATATCCTTTTTGTGCCTTTTTTTCCGTCAATATCTGTGTCATCAATCCTTTTGTGTCCATTATGCATTTTAATTCGCTCTACTAAAGTTTTACTTACCATTTGTTTCGATGAAGTAGCCAAAATGTGGATTTCTCCCAATCTCAAGATTCATATCTGAAGAAAATGCTGCTAAAAGAACTACAACTCGATTTAAAATGCACCAAGAACTGAAGTTGCATAATCAAGAGGTAACTTTAAGAGAAGAGTTGTCAAGTCTAGGCACTTTCTCACCCAGAGAGCTGATATGCCATCTTTGTTAATATTTATGTTTATTCTTTCTTAATAATTTTGACATTTCAAAAATATTGACAGATATCAGAATACAGTGAATATAATCCACTGGATTTATTCTCCAGATCCCTAGACAGGATATGTAAAGCTATTGAAGCTCTATATGCCACCCCTCAGAACAATTTCCGTGTATTCTTGAATGGCTCTATTGTGTTTGGGGGCTTGGGCGGTGGTGCAGGCAGCACTACTGTCCTGGTTGGTGAGGCCTTTGAAGATGCACTTAAGGATGTCATTAAGGCTGATGATGGCCTGTGCAAAACTAGCTTTATACAGCTTGTTGCTCAGACTGTTTACAGTTCTGGAGTGTTAGATCAACTTCTTGAAGTTCAGAAGCTCGATGCTTATGATATTGAAGGGGCAATTCATGCTTACTATAACGTAATTGCTCAACCTTGTATGGTTTGTAGAGAATTGAGTAAAGACAAATTATCAGACCGCCATACTTCTTTGCACTCCATTCCATTGGATGAAAGTTTGAAGATTGTGAAGGACTATTTGATAGCTGCAACCGTAAAGGACTGTAGTCTGATGGTTAGCTTTAGACCAATGGAAGATGGAGATGTGCTATCAGAATCTTCTCACAATACTGTATATCTAGGATCAACTAAACAAGTTTTTGAGTACAAGGTACACTTCCTTGCCATTTCAATTTCATCTTACTGTCCATTATTAACGCTAAAATATTGTATTTAGTATTTTCATAGCAGTTGAAAAGGAATCTCTTGAAATGCTTTTTGGGATATGCTTTGGTCTTGTTGCACAAAATTCTGAGATTCTAAAGTCAACTTTTGTGGTTTGCAATTATATATTTATTTGGGGCTTTACTAATTTGCTCAATCTTTGTAACAAACCTAGAAAAATATCATATAGCTCCCTGTTTTAATTTAATAAGGAAATTCTTTTAGGATGAAATCAAAGTCCTCTATGACAAGGTTTGTAGCTTTCTTCTCATTTAACATGTATGTCTTATCTAAGCTGCAAATTTCTAGGTGTATTTCATTGATCTGGATTTGAAACCTTTGAAGAAAATGGAGGACTATCACAGGTTAGATAAGAAGATTGTTAACTGCTATTGTCAGAGGGCAAAAACTGAGCATAAAGCAGAGAAAGCTGCTAGAAGGGACACATATGAAGAAGTGTTGACATAAGAGACGTGCCTTAAAAGACTGTTTACTGAAGATTGTACTGGTAAGTGCAATTATTTCTTATGTTTCCTAATCTGTTGTTGTAGAAGTCAAGATGAGAATTACTCATCTTTAGGCTCATGTTATTCCTTCACATCATTTTTGAATTTCTGGACCCTTTGAGAAGCTACTTTATGATGCATCTTTTGCTTAAATATTTATTCTAGTTTGTTTCTTTCTTTTTAATTTCCCTTCTTTTGTGGAAACCAAATGGTCCTCTACTTTCACAGCAGTTGCATTCACTGATTTATATTGAGATTTGCCTATGAGAGGGACTACATGATTGGAATGCTTGTCCAATTTGTTGTACAATGCCCAACATAACATGTACTACCTTGAAATCGGATAAACTATGCATCAGCCTGAAATTGCTATCCAGTTTGTCTTGTGCTTATCATAGTATAGTTGATAATTTACCAGAAACGTTGCTCCCATACTTTGCTCTTTCTAGTCTCTAGATAATTTGTCATTTTCTTATAAAGCTATACTTTTTATCAACCCCTGAAGTAAAATTCATTTTTGCTTTTCAAGTATTATGTTGTTGAGAATCATCTAACTGGAGTTATGTCGGACAATTTTGCTATTGAACCTCAACTTTTCCTGTGTATATTGTTCTGATTTCAGTTCTCAATTTGCTAGTATCATGTAGAAAGGTGATTATTCATACTTGAAAGAGTTAATGCGTTTGCATTCTCAAAACGTTATATTAGATGAAATGCTTACCATACATGCACACCATCTGTTTTCAGGAGTGCTGGTTAACATTCCAAAGCCAGTGGGAGCTTAACAGGAGAAAAAAAAGAGAGTGACAGACTGCAAGGTTTGGGCTAACTAGGAAATGATGTATCAACGGTCAACAACTCACCGCCATTAAATCATGAGCCCGCACAGCCAATTAATTCATACAGCTTGATATTGAAATTACTGTTTTTAGTGAAGCTTTGATGGATTTTGTGGTGGTGAAAGTTGAAGTTATTATCCAAGTTATCTTAAATGCACTCTTCCTTTGAAGCTTATCAAAGCCGATTTTTTTAAAGTCTGTGAAATCCATTCCTTTTTTCCTGCTTAATCCTGACCAATTTATGTAATGTTTGCATGTGAAATAATTTAACATAATAAATTTCTTATAGAAACAGCTGGAGTTATGATTGAAAGGAAATTAAAATCATGTGAAGGGGAGCTCGATTTTCAGTTTACATTCATTTTTAGTCGTTCTTTGTTCTGGACTATGGAAGCAGTGTTGTCCTTCTGTTTTTGACTGATATCTTCTATGCCTGGTTAGGATGGTCCCTAGCATGGTCCATAAACTCTACCATGTTTTGGGATATGTGCAGAATACATAATTCTGATTCTTAATTTGAAGTTTATGCTTACTGAAATTATTCAGCTTTGGGTAGTCTTTATTGGACTTTTGTAGACCTTTTGTCCAAACAAGCTTGAGTAACAGGTCTAAATGCTTGGACCATTGGAGGGAGGTTCCTAGAGTCCTGTGTCTGCAATTTCAACACATTTTTGGCTTGCCAGGTATTTTTTTAAATACTCAAATGTTCTTTATTATTGTTCAGTTGATCCTGGACTTTCTTATGAGAAAGTCTTTCCAATGCTTCTCAGGTTGTTTATTACCTTTCTTAGCAATTTTTGAGGGAATTCCTAGACTACCCTTGAGTCCGGCCTTTAAACTTGGCCTTGTGGGTAAGGCAACTCAAATTTCTAGGCCACTGCCTGCTCCTAACAACCACCTGTGCTTTTTTATTTTGCTATGGCAACAAGAAAGAATATTTTAACATCATAACCTAAAGCCACAAATATTTGAGTAGGATAAAACAGTTCGCACTTACGGTCCCAGCTTCATTAGCTTAGAAACTTTAAAACTTTTGCATTCGTTGCTGAATATCTATCTCTACCAAAGCTAATTGTCCTTAAGAATCTGCTTGTTTTGGGACTGTTGCGAAGGCTTGCTTGTACCCTAATTGAATAGTTTAAAGTTGAAGGTTTGAGAGGAACTAAATGAATGGTATAAGTCTGAGTTTTGCCCATTCAGCTCCGAACAACCATTGAGTTTGTATTCGAACTCGCTCACCTGCTCTCCTTATGATAGAACACGCTTCTAAGTCGTGCTGAGAAACTCGTAATAGAGCTCATAGAAATGTATTGTATGATTTCATTTTAGCAATAGAGAGGATTTTCCTTAATGACTTGAGTTATTCTACGATGCGTGAGCCAGAGGAAATGCTATATTGGTACTGTTTAAGATCATTATGAGTGATAGTTCATAAGTCATGTTGCTGCTCTGCTATCCTCTCAGTAAATGTAGCTTCTATTATCCCCCACCCATCCAAAATTACAGTAACTGTGACCGAGCTGGCCTGAAGTTAAGAAATTCTGAAAACATGCATCATTAATAAGTACAGGTGCTGCAAATGACGGGAAGAAGTACGAGTAGCATGGACCGGAAAGATCTTGTGATTTAAACTCCTATTATATTCTAAATTGTCCAAATGGTCCATTATAGCCGTAGTTAAATGGATGTATTGGTTTTAATTGTATTTTTTACTGTATTGTTTGTAATTGTAATTATGACTTCAAACAAAGTAAAAGAAAACTGAACGTCAACTTATATAAATAGTAGTTCGAAAATTAATGGCTATATGCAAAAATGGCAAAAACTTTTACTGTTTAACTGCCTACTCACTGTGAAAGCTTTAAGGGCAGTATATTACTAACTGGATTGGTTAGAAATATGATAATTGATAAAGCATAAATTAAGGTGCTTAATTAAAACATATTACATCCCCATTTTCTTATGCATATGTACATATATATTCACAGACTTGCATTACATATTTAGTGGAAGAAACAATAAATATAACTGAACTGGTTGCTTTGCCGCTGTATGTCGTTGAAGTTTATCGGCTTCCAACAATAATTCCTATTTACAGTTGAAGCCGTTGATGCAACAACTGAGACACAATTAAGAACTTGTTAATGTTTCTATTGGCCGGAGCTGGAGACAAATATATGAACACAATTGCACCTTAAAGATTCAACTTAATTCGAGCTATTAACATCACCTGTTATGTATATTTCTTCAGGTTCCTTTGAGCACGGAATTCACCAAGTTTGTCTCTCAAGTCAGCTGTCAGGGAGTATTAGAATCTTGAATGTGTTAAAATTAAGGTAGGCATATAATGGGGGACTACAATTTAGTTTACGACACATTGCATTAGAGGTATCAGAAATCTCGAGATCTCGTGACCTTGATATAATTAAACATCAGTTAACAAATAAAGTTCACTTGGATCAAATTTAAATATATAAAGAGTTGCCTGATGCCAAAAGACGGGCTATAATTAAACAGATAAGTGTGATGTTTTTGACAGTCAATGAAGGGGAGAGTGAGGGACGTACCAGCATCCCTGTAGCGCTCCTGGTTAATAGCCTTGTTTAAGTTGCAAACAATGTTGAACTCCTCCGTATCGAGACAATACTGACCACTTGGCCTGAAACCATAGATTAAAGCATCTTAGCTTCTAGGTCTGGAAATTCAAAAACAAGAATCTCCTGCAGCTGCAAGTTTTAACATGTTATATTCTCTCGATAAAGGAGCAAAAGCAATCTCCTAAGGAGTTTCAAGACTAACTGATCCAGTTCGGTGAATAATAAACCATCTGAAGCTGGGGACTGCATTGACAGCTTCCCTGATTCAATTACGCGCATACCATCATTGTATGCCAAGTACTTGTTCACTTGTATAGGTACCTGCACAACACATCAAGTAGGCTTCCAATAAACTCACATTTTAGGTAGGAATTTAATCAATCCACAAAAATAACTATATATATATATGATTAAAAATTTATGTTGAAACCTTATCTCACAAAAAGTCTAAAGGGAGAAACAACACGAGAGTAATGCTTCTTCTCTATATAGGAGATTATAATAATGAGTTAGCCAACTTTCAGGATCATTACAAAGGGAATATAGTACTTAAAAGAAGGGGGGATTCTGACAATGCCGTAACATATATTCTGAGGTATTCTTAATTGTTAAACTGGTATAGACATTTAAGTCGATACAAAACCATAACTGAGATATTCTTTCTCCTCAATGACGAGTCTTTGATACTATCAATTAGCATATGAACCACCTTACACATTTTAGCTGTTGAAAATGCTTTTAGCAAGAATTTAAAGCAATGTGTCAAAACAATCACTAATTAAATATGTTAATATGCTTCAACAAGGACCATTACACCATCCACCTTGGAATCTCGTAATAGATGTTTACTTGATGAAACTAGCAGATGCAATTCCAAAAACAGATATAACCGAGTCAAATGCTCCAAAGATCATTTGGTAAAAACATGGAATTATACTAGAGAATAACACATTACAGGTACCTTGCATCTCACAGCAATGTTGATGGCATCAGAAGGCCGAAGGTCAAAAGTGACCAACTCTGTCTCGTCACCCACCTGTGAGAACATCCAACATGATTCAGAGAAGACAAGCCAACGTTGCATGTCACGAATAGTGGAAGAGAGTGATACCTTGGTGAGATGCAGCTGTGCGAAATAGGCCTCATGAACTCTTTTAGTAACTCTGACAAGTTTTACCTGCAAAAACAAGATATAAATGTCACAAATTCGCAATCGGAACGCAAAGGAGTAAAGACAATTCCAGATATGGAGATAGAAACGAATCATACCGAGTAGCCCATCTTGTCAATCATGTTCTTCACCACTTGATACATAGTAGGTCTAGCCTGGAAACAATAGTCAAAACGAATATTAGCATTCACATTCAAAACAAACCCAAGTGATTCACAAGTTCAAATCCAATAACCCGACATGCCAGAAAAATAAGAATCCCGACTCAATGGGATACAGGACGGAAACATACGATTTGAACATTACGCACTGCTGCCATGAGCAACACACTTGGCATCTCCACTGCAATTAAAACAATAATCGAAATCAAACGAGAAAGATAAAAGCTAATAAACAGAGTCAAATGATTGGAGGATAGTGAAAGATGATCACATACAAACAATGATTGGGAGAAGAAGACCGGTCCCATCTTCCATCTTCAGAACGATGGCAGGATGCGGTGCATAATCCGGTAGATGCCCACCTTGGGGATTGTTATGGACACACCTTAAATGGCTACCATCCCTCATTTTGATCATAAATCCATCAGCTCCACTCCTCACCTCAACTATATGAAACAATCACAACATACATATCATATCAACAATTATCTACATAAAAATACCAACTCTATATCAAATTCAAAGACCGATGTCGACGACGGCGACAACAACAACAACAAAAATGAAGTAATCATTGGCTTAGAATCCACATACCAGCTTCAACCACACTGGAATTAACATAATCTTCATTGTTTTCATTGAAATTCTCAGCCATGCTTCCATTCCCGTCTGAGGATGAACTGAAAATACACTGCACCGTGGTGTTGCACTTCCGCAGCTTCAGGTGACCGGAAACGCCACGCGGCTTACACTTTCCATCGGTTATCCCTCTATATCCCCATATATCACTTCGATGCAATCTTACCCTCGGAAAAGGCCCATTGAACGGCAACGTATAGACACCGACTTGCTTGCTACGAACGGCCGGGCAAATCACCGGTCCTTGCAAAGAAACCATCTTTACCTCTTTTATCACCTGCCCCGAAATTTAAAACAAATCAGTATAAAAAAATCAGATATTTATAAATCGTAATTTCATTGTACTAATTTATAGGGAATATACCGCGCTACCCAATTTATAAACTAAAACCATCCAAAATCAAGATCAGAAGATGTAAACAGACCGTGGGTGGTCCAATTATAAGGATTAAAGCACCAATTCAATTTTTTTTTAAAAAAGAAACAAAAAAAGACAGATAAAAATCAAAACTTGAACTATTGCTATAGAGATGAATAATCAAAATGATCAATTTTGATCAGCGATCAGAGCAAAGTTTCTAGAGAATTACGGGTCTTTGGAAGTTAAAACAAGGCTTGTAATATGAAGAAGCCTTTTCAAAGATCAGAATTCAAAATGATTAAGGGGGCAAAGAAAAGAGAAAAAGAGCTTCGGAAGATGGAGAATTAACAAAGAAACCGACACCGCAAGGATCAGCGAAGGAACGAAACATCGGCAGAAGATGAGAGATCCTTTTTATTTTTATTATTTGGCTTAATTCATGGTTTGGCCCTTGCATTATATACATTTTATCATTTTAACACCTAAACTTTTCTAATCCATTTTGATACTCTTAACTATTATTCTTTCTAAATTTACCCCAAAAGTTGAGGCATTCAGAAAATGATAATATCAGTCCATAAAAATATGTATCTTGATAAATAACATTATCATAACAAAAAAAAGTAAATATAAATATTTTATACAATTAACTAATACAATTAACTATCAACTATTTGCTAATTGTTAAATATGAACAATATTATTTTCTACTGAATTTTTAGAGAATTGTGTAATACTCGATAAAATTAAGATTGAATTGAATTTTAATAATAATAATAATAATAATAATAATAATAATAATAATAATAATAATAATAGTGAATTGAGGCATATTGTATTTGTACATACTAATTAATTTACTCATATTTAATGCACTTTTTGGTGACGGGTTGTTTATTTATTTAGGAATTTGGTGACGGATTGTCCCATCAATAAAATTGGGACCAACATTCAAGTGTTGACTTTAAACGGCAAATTGCTTCATCACCAATAGTGTTCCAAAATGTCACTATTAAAATGGTAATGGGCTTGGACAATATAAGCACAACAATAGTGATATTTCAATCTTAGATATTTTCTTCTGACTGGTAACTTCTTAAATTGCTCCATATCTTTAAAAAAATCTAGCTTCCACTTTTATTTTTTAATTAAAAAACGTTAAAAGAATATGTTTGGTTATAAAATTAAAAAATATTTTTTAAAAAATAAAAATAAAAAGATAATTTTATTATTTTAAAAAAGTGAAAACACTGATAATTTTTTTTGATCAGAAAAGCCAGCTGGATTTTATTAATAAGGGTTATTACAATAAAACAACTGAACCGACATCAGTTCAGTGTAAATGAAAAACCCTCGAAATTGTGAGGAGAGAGACAGAAAATTTATGGAACCAGGCCGGCTGAGAATCAACATGCAGAGCTTCGGAAATTGGAGGAGCGGTGTCGATTCTGTGAGGAAAGCGGGGAGAAGATGAGAAAGAGCCCCTATCTGAAAAAGCCCCAAATTTTAGGGGTGATCGATGGACTGCCTGTCCTTTTCCGTTGCCAGAATAACGGCCGTCGGAGCGTCTTCAACCCAAACGGTGTCTTGATGAGCTGAGAGGCCAATTTTTGTCAGAACGTGGGCCGCTTTATTCCCGTTCCGGTGAGTGAAGCTTAACTCGCATTTATAAAACTGGTTCATAAGAAATTTTCCATTGCTGATGAGGGCACTTAAATGCGAGAAATCTTGCTCTGGACGGCGGAGCTTCTCAATAACGGTACGGGCGTCACCTTCCAGAATAATTTGAGAGAAACCCATATCGAGAGCAAATTGCAATCCGTGGACGGCAGCTAGGGCTTCGGCAAAAAACGAATTTCGGATGCCATTCTGATTTCGACAACAAGAGCTCAGTAAGTGTCCACTTTCATCTCTGATTAAGATTCCGGAGCTTGATTTTTTCTCTGAAACTGTGTAGCCTACATCGAAGTTAACTTTAACTGATGATGCAACAGGTGGTTTCCAATTCGTTTCAATTCCCGGCAGAGACTGGGGAGGCTGATATTGAAGTGAGTTCATTTCGTTGTCGTAGCTTTTGATGAAGGTTAAGGTCTCAGCTGGTACTTGTTTTTTCCCTTCGTGATATAGCTTGTTTCTGCTGTACCATATGGCCCATATAGTGATAGCTATTTTCCTGTGGGTATGCTTTGAATGATGCATCAGTATCCATGTTAGCCATTCTTTAAAGCTCACTGTATTTAGATGTGTAGGCCATGTAATTCCCAAGTTTCTCCATATGTCATATGCAAATTGGCAGTCTCGAATAATATGTTCAGTAGATTCTATGCTTGTGTTACATCTTAGACAAGATGCATTCTGAGTTATTTTCCTGAAGCATAAATTCTGTCTGGTAGGAAGAAAGCCATGTATGAATTTCCAAACACATATTTTTATTTTTGAAGGACAAGGTACCTGCCATATTGCCTTAAAAATGTACTCTACTGTGTTGTTGTTGTCTTGAATGAGGAGCTTTTTGTATCCACTTCTTACTGTGTAAATGCCAGACGACTCTTCTGCCCAAACTTGAAAATCGTCCTCTTTACTGTAGGGTAGAGTAATGCTTAGGATAGCATCTGTATCTCTCTGGTTAAAAACAGAGTTTACAAGATTTTCATCCCACATGTTGTTGTCTGTTTGTATAAGATCTGAGACAGTTTTGACAGTGTCTGTCCGAGGGGATGTGATCCTTGGATTCTCCTTGACAGGGAGCCAAGGGTCGTCCCATATAGAAACTTTAGAGCCCGAGCCTATCCTCCAATTAAGTCCTGAGCTAAGGAGGCCCTTCGCACGCCAAATGCTTTTCCAAATGAAGGATGGTCTATTCCCAAGATTTGAGCCTAGGAAAGTAGTTTCTTTGTAGTACTTTGCTTTTAGGAGTCTGCTAACAAGAGGCGATGGGTTCGACATCAAACACCATCCTTGTTTTGCAAGAAGAGCGATGTTGAACTTTCCTAGATCACGAAAGCCCATTCCTCCCGAATCCTTTAGTTTTCTTAGGAAAGACCAATCGCACCAGTGAATTCCCCTTTTGTCTTTTGATTTTTGCCACCAGAATTTTGCTGCAATTGCCTCAAGTTCTCTGCAAAAAGATTTAGGCAAAAGAAAACAGCTCATAGCGTACATGGGAATTGATTGCAGCACAAATTTTATGAAGACTTCTTTTCCCCCTGCAGAGAGAAATTTAGAACTCCACCCTTCCATATAAAAATTAAATCTATCTTTTAAGCTTGAGAAAGCTGCTTTCTTGCAACGACCAATGATAGCAGGAAGACCTAGGTATTTCTCTAAATTTGTGGTAAGAGAGACACCTAGGATATGTTGAGCATCTGCTTTATTTGAATCAATAACATTGCTGCTGAAAAAGACCCCTGATTTATCATAGTTTACCAACTGACCTGAAGCTGCAGCATAATCCAAGAGAATCTGTTTTATGGTTGCTGCTCCTGTGGCACTTGCATCCCCAAAAATAAGGCAGTCGTCTGCGAAAAGGAGGTGAGAAATAGTAGGAGCCCCTCTTGCAATTTTGATGCCCAACACACTGTCGTTTTGGGAGGAAAGCCGTAGAAGGGAAGAGAGACCTTCGCTGCATATAAGGAAGAGGTAAGGGCTTAGGGGATCGCCTTGTCTGAGACCTCTGGTTGGGGCAAATTTTTCACCAATAGAGCCGTTAAGGATGACAGAATAAGACACCGACGATATGCAGTTGAAAATACGCATAATCCAAGTATTAGAGAAGCCCATTTTATGCATGACAGCCGTTAGGAAATTCCACTCTACTCGATCATAAGCTTTGCTCATGTCGAGTTTTAAAGCAAAGTAACCTTTCCTTCCCATTCTTCTATTCTTCATTGAATGAAGTGTTTCATAAGCAGCCACAATATTGTCTGATATGAGTCTTCCAGGGATGAAAGCACTTTGTGCTTCATCAACACAAAGATAGAGCACCTTTTGGAATCTGTTTGCTATTACCTTTGCAATGATTTTGTATAAAACATTACAAAGGCTAATAGGTCTGAAATTGGACATAGATGAAGGATCTTTGATCTTGGGGATTAAGGCAATATGAGTGTGGTTTATTCTGGAAATAATTTCTTCTCCTCTCAGAGTTGCGAGACAGAAATTTGTAATGTCCCTCCCAATGATATTCCAGAATCTTTGGTAAAAGATAGCACCGAGACCGTCCTCTCCACAAGCTTTAAGAGGACTCATGGATTTAATGGCGTGAAGGATTTCCTCCTCTTCGAAATTTTTTTCTAGATCCGAATTCATCTCGGGTGAAATGCAGCAATTTATACCTTCGAGAATAGTATCCATAGAAGAAGAACCTTGCGAATGGAATAAATCCTTAAAGTAGTTTGTTGCCACAGTAGACATCTCATGTTCATCTTCGATAAGAGCACCTTGATTGTTATAAAGTTTTTGAACTCTGTTTGTCTTTCTTCTTTGGGATGCTGATTTGTGGAAGAAAGCTGTGTTCATATCACCATTTTTTAACCAGTTTGTGCGGGCCCTCTGTTCCCAATAAACCTCTTCTCTATCCATTTCCAAATTCAAAGAAATTTGAGCCTCCAAAGTTTCTTGCAAAATGTCATCGGTAGGGTCCATATTCGCAAGATCAGCCAGACGTTTCTTCAAATCATTCACAGTCAGTTTCTTTTCTTTTTTGATCCGATTGTACCAGTTTTCCAAGCCAATTTTGACACTGTTCAGTTTGTCTAGAACATGGCCCGCTGAGTTTTCCCATATTTTTCTAACTTCAGCTTCACAAGAAGTTTCCATGAGCCAAGAAGCTTCAAATCGAAAAGGCCAGTGTCTTCGATTTTGGTTGTTGGGTTTAGTGTCAAGCAGAAGCGGGCAGTGATCAGAGAAAGTATGAGTTAGGTGTTGGAGTTTAAATTCAGGGAAGAGATCAAACCAGTCCTTTGAGGCTACTCCACGATCCAAACGTTCTCTGATGTTGCTTGAAGATAGGCGACCTTTCTGCCATGTATACCAGGCCCTTGTGTAGCCTAGATCAGAAAGTGAGCAGTCTGTAAGAGCATCTCTGAAATTTTCCATCTGCCTTGCATTACGCACTCGTCCTCCTTGTTTTTCAGAGGCATATAGGATTTCATTGAAATCCCCTATAGCCATCCATGGAATTTCAGGACTGTCATTGAGGTTACGTAGAAGGTTCCAAGAGTCCATTCGATTGGATTCTTCTGGGGCTCCATAAAAACCTGTACAGCGCCAAGTTTGTCCGTCCGAGTCATTATCAATAATGAAATCAATATGGCGCGGTGAGAAAGAGCGAAGAGTGATGTTGCAATTGTTTTTCCATCCAAGAGCCAAGCCACCACTACGACCAATAGAACCCAGTTCGACACCATTCAGATAACCCAAATATCGACGAATATTCGCCATTTTATTATTGTTTAACTTCGTTTCAACAAGAAAAATAACATTGGGATTAATAGTCCGTAGCATATTACGGAGTCTGCGAACAGTCCGGGGTTTCCCTAATCCCCGGACATTCCAGCTGAGGAGTTTCATTTTCCTCGGTGGCCTTGATCCGACAAGCCGGACGATACATTTGTGGAAGGACTCACAGAAGAATCCTTAAGTTCAATATCTGAATCATGAGAGGGAGAAACAGAAGATTGAAGGTTGACTTTTCTTTGATGCTTGTTTCCATCCGACTGTTCAATTGGGCTATCTTCATTTTCAAGACCCATTTGAATGTCCATAATTGGGATGGTGATGTGGCGTTCATGAGCCTTTGATTTAGCAGAGTCATTATTTCCATTCACAACTGATTCTGGAAGTTGATATCCCCTTCCATAATTTGTGCCCCAAAATGAGCCATCATTAATTTTTGGAAAGGGGAATTGATTGGGCTTGATTCATGGGAATTTCCAGATGTATTGCCTAAACTGTTATTGATTTCCTCCGGTTCATCCCGTAACCAGATGTTGTTTGGCACCGCCCTGCGCGGAGGAGCTCGGAGGGAGATGTCCCAGTTGAAAACTATCTTATCTGGAGCCAGGATCAGGCGAGCCGGACAAAGGTTTTCCGCGTGGCCCAGTCTACCACATAGAAAACAAAAAGTTCTGATTTTTTAACGTACGATAAGTACGAGACCAATGGTTTATAACATCACATTGATAATAAAAAAAAGATTCCACTTTTTTTAAAATGATCTTTATCGCTCTTGTCATCCTTATAACCTCGCTACCAGTGGGTAGAAGTATTTTTAAAATGACCATATTTTTCATATCTATATTCATAGCCTCGGCCACAACCACAACTTCTAGTGTGGTTTTTATTCCTTCCATAATATAATCTCACATTCACTTCAGGGAATGGAGTAGAGCCAGTGGGCCTTTGAAACTTTTTCACATATCTTTATCACAGAGAACAAAGATTTAATCCGCGTACGCGACATTGTTAAATCTGTCCACAAGGTCCTTTAAAAACCTCCTTTGAGACCAGTAGCCTCGCAGAACAGGATGTCCAGCCAATATACTTGGATTATATCGAAATTGTGTCTCTAATTGAATAATGATTTACCATGTTTGCATTCACTTCAGGGAATGAAACAGTTCAATAATCGCATGTAATAAACAACATGCTTGCATTCACTTCAGGGAATGCTCCATCATTGATAATCGCATGGAATAAACATCATGCTTTGCATTCACTTCATGGAATGCCTCCCATAATTTTTTTGGATCAAGACGAATTTTCGTAACTTGAAATTGGGAGAAGTCTATGGTCGAGTTTTTCTGTAACCCCTCGTCCCGGTCTGGCCGGATGACCGGTCCGAGTAGGCCACATGGGGAAAACCGAAGCGAAACCCGTTAAGGTTCCCCCTCGGTTAGCAACCCTAATTTTTTTTAACTTATCTTCTCTAATGGCACATTTAAGTCCTACGTGATCATAACAGCGGAAAGACAAGCATTCATGAAACGATAACTCGAACAACATACGCAAAACAGTCAATTTTAAATTATTAGGCAGGCCGTTTCGAAACACCCTCAAGGTGTATCGAAACGCCTTGACTTGGTCAACGGTTCTAAGCCTACACTAGGAGGCCGTATCGGAACGAAGGTCAACCGTTCCGAAACACCCTCAACGGTCAACTTCTCGTGGTCAACGAGATATTGAGCGTTCCGAAACACTTAGACCCATTTCGAAACCCCATTATCTCGGCAAATTCTCAGATTTCCAGTAGCCAAAGTGTTCCGATACCCGTTTCGGAACAGGGGATTCACAGGTCAAACCGTATCGAAACGAGTTCCGATACGGGGTCCCTGAAGCCTAACCCATTCCGAAACAACCCAGCCCGTTTTGAAACACTGGCTGTCTGCAAAACCTCAAAATCTGTTTTAGACAACTCCAAGAGGTTCCAAACGTCCAAAACGACCACACGAAGCTTACAAGACATACAAATACAGTCTAGAGGCATGCTCCCTAGCAACCATACACAACATCCACAAGATATACGAAAGCACTCATTCCAAAAGACCATACATGGCATTACAAATAGCATACTTCAACATAGTCAACACGTAGACAATTCAAGGTAAGCAATTACCAACAAGGTTTACAAGCAAGGGCATACATCTCAAAAGCCAAGTTCACGAATACATACGAGGAGCCTAACATGCTCTTAAACAACAACAACATACTCCAAAAGCATCATAACACGATTACATGTCCCATTTCTTGACCATTACATCATAATTAAAAAGTTCATACTTGGTAGCTAAACAAGCACCACGAAGCACACTTGGAGGCCCCTTCTTGCACTTAGCAACCCACGAACTAAGGATCTGCATTGTCGAACAAAGAGAGAGCGTAAGCAATAAGCTTAGTGAGGGTAAGCTCTTTAAAAACAAACCTGGACAATGCAGGGTCCAAGCACGATCTTAACCAAGGTAAATGCATGACCATACCTTTGATCCTCAAGAGCCAAAATGTTAATGATGCATGAACAATATTCACTTTTATGTCATGCTTAACGAGCTCATTTCCACAACGTATGTAAACACATATAAATATCCAAGTAGAAATCACCACATCACATTGATACACATATCAATCAATATTGGCACCTAGCTATGACCCGAATACGCGGATAAACACGTTGGAACTCACATCCAACAACCATTTTACCTCACGGTGGGATTACACTCATCACCGGTCTCGCGGAGGGGATTCCACTCATCCTCACGCCCCGTCGATGGGATTCCACTCATCATCGACTATGTATAAATAACAATTTCCGGGCGAACCCGTACTCCTCCTTGGTGACTCAACGCCACCAAGGCCACGCGCGAATTTGACTCATGTGTGCACACTAACATCCTAATGATCGATCATTTGTACTCAAGTATACTAGTGCTAACATTTAACTCAAATCACATTATCGTTTACAACCAATTCCGTGCTCAGCACGTACTCACCATGATCACAATCATGAACCATCCACATGCATAACACAATGCATCACATCCATGCCTCATCAAACATGTATAACACTTTATACATAAACAATCATATCACAAATAATACGAGGCATAAACATCCATTACAAGTTCAACCAATGGCTCTAGTTCAAGTTTAGGATTAGGCTACCACCCTAATCCTAACTCTAGGTGGGTCTACCAAGCCCGACCTAGTCCACATGCTCGAACCAAACATTTAAACCACTTTAAAACATTAACCACTCACCTATACTTCCAAGCACAAATACCAAGCAAGCAACCACCTTCAAGCTTCCGGATTCACCCTCGATGCTTCACCAACACAAGCCCTTGCTTCTAAACAACCTCACCACAATTCAAACAACTTCAAATTAGCCCAAGCATCAAAGTAACTAACCCGGAACACAACTCTAACACAAATCACAATATTTCAAGCCATGAACAAACCCCACATTTAACAATTTCGTGCAGCCCAATAATCTCATACAAAACTCATGTTTCCAACACCTTTTATACCCCCAAATAATCCCAAAGCAACCCCCAACCATAACACTAACATTAGCCCATCAATTCCAACCTAAAACAACCCCCAAAACTCACCCAAAACCCTTTAATAAACCCCATTTAAACCCAATTTCAGGAATTTGCTCAAAACCAAGAAAAATTCATATATGTGGTACCATTTAGCTCCTAGACTTCATAACTAACAACATTAAATCGAAATATTAAGTTAAACATAGTAAATGTATCATTTTTAATCAAAACCATTGAAATCTCCATTTCCAAAACTTTAACGAAAATAAAAACTAATTGTACTTTTGAAGAGAGGAGGTTGAGGAGAAGTAAAAAATGACGTTACCTTTCAAAAACGAGTTGAAACGGAGGAGAAATGAGATGGAATAGTGTTTGGGTGGAGAGAGCTCTTCTATGCCGTTAGTTGAATATGATGAATAGTGAAGGATGATAAAAATGGGTCTTTTAACAAAAATGGGCTTTTCAAAATGACTTCCACCTTATTACGAAAATGCCATTAATGAATGGCCATTTTCCATTTTCTTTATAAACTCTTCAATTTGTAATTCATTCAATATGGTCCAATGTAAAATATTTGTTTTTGAAACCCGAAACTTAAAAGATTATTTTTAATTATAAAACCGAACTCAAAATAATATTAAAATATTATTTTCACCCGACCCCTAAACCCGAGTGTTACAATTTCGACGAAGAAGAAATATTGCTTTCAAGAAAATATAAACTTTATAATAATCTTCTTGAAAATTCAAAATCATCATGATTTATCGCACTTTAAAATAATAATATAAAGAATAAAAATAAAACCAAAGTTTACCGATATTGATTTTTCTCTCGTGGACAATGGAGACATAGCATATGACCGAGATAGCTTCTCATAGTCCCTTTATATCACATCTTTTTCCAAGCCATTTAAGCATATCATGTAAAACTCAAAACACGGTTAAAAATACTAACTTTTACCAAATAAAATAACATAAATAATAATATGAAAAATATCAAATATAATCATATAAGTAAAAGTATGAATAAGCATACTGCTAATTAACCCTTTTAGGAACACGAGAAAACACATGTAATTTACACCAAACACAACCTCTTCGTCTCTGTCGATTCGTCTTTTGGTTTGTGAGAAGCCACAAATTTATCTCTTTCCAATGTTCGAATAAAATCAAACATACTTCTAAACTTTTTAAAAATAAAAAAATAAAAAAAATAAAGTTAAAATATAAAGAAAAAGACAATCGGTAATTTAAAAGAATGAAGAGAAAGAAAAAAAAAACTTATATTTGGTTTATCCTAGAATCGAATTCTTTCCAATAACTTCTTTTGGATTCTAACAGTGAAAATCTCAGTTGATTAGAGTCGCGTTGATAACGTGTTGTGAATAAAATAACAAAGAACAATAATAAGAACAAAGAACAAGAATGGAAGAACAAAGAGATGAGAGAAAGTGGGAGATTTATATTATTCTCAAATATAGACTTGTTTACAATGCCTTCATCAAGTCATCTATTTATAGGCATAAGAAGTACATATTATAAATCAATCTCCTTAGATAAAGTTTTAATCATGGTAGACATCCACATAGATAAATATTTATTAACAAATATCAAATTATCTAAATTTGTAATATCAAATTTACAAAATAAAAATAAAATTATTTATAATTTCTTGGTTAATGACATTTTTTACTTTTTAATATATTTTTTAAAAAACGTTTTAAACTTTGAACTTTTCATCTCTTTTATCTCTCGAACTTATATTTTGTCAAATTAAACCAATTGGCAAAAATATAATTGAATTTTTAGATGATATATATATATATATATATTATAGTTTTTCCTTTTTTGTTTTATATTTTTAATAATTTAAATAAATTTATAATATATGTTTGTTTTTAATATTTTATAACTGTTTACTCAAAATAACAAATGAAAAGAAATTACAGTTGACAATAACTTAATGACTTCGTTATTTTTCCTTCTTAATTCAATTCGAAGAAACATTAAAAGTTCGATGCAAAAAATATAAAAATTAAAATGACAATTTTTTATAAAAAAAGTTTAATTAAATTTGTTTTTATACAAAGAGTAATCTTCACCCGCGGTCCCTTTTGTTTGGGGTTTATTCTATTTTAGTCACATGAATTCAAAAAAGATCATTCTTGCGACTTACGTTTTGAATCGTGCCTATTTTGGTCCCTTGATCGTTAAGCTCCGTTAATAAAAAATAATTTCTAATTTAACCCCTAAACTTCCAAAACTTTATTTTTGATAATCTTCTCCAAAAACTTGAAAATTTTATTTCTCCGCCCACCACCCAATCCCGACCCTCTTTCCACCGCCATGGGTCCGCCACTCTACATCAGAGCTTAAAATGAAGAAGGCACTGGTCCCACTACAATTCTACCATGGTTCAATAACATTAGAAATATGACTGAGATTCAAAGATATTAGGCTTGTTGTACGCTCGAATCGATCTCCAAATACCGTCAAGAGGGTTGTTTTTTTTATCCTTGGTTGAATTGGATAAAATCGATATAAAGATGGACAATTTGCATGATGATTTTAGAGTGGTTCGACTGCCCAACCGAGTCTACATCCACTACCTTAGCACACCACTAAGGATTTCCCAATTCACTATGAATTCTTCCCCTTTTCTAGGCTAAGGAGGTAACTCTTACAACCCTATCTTTTAATGGCTAAGATAGAACCACTCTAGTTTTTCACTAAGGCTAAACTAGAACATCTCCTTTTATAAGGAATTTGTTTGGTAAACTAAATACCTCACAAGGTGGATGTTTACACAATTTAAGCTCACAAGAAAGAGTGAAAGAATTACAATTTAAGCACTCTCTTAAACTATGTACAAGAGAAATGGAGAAATGTGATTTAGACTCAAATTTTCTTGATCATCTTGCTTGGATATGTTCTCTGACCATATTCAAGTGTTCCAGCCTTTATAATATAATTAGGGATGAGCTTGTGTTCGTTGGTGAACGTTGGGGATGATTTGGAGCAGTTGGGGCTGATTTCCATGCACATTTTCCCAATCTAGTGTAGAGTGTATCGATAAGGTTCCTTTGGGAAAGAGTCGCTGTGCATCCCTCAACTGATGCGTATCTATACGCTTCTGAGCGTATCGGTACAGCCTACACTTTAAAAATCCATTGGGAGATAGCCGTTGGGGTAGTTAGAAATAGCCATTGTAATTAAAACACAGTGTATCAGTATGCTTTATAGCATATCGATACGGACCTACTCCGTATCGATATGGACAAGCCGTATCGGTATGAGTTTTGGCTATTGGAATTTTCCTGTAGCTGAAACCCTAAAGCATATCGATACGGTGTATACCGTATGGGTATGGTGGCTTGAAAAATAAAGGTTTAACTACTTTAAAGACATTTTAAATCATTCCAAAGCCTTGTAAAGTTCATCAAACATATTTTCAAGTTGTTTGGACTTATTAACATTTTTAAACCTTTTTTTGAAAGGTAAACATGGGCCTCATTAAAAACCCCTTCCTAGCGAAGGGGAAAATAGTACCCTATCTAAAGATTTTATTCATCAAATATTAATATCCGAAATACAATCCCTCATAAGTCCAAATACAACCTGTTACTTTACATCCTGCAACCTACAACACTCCATCCTAACCGATACCTTTCTTTGCTAATGAATCAGCAATAACATTACAATGCCTAGGGACCCATCTGATGCATGCCCTGAACTTTTCAAGAATTTCCAATATACCTTCGATTTGACCGGACATGGGAGGAGGAGGAAGCAGTTTCGCAGAACACCAGTTTACAACCTGTTGGTTGTCCGATTCCACGATAAGACGACGATTCCTAGACCATTTAGACTGCATAAACAGCTTAATCCCAACCACGACAGCTTCCAGTTCCACCCATGAAGGAAGGGAGGCTGAAGCCTTACGGGAGAATTCGAAAAGCATGTTACCTTTATCATCTTTAAGGACGCCTCCAATTCCACCTAGCCCACTGCTATCCAAAGCACCGTCAACATTTAGTTTCACAAAGCCTGCTGGGGGGGGGGGACCAAACAGTGGGGGTGATTTGATCGTTTACTGGGCATTGAGGAGGCAACAAGAAAAAAATCTTGAATTAGGGAATCCACACTCACGGGGCAATCCGGCTGGGAGGCATTAAACCAGGTGGCGAGTCGATATTTCACAATATAGATGAATTGCAGCCAGTCCATATTCTTCAGATTAAATACGATATCGTTGTGGAACAACCACGTCGACCAAATCACAGCAAATGGAATGAGGGAGAACCATCTATATTGCCACTTCGGACCGAGATTACCCCAAGCTTCCAAAAAGGCCATCGGCTCGCGAGGAAGGGCAGTGGATATCCCCGCCAAGTTAGCAAAAAATAACCATGTTTTCCATATACCATAGCATTCAAAGAAAAGGTGGGAGACTGTTTCAGTGTCATTTCTGCACAGCGGGCAAAGGTAATCTGATAAGTTCGACACCTCACGCTTAGTTAATTCCCCTTTAACCGGAACACGACCCCAAGCAACCATCCACACAAACACTTCCACTTTCGGTGGAGCTAAACCCAACCAAACATGTCTCGACCAGAAGGCGTTACCACAGCTGCTTGTGTCTATTGCCTTCCTAGCCGATTTAACTGAATATATCCCATCGCTCGACCTCAACCACCTAACTCCATCATTCGTAGCGACGACAGATTGTGCACTATTAATACAGGCCAAGAACTCAAACCAGTGTTCGGTTTCCCAATCAAAAAATTGACGCCTCAAAGGAATTGACCACGTCCAACCTTGATCATGTTTGGTTCTGAAGTCTGTCAAGAATCCAGATTTGATTAAGGACAGCGCAAAAATGCGAGGGAATCTATCCTTAATCGAGAAGTTCCCCGCCCAAAGATCCATCCAGAATAGAATTGTAGAGCCATCGCCAACTTGAATAACTAAGTTCTGTTTCAATGATATCCCAACAGCATTAGACTCATGGAAATTAGCCGAAATACCTCTCCATATCCAAGATGTGTGGCGTTGGAGGGGGGGCGAAGGGAGGCGACTCGACTCTGAAGAGGGAATCTTCGCTGCAATAGCCCGTCTCCACAGATTTGAGTACTCATTCCCATATCTGTATATCCATTTACCTAACAGTGCTGAGTTTTGATGTTGAAGGTTTACCACACCAAGGCCCCCAGCTTCTTTGGGAGCACACACCTGCTTCCAGCTAAGCCAGTGAATTTTAGATTTTTCCTTCGTACCACCCCATAGGAATGCTGCGAGTATGCTGTTTAGCTTATTACAGACCCTTGTAGGCATGCGAAACAACGATAAGTAATACATTGGGAGGCTACTAAGAACCGCCTTGATCAAAGTGAGGCTCCCACCGATGGATAAGAAATTGGACTTCCAACCTCCCAACTTACTTGAGATATTCCTGAACACTGGTTCCCACAGGGAGTAAGAGTTTCTGACCGCCCCCAACGGTAACCCAAGATACTCCGTAGGGAATTTGGTGCTTGAGCAACCGATGGCTTGGGCCCATTCATTCGTAGTATCATCACTTAAATTAATTCCAATGATCTTACTTTTCTTCAGGTTAAGCTTTAATCCGGAGGCGATTTCAAAGACGCGCAGGATACGTTTAACATTGCGGACCTCCTCCAAATTTCCCCCACAAAATATCAGTAAGTCATCCGCAAATTGCAGATGAGAGATGGACAAGGAGGACTCCCTGCGACCCAACGGAAAACCCGAGAGAACACCTAGTCGAACAACCTTCACCAGCATAAGATTTAAAACTTCTCCAACTAAGTTGAATAATAGAGGAGATAAGGAACACCCCTGCCTAAGGCCCTTTGCGGTTCGGAAAGGAGTTGGTGATCCATTAACTAACACTGATATAGAAGCAGAGGAAATACATTTCCTAATCCATTTGCACCAGCGAGACCCAAAGCCAAATTCCTTCATGATGCGAAGCAAAAAGTCCCAACTTACCGAGTCATATGCCTTTTGGAAGTCAATTTTGAAAGCTATACCACTCGAACCTGACTTCGCAACTGAATCAATGGCTTCATTAGTGATCAACGAGCAATCGAGTATTTGCCTCCCAGGAATAAAGGCGAATTGATTCTCACTAACCAAATCCCCCATAATCGGACTAAGTCTTCTTGCTAGGACTTTAGACAATAGTTTATACATTCCTCCAACTAAGCTTATGGGTCTGAAGTCATCTATAGATTCTGGATTCTTCGTTTTTGGTATTAAAGTAATGTAGGAGTGGTTAATACCCTCCTCCCATGATTTACCATGATAGAAGTCCTCAAAAAAACTCATAATATCGGGCTTTAGCAGTTTCCAGAATTTTTTGAAAAAGCCCAGATTGAACCCATCCGGACCCGGGGCACGATTACCATCTGAAGATTGTAAGGCATCCCAAACTTCATTTTCACAGAATCGGCTTTGAAGCTGGGCGACTTGAGAGCTGCTGATTTTTTTAAAGTCTAACTTTATTTCATCAACATCCAGAGCCGAACAATTGTTATAAACCTTGTGAAAGTGCTCACGAATATTATCTTTAATCATCGCAGGATCCTGAATAGTAGCACCACCCTCATTCAGAAAACTAATGTGGTTGTTACGCCTTCTTTCCGACGCCACCAAGTGGAAGAATTTCGTGTTTCGATCACCTTCGGCAAACCACCTAAGGCGAGATTTTTGCCACCAATCACCTTCCTCCTTGCGAATTGCAGCCCATAGAGATTGCCTAAGATTTTTAAGCATCTCCATAGAATCAGTCGGAACCACTCCCCCTTGTATAAGCATTTCCAATTTGGAAATTTCCATTTCAATAGCCACTGAATTTAGAGCAGACTTGGATCTCGCCTCCTTATCCCAAACCTTGGCCGCATCTTTCATAGCCCTCAACGTTCCCCCAATACGAATATTGGCTTTAGTTTTCTTCGCCCTCTCCACTGATTTCAACATAACATTTTTAAACCTTTTCAATTTAATCCAAAACAATTTTTCTATCAAAACAAATATCCTAACAATCTCCCCATTTTTGATATAATAAAACCAACTTAAAAAATTGTTTATGATTCTCCCCTTAGTATTTAAAAATTTTAATAAGAGTTTTTAAAATTTAGAGTAATTAAAGCTCCCCCTTTTCACTTGAAAAATCAATTTTTCAAATTATTTCTCCCCTTTTATTATAAAAAAAGAAATTTTGAAACATTAAGCTCAAATTAACAAATGAGGTAAGATAAAATTTTGACAAAACTAAAAAATTTTGGTTTTAAAATGGCTCCCCCTTACTCAAGCATCAATTCGAGGCTCAAAATTATCCAAGACTTTAAAACGAAAATTAGATAACCAAAGATAAAAAATAAAAGTTTTAAGCTTAGAGGTTACTCAATTTCTTCACTTGTGTGACTAGAGCATGTCCATGTCTTTCCATTTCTTCCCATTGCTCCAACACATCTACAAAAGACATTTACTTGATTTTTGGTATCCAAATTGCTTTGGATCTATTCACATTGGTCATAATGTCTTTAGTTCTCTTAGAAACTCATACTTGTCTAATCTTATAAGATTTTCTCTTCTTTATAGGACAAGTATGCAAGGAATGACCATGATAATAGCAATGCGAGCATTTTACCATTATGTGACAAAATAAATAATTAAAAATGATTTCTTTTACTTTTGTTAAGCTTTCAAGCTTAACTTTCAAATCAATATTTTCTTTGTCTAAAACCACATCGCTTGTTTTTGAAAACTCTAAATCATTTCTCAAACTTTCATTTCGGTTTTCAATATCCATTTTGTTTTCAAAATAAAATCATTTTCAAATTCAAGTTTTGAAATTATTTTCTTAAATTTGAAATTTATGGTCTCAAATTCCAAAAATAATTAATCGAATACATCTTGTAACTCGTCAAATGTATATGAATTTAATTCACTTGAGTTAGAAGATACCTCGGGCTCATCGAGAGCCAAAACATCATCTATCTTAGGTGTTGAGAGGAGGTTTGCACAAGACGAAGAGCCATATTTCTTTTCTCCCTTCTTGTTGCCATAAAACTTCTCAAGGTTCTCCCAAATTTCTTTTGCACTTTTGCATATGGAGACTTTCTTGGAAACATCTTCAGTGAGGCCACAAAGAAAAGTGTGCACCACCTTTGCGTTTAAATTGACCTTCATGTCATTTGCACTTCTTTGCTTCTTTTTCTTCTTAGAAGCTTCCAAGTAACCCATCTTTGATGATATCCCAAATTTCAAAATCAAGAGATTTGATGAAATACTTCATGAAATTGATCCATTGGAAGTATGTTTCTTATTCGAAGAGCGAAGGACGCGAGATAGAGCGACGTTCTTCAAATTTTTCCATTTTCTTGAACGGTGGACTTCGAGGAAATGATCTTTACTCTCGGATGTTAGTCCTTAAATGGAGACAAGGCTTTGATACCAATGGTTATTCTTGTTGCACGCTCGAATTGATCTCTAAATACCGTCAAGAGGGTTGTTTTTGATCCTTGGTTGAATTGGCTAAAACCGATATAAAGATAGACAATTTGCATGCTGATTTTAGAGTAATTCGACTACCCAACCGAGTCTACATCCACTACCTCAGCACACCAGTTAGGAATTCCCAATTCACTATGAATTCTTCCCCTTTTTTAGGCTAAGAAGGTAACCCTTACAACCCTATATTTTAATGGCTAAGATAGAACCACTCTAGTTTTTCACTCAGGCTAAACTAGAACATTTCCTTTTACAAGGGATTTGTTTGGTAAATATAGACTCTCGACGTGAATGATTATTTGTTGGCAATAGGGCATAAAAGATATTGGAAAAGTGTTAACACAGTGCCAAGAAAATCTATTGCGTGCAAGTATACACGATTTACAAGTAATACAACAGTTAAGCTGAGTATCGATCCCACAAAGATTGCGTTGGAATTCCATTGCTTTGTTTGATTACTTGTCTTGGAAAAAAAGATTGTTTTGATTGGAAGTGGTTTTGAAAATGGATAACAAGAAAAGAAATAAAACAAAGTAAAGACGTGGGCAAAGAGAGTGTTTAAATGAATGATGTGTGTTAGCAAGGGACGCATGGTTTTCACTTTATTCTTGTCATGCCAACCTTTAACAAATCTCGTCTTGGCATTATTTGCCAAGCAGATTTAAAGATGGCAATGCCCTAAATTAATTATGCAAAAACCCTTATATGTTTATAGTGAATGTTTTTTTTTCATAAACTAATTTGATTAAGTACCAATCTTTACTCCTAAGGGGTAGGTTTCACTCCTGAAGTAAGTTCATCTACTTGAACATCTTATTTCAAAGCATCTCTCCTTAGTATCCAGCAACTGATCGTTGCCACCCAAGTCTGTTAAGATATTGAGAAGCAATATGAAACCATGCCAGCTTTCGCTTGGCAAAGTATTTAGAAAATGGCAATGTCAGCTCTCGTTTGGCCGAACATTTAGAAAATAGTAAAGCGTGCCAAATAGAAAAACACTGCCAAGACAGTTCTGATTTATTAGAAACTAAATATTAAAAATAGCGTTCAAACGCAAACACCCCTCACCAACTATTAAATTAGTTCATGGTGATGGTATCAACCATAAGACTTTTATCGTTTTGCAAGAACATCATCATTAAAACAAAATAAAACAACTAAACCAAAGAGAATGGCGAGAAGGAGGTCTCTCGATGCAGCCATTCACGGTCCAGACTCTCAGTCAAGCTGGTCGAACCATCTCTCTTTGGTGCAGCCGGTTGTGATCAATCCTCTCGGAAAATCTCCACCCCTCTTTTGCTCTTCACAATCGATCTTTAAATAGGCGTGTAAAGGAGGCTAGGATAAGCCTTTGCATTTGAACGCTCAAAGGTTAAGGCTTGTGATCACCTTTATCCAGATTTGAAGTGTTAGGCTGATAAGGTGATAAGCTGATCAGGCTAGGGCTGACGTTATCGTGCCGACACTGCTCTGACATCCCAGCTTGGCATGATTTTGCCAACTGCTCTCAGCACTGCTTATCCGCTATTTTTTCAGAGATTGATCCAATCGCTATTTTTTCGCAACCTGATATGGTCCTATTTTTTCGGGTTCAACCTCTTCTTGGTCTGGCATCAAATGCCTTTTTTCTACCAACCGGTTCTTGGCATTGTTTGGTCCATCTGTTCTAACAAAAACTCAGCATCCTCTTTAGCAATGTTTCCTTTCTGCGCTAGTCTGCTTCGCTCTGTCAACTGTTGCGCCAAATGTTATGCCAAATCTACAAAAAATATCAACAAAAACATCCCTTCATACTGGAATAACATCAATTCCTAACTTTTATGCAAATGCATATTTTTATGATCTAAATGCAATTAAATGTACTTAAAAGACAAGAAAAAGCATGCGAAATAGGCATAAAAAACAGTACTTTCGGAGCGTCAACAATAAACTAAACATCTCACAAGGTGGGTGTTTACACAATTTAAACTCACAAAAAAGAGTGAAATATTTAAAATTTAAGCACTCTCTTTAACTATGTACAACAAAAATGAAAAATATGATTTAGACTCAAATTCTCTTGATCATCTTGCTTGGATATGTTCTCTAACCATCTTCAAGTGTTCCAACCTTCATAATATAGTTAGGAATGAGCTAGTGGCCGTTAGTGATCGTTGGAGATGATTTGGAGCTGTTGGGGCTAATTTCCATGCATATTTTCTCAATCTGGTGTAGGGTGTATCAATACACGGGGTACCCGTATCGATACGGTTCCTTTGGAAAAGAGATATTGTGCATCCCTCAGCTGATGCGTATCGATACGCTTATGACCATATAGGTATGGCCTGCACTTTAAGAATTTGTTGGGAGATAGTCGTTGTGGTAGTTAGAAATAATCGTTGTAATTAAAACACAAGGTATCAGTACGCTATGAAGCATACCGATACGAGCCTACACCGTATCGGTACGGGTTTTGGCTACTGAAATTTTTCTGTAGCTGAAACCCTAAAGCGTATCGATACGATGTATGTCGTATCGGTATGGTGGCTTGAAAAACAAAAGTTTGACTACTTTAAAGATATTTTAAATCATTCCAAAGCCTTGTAAAATTCACAAACATATTTTCAAGTTGTTTGGACTTATTAACATTTTGAAATCTTTTTAATTTAGTCCAAAATAATTTTTCTATCAAAATAAATATCTTAACAAAAGAGCAATATGATTCAGAAGTCATCTGCACCTCCTATCTCAGTAAAGTTAGAAGCACGTTGGCAGGAGGTTTAATGCTACTGTTTCCAGTTTTACACCACAAAAAGGAGAGGTTTCTCCAATTATTGTAAATTTACAACATATTTTACTCCATCAAGTTCCATCTTTATCATATCTGAAGGTAATAATAAGGATAGGCTGGGTTATTCAATCATCAGTGCAATTCAAATATGCAAAATCATAGGTGACAATACAATCAACCTAACTTTCTCAAATATTTTGAGGCGGAGGAGAGTGGCGGACCTATGACGGTAAAAGAAGGTCGGAATCGAGTGGTGGGCGAAGAAGTAAAATTTTTAAGTTTTGGGGAAGATGATGAAAAATAAAGTTTTAAAAGTTTAGAGGTTAAATTAGAAATTAATTTTTTTATTAACGGAGATTAACGGTCAAGAGACTAAAATAGACATGATTCAAAACGTAAGTGATAAGAATAATTTTTTTAAATTCAAGTGACCAAAATAAAACAAACTCCAAACAAAAGGGACTACAGGTGAAAATTACTCTTATATAAAATATCTATAAATATTTGAATGTGTGGTCTCTGTATATTAACGGCAACCCTAGCCGTCTCACTTCTAATAGATAATAATACCGACGGCGGAAAATATAGATATTTTATATAAACGCCACGTGTATAGTGGTGGTTCTCTCAAACAATATGGATAAGGTTCGTCTTCTTACATCCAACAACTACAAAAATATCTAATTTTTGGCTTCCGCCTCAAAATATCTCAACATTTCGCAAAGTATTTTCTTAATTGTAAGAATGTGTAGCATAAATTACATTTATTCCTATAGTTTGAAAAAAATATGATTCTACGGTAAATGATATGTACCGTCATTTATCATTAATTATATATATTATAATGTGTTATTAATTATTTTTAAAATTACGGGGACCGAAAGCATTATTATCCATTTTTAAAATAAATTTAAAAAATATATTTTTTTTTAGATAATTTTTTTTGGTAAAGTACACAAATGGTCACCGATCCGTTAACAACCATTAAAATGGTGATGTGACAGTTAAAATATTTTGTATAGTAACATATTTAGTCCTTCATATTTGCACATTAAAACAATTTTGTCCTAATTCGAAAAAATAATAAATTAACTCTCATTCTTTACACATTATTTTAATTTTACCCCATTTTAATTAAAAGTAATTTAACCTTAAACTCTAAAATACATATACCAATCTGAAAATATTATTCTGAATAATATTTTCAGATTTAAATTTAGGGTGAATACTTTCACCCTGTTTTATGTTTATGTTAAAACTGATCTCAATTTGGGTCTTCTTGCTTTTAGTTTTGTAGAGAAAATCTATGATTCGCATCACAAACCGGAAGCCAAGCCCTTGATGAACTCTTAGGCGCTAAGTGCATTTATTTTAAGGGAGGTGTATTATATAGTAATATTTTGATTAGAGTTCTCTGAAAATGATTTTGTTCATAAACTTTTGGAGGACTTTGGTAAGAACAGTAAGTAGTTTATCATTTTCTTCTTTATGGATATTAAACATTAATATCGTTTGCATGTTGTTTTATCCCTACTCTAAGCATGTTTAACTTGTCTGTTAATCTTCAATATTGATTTAGGTCTGCAAAAACACAGTTGACAAATACCCTATGCGTTTCTATACAGGTTTTTTTTTATCTCTCTTCTGAGATTTTTTATTCCTAAAAAATAAGGTTAAAAGATAGAAAACAAAGACTGGACCTAACCTTATATTGTGTTTACAGCTTCCTACAGACATGTGAGGAGGGAACGAGAAAGTTGCTTATATTGATACTGAAGAAAAGCCCTAAACCCTTCGTGCATAACTAAACCCTAAACCTTTCTTATGTACTCTCATCTAAACATAATTTCAAGGGTTTTGATTTTAGGGTTTAGAGTTAAATTATTTTAACTGAAATAGGGTGAAATTGAAATAATGTGTAAATAATGAGGGCTAAATTTATTAATTTTTTTAAATTAGGATAAAATTGTTTTAATGTACAAACTTGGAGGACTAAATTTGTTATTATACAAAATATTTTAACTGCCACATCACCCTTTTAACGGTTGTTAACGGGCCAGTGGCCAATTTGGATCAAAACTAAAAGTTTAATGATAACATTGAAGCAATTTAAAGTTTGGTTACCAAATTGAATAGTTTACCATAGTTTAGTTATCATTTGTGTACTTTACCCAAAAATAATAACATCCGAAAAAATAATATAAAAAATGTTTTTTAGATTTTATTCTAAAAAGGGATAATGACACTTTCGGTCTCCCATAATTTTAAAAATAATTAAAATAGTACATTGTGATACATATAATTAGTGACACATAGCGATACATAGCGTTTACAATATAATCATCCGTTTGAAAAATATCAATTTATCTTTGACATATTTTAATGACGGATTTTTCCTAGTCTCAAACGAAAAGAATTTTTCCTAGTCACCTATTTATTGTTTTATTTATTTTTATTATCCCCAATAACTTTTAATTAAAAAATTAACTATAAAATTATTTAATTATTAATAAATAAAATTATAAAAATAAATTATTTCAATCTTAAAAATAATATATGTAAGCTTATTTTTAATAAATGTCATGAATAATTTAAGAATATACTATGCAAATAAATGTTAACTATTTTACACTTTATTTTAATTCAATTTTACGTATTAAATTTAAAATAAAATTATTTTTTCTCTTTCTTTTATTGTAATCATTTTCATTCGTTCCCGGTTAGTGCAACCTCATATGCTTCAATTATTGTATGGATATGTTACATCTACGATGTAGGTTTGTATAAAGTTGCCCAATATGAGCATATTTTTCAAACATATTTTTAAAAAATGAGTTGCTATGGTTTGTATAAGATTACATTCTCATATTTTTCAAACCTATTATGTAGGTTTGTATAGGTTTGTATAAGATTATGCAAATAAATGTTATCTGCTTCAAATGTATTATGCCTTTCTAAAAAAATAGTTACTATGGTTTACACATAATTTTCAAACCGAGATGGTGTCAACAAGTTAAGTGACGCTAAACTGAACTAGACAATTTAAAAATTATACATTGTTTATTAAATAGAGAGATTACATTTCTATATAGGTATTCAAACTCATACAAAATGGGAGTAATATGAGCATCCTTAGCCACCAGGTCAACTAGTGGATCTCTAAAAATTATACATTAAAAAAGAAACGAAATATTTTATGCAAACAATTTTATTTGCGAAAAATAAAATTATTAAATAATAGTAGATGAAGTGATAAAAGACTTGGTATAAATGTTTTGACTATGTGTTGGAATATCATGTGATGAGTTTTAATAATAATATTTAGTTAATTGCATCAAATGTCCCTAAACTACGACTTTTTTTAAGTTAGTCCATGAACTTCTAAATGTTTTCCTTTCATCCCTAAACTATGACTTATTTTTAAATTAGTTCGTAAACTATTGAATATTTCAGTTTCATCCTCAAACTACATCCTTTATTCTAAATTAGTACAATTTTGAATCTCTAACTTACAGTCTTGCACTAGTACTACTACCTTAAAAGATACAGATTATACTGATAAACGATGATTATACTATAACAAATTATTAGATTTTGTTATTTGATCTTTTCCTTAAATTTGATCTTTTAAATACTTCCTATTAACAATAATAGGATTGATTGTACCAGGATGGGCTCAATTATAATTGCCCAACAACCCCAAACAGATTGAACTACAAGTGAGCAATTTGTTAGGTGGTTATTAGATGGGCTATATTAATTACTTTAATGGGACTGACCTATTCAACTTTTTTGAATGAGGCCTACATTGAAAAAATTTATTCTCATTCCTTTTTCCTTATCTCGTAATCTTCTTCTTCTTTATCAAAATTTATCTCTCTATTTTTAATATGGTATCAGAGGGTCAGGTTCCAATCATTTTTCAGTCCATCATCATCGTCTATTGGAGATCCATCTTTCTCTCGTTTTGATGATTCTTCTACCAATCGGTACTGTGGCAAGACTCGTCTTTAGTGTCAGATATGTGGAAAACTAGACCACACTACATATCGATGTTGACATCGATTTAATTTGAATTTTTGAGGGGCTACAACTCATACTTCTTCATCTCTAGCATCCAATGTCAATTTGTCTCAGTTCTCCACATTCGAGTCTCAGGCCAATCACTGTCATTATTCATATGATTATTTTTATAATCTCTTTGTGAATATACATGTAGGTAATGGTGAGGTATCTGTAACAAATCTTGCATCTGGTCCCCATGCTAATACTCTAATTGGTCAAGGTGGTGCCACTGATACTAAGTGGTTTGTGAATTACATGTTGGAAAAATGTGAGAAATTGGAAACTTTGAGCCATATTTCTAGTAGTAAAGGTGGAGGCTCGAATGATGAATTTATTAATTAATATTCTACTCCATTAGACCTTTACAACAGTATCTCATATGCTCAAAACTGTATAGAAATGAATGAGAAATTGATGCTCAAAGTGAGGATGTTGTGAATTGTGTAAAGGAAAATAAAAACCTCATATCCCACATAGGTGGGATAACAAGCTTGGGAATGGTTTAAATACACCAACCCACTTGGAAGTCATTGAATGGCTTGAATGAAAACTATGCCTCGCGCGCAGGCGCAAAAGGGGTGCAAATCGAAGCTCGTCGAACCCATTCGGGTAGGGCGCGCTCGCACGTCGTGGGCGACGCGAATGTCCGGACCGGTCGGGTCCTTGCTTGGACCTGCAGATATTTTACCCACTTCGAATTAATTTTTTCCTTACATATCTTTTGAATATTCCGAATTTAATAGGATACTATTGACTTTCCATTAAATTCGGATATTAAAAGGCAACAAATCAATTCACAGAAAACATATCCGTTTAATAAGGCTTTTAATTGATTATTTCCGAATTAAATCGGATATAAAGTCAATGGCCTTTAATTTAGAATATTGTATTTTCCATATTTTTCTCCTCCACTCCCCTATATAAACCATGCATCTCTTCAGTTTCAACACACTCAAAAATCGTTTTCCTTCTCTCGCTCTCTTTATCCCGGTGATAGGCTAAGTCAAGAGTTCAAGTTCGAGATCTCTTTAGTTCGTGCTTCTATCTAAGATCTTCTTGTTGTTGTATCCTGGGAGACGAACGACCAACCAAACTCAAGCACCGCGGAGTGGTCGAAATTTTTCTTAAGGAATCTGCTTCTCGCAGGCCTCAACATCTTCTCTACTCAACTTTAATCTGGTTTGTATTTTCTGATCTTTTCAATTATTTGATTAAAGTTTCATTTTATTTTTATCATCTTGGATTGATTACTCTGTAACAATCTTAAGACAAATCTTCTTCTACCTTTGTTTTAATCCGAGATGATATATTCGTGATAGAGATAGCAAATAAATTGGTGTCAGGATTCATCCTGCCGTTTTAACGGATTTGGTAAAATCTAAAAGTTGGACAAATCTGGTTACAGAAATTGCCGGTAGTAAACGAGAAATTTAGTTTCTGCTTATTGGAATTTATTTTAATTCCTCTTTGTTTCTTTTGAACAGAAACAATGACTATTGGAGATTCAGTCGATTCCACTGCTAAGGTCCCTGTACCTACACAGACTTTGAAACAACCGATACCGAATATAAATGCAACGACGGTGGCAATGAGCCACAATGAGAAGCCGTCGAAATTTTGCGGACTGAATTTCAAGACATGGCAACAGAAGATGTTGTTTTATCTGACCATGCTAAATCTGGCAAAGTATTTAAAAGAAGATCCCTCAGTTGTCGTCGTAGAGAATGAAGAAGGAGAGGTGGATGATCTCACCGCCTTCAGTATCACAGAGGCTTGAAACAATGCTGAATTTCTATGTCGGAACTACATCCTCAATGAACTACAAGACTCGTTGTATCCGGTATATGATGTGTACAAAACAGCAAAACAGTTGTGGGCAGCACTGGACAATAAGTACAAAGCAGAGGATGTTGGGGCTAAAAAGTTTTTAGTAGCCAAATTCTTAAATTTTACTATGGTTGATTCAAAACCAGTAGTAAGTCAAGTTGAAGAATTCCAACTAATCATTCATGGAATTCTTGCAAAAGTGATGCTTATTAGTAAATCCTTCCAAGTAGCCGCCATCACGGAAAAGCTGCCTCCAGAATGGAATGACTTCAAAAATTACTTGAAGCACAAGAGGAAGGAAATGTCAGTGGAAGAACTTATTACTAGACTTCGAATTGAAGAGGACAACAGAGGTAATGCTAGGAAACTTACTTTCAAAGAGGCCAAGGAAAATGTTGTCGAAGTCAAGAAGGGTAAGCAACCTCAACATCACCAAGCCAAGCCAAATCTGAGGCCTAATGGCGGAGTCTCCAAAAAGGAGAAATTCAAAAGGTCGTGCTTCAATTGTGGCAAGGTGGGGCACAGGTCCTCTGAATGCAGACATCCAAAAAGAGCTAGAGCCAAGGAGGCCAATGTTGTGGAGGATGAAGATCTATGCGCGGTGATTTCTAAAGTCAACCTGGTTGACTCTAACCCAAGGGAATGGTGGCTTGACACTGGAGCCACACGCATATATGTTGTGATGAGAACTCCTTCTCAGAGCTGATACATTGCGACAATGGGGAGAAGCTCTATATGGGAAATGTTGCGACTTCCAAGATCAAAGGGAAGGGAACAATGGTCTTGAAGATGACTTCTGGAAAAGAACTCAAGCTACAGAATATATTGTACGTGCCTGACGTACGCAAAAACCTTGTTTCTGGAACACTTTTAAGTGTTCACGGTTTTAAAATGGTTTTTGAATCACAGAAGTTAATTTTGTCAAAAGGGGGGATGTTTGTGGGTAGGGGATATGTATTGAATGGAATGTGGAAACTCAATGCTATATCTGTAAAATCCAAAATAATGAATAAGAATGCAGCTTCTTCTGTTTACATGCTCGAATCATTTAATTTATGGCATGGTAGACTTGGACATGTTAATTATGATGATACCTTACGTAGGTTAATTAACTTGGAACACATCCCTTCATTTCACATTAATTATAACCATAAATGTGAAACGTGTGTAGATGCAAAATTAACAAGGTCTTCATTTCAAACAATTGAAAGAAGTACAGAACCACTTGATCTAATACATAGTGATGTTTGTGATTTGAAATTTGTTTAAACTAAAGGAGGAAATAAATATTTTATTACCTTCATTGATGATAGCACAAAGTATTGCTATGTATATTTGCTTAAAAGCAAAGACGAAACTATAGAGAAATTTATACTCTATAAGCAAGAAGTCAAAAACCAACTTAATAAAAAGATTAAGGTGGTAAGAAGTGATCGTGGTGGTGAATATGTTAATCCATTTGGTAAATATTGTTCACAACATGGAATTATTCATGAAGTAACACGACCATATTCTCCCCAATCTAATGGAGTAGCCAAACGCAAAAATCGGACTCTAAAAGAAATGATGAATGCTTTGTTAGGAAGCTCTGGGTTACCACAGAACATGTGGTGGGGAAACGGTTCTTTCGGCTGACTACCTTTTGAATAAGGTTCCTCGAAAGGAAAATGATAAGACACCATATGAGTTGTGGAAGGTCAAAAGCCTTCCTATAAACACTTGAAAATTTGGGGGTGTCTTGCCAAGGTAATGGCTCCATTACCAAAACAAATGAAAATAGGTCAAAAAACTGTGTATTGTATTTTTATTGGCTATGCTGAACATAGCAATGCTTATCGATTTCTTGTGTATGAATCAAAGAATCCTGAGATTCACAAGAACACGATAATGGAATCATAGAATGCATCATTCTTTGAAAATACATTCCCTTATAAATCTAGGGAACTTGATCAAAGTTCAACAAAACAAACTTTGGATGAAATGATTCCAAGTGATCAACAAGAGGCTGAAAATGAAATAGAGCCAAGAAGGAGCAAACGAGCAAGGGTAGAAAAATCCTTTGGATCTGATTTCTTAACCTTTATGTTGGAGGCTGAACCTCTAACGTATATTGATGCTATACGCTCTTCTGAAGGCACCTTATGGAAAGATGCCATTAAGAGCGAAATTGATTCCATCATGCAAAACCATACATGGGAATTAGTGGATCTTCCTCCTGGAATTAAACCACTAAATTCAAAATAGACTTTTAAAAGGAAAATAAAAGCATATGGAACAATTGATAAGTACAAGGCAATGTTGGTAATAAAAGGATACCGACAAAAAGAATGCCTTGATTACTTTGATACTTTTTCCCCTGTATCAAGAATAACATCCATAATGATGATACTCGCAATAGCTGCTCTGCAAATTCTAGAAGTACATCAAATGGATGTTAAAAAGCTTTCCTACATAGAGATCTTGATGAAGAAATTTACATGGAACAACCTGAGGGTTATGTAGTTTCAGGTCAAGAAAGGAAAATATGCAGATTGGTTAAGTCCTTGTATGGACTTAAACAAGCACCAAAACAATGGCATGAGAAATTCGATAATGTCATGATGACTAACGGTTTCAAAATAAACGAGTGTGACAAATGTATATATGTCAAAACTATAGACATTGGATATGTCATCCTATGTTTATATGTTGATGACATACTTATTGTTGGAAGCAACAATGAAATGGTAAAACGTACCAAAAACATGTTAAATTCAAAATTTGACATGAAAGATATAGGATTGGCTGATACGATTCTGGGCATCCAAATCAAAAGGTCACCGGAAGGTCTCATATTAAGTTAGTTACACTATGTGGATAAGATTCTTGAGAAATTTAATAAGGAGGATTCTGGCATAGCCTTAACTACGTTAGACCCTTGTTCACATTTATCAAAGAATCGTGGGGAAAGTATCCATCAAGTGGAATATGCAAGAGTCATAGGCAGCTTAATGTAACTCATGAGCTGCACTAGACCATATATCACTTTTACTGTGAGTGGTTTAAGAAGATTCACAAGCAATACAGGGAAAGATCACTAGAAAGAAATTGTGAGAATACTGAGGTATCTAAGATATACTTGGGACTACGGACTGCATTATTCCAGAGACCTCGCTATCTTAGAAGGATACTCTGATGTCAGTTGGATATCTGATATTCAAGATACCAAAGGTACAAGTGGATATATATTCACTTTGGGGGGAGGAGTCGTGTCATGGAAATCCTCAAGACAAACTATTATAACCAGATCCACAATGGAATTTGAGTTTGTTGCTCTAGACAAATCTGGAGAAGAATCGGAATGGCTTCGTCAATTCCTTGAGGATATCCCTAAATGGTCGAAACATGTGCCCACAGTATGTATACACTGCGACAATCAAGCAACAATTGCTAGGGCATAGAGTTTCATGTATAACGGTAAGTCAAGGCATATGCACCGTCGACATAACATTGTCAGGCAACTGATCTCAAATGGAGTTATCTCAATTGACTTTGTAAAATCAAAGGATAACATTGCGGATCCACTAACCAAAGGATTGAATCGAGATCAAGTTGAGAAAACATCGAAAGGAATTGGACTAAAGCTCATGACAAGTAAAGGCACTATGTGAAGGAAAACCCTACCTAGTTGACTGGAGATCCCAAGATCTAGGTTCAAAGGGACAACCTGATTACATAGACTTGTGTGATCACTGTGGGAGATCTTTCCCCAAGTCCATTCCTATGATGTAAACAGTGATAAAAAGTGGTACAGGTTAAGCAAAGCTTTTAATGACCATTGTATGCTTCGGTGAGCCAAGCAACATAAGTCGCCTATGTGAGAGTGAAGTGGGGCCGCTTCAAGGAGACTATTGGGCATAGTTCTTTCAAACTCTTACAAAACCAGGCGATGTCTACGGCCACATGGACATAACCTTGAGAACTAGTACTCTTTTTAGAGAGGTAGTTGTGTGAAGTATATCATCATTTACACAAACAACTGAACAATTCAAGGACATCACGTCTACTGGTTAGCTAGTAAAGTAAATATACTTTCACAAGGGAAAGTTCAAAGGAAGAAACCTACCTATCCTATGCAACTATCAATTGTAGATCCTATCACCACATCGAGTCAAAATATTTTGATAAAATCATCAATTTCATTCATGTGGGGGATTGTTGGAAAAATGTGAGAAATTGGAAACTTTGAGCCATATTTTCTAGTAGTAAAGATGGAGGTTCGAATGATGAATTTATTAATTAATATTCTACTCCATGAGACCTTTACAACGGTATCTCATATGCTCAAAACGGTTGAGAAATGAATGAGAAATTGATGCTCAAAGTGAGGATGTTGTGAATTGTGTAAAGGAAAATAAAAACCCCATATCCCACATGGGTGGGATAACAAGCTTGGGAATGGTTTCAATACACCAACCCACTTGGAAGTCATTGAATGACTTGAATGAACACTATGCCTCACGCGCAAGCGCAGGGGGGTGCAAATCGAAGCTTGTCGAACCCATTCGGGTTGGGGCGCGCTCGCACGTCGTGGGCGACACGAATGTCCAGACCGGCCGGGTCCTTGCTTAGACCTGCAGATATTTTACCCACTTCGAATTATTTTTTTCTTACATATCTTTTGAATATTCCAAATTTAATAGGATACTATTGACTCTCCATTAAATTCGGATATTAAAAGGCAATAAAGCAATTCACATAAAACATATCCGTTTAATAAGGCATTTAATTGATTATTTCTAAATTAAATCGGATATAAAGTCAATGGCCTTTAATTCATAATATTGTATTTTCCATATTTTCCTCCTCCACTCCCCTATATAAACCATGCATCTCTTTAGTTTCAACACTCTAAAAAATCGTTTTCCTTCTCTCGTTCTCTTTATCCCGGTGATAGGCTAAGTCAAGAGTTCAAGTTCGAGATCTCTTTAGTTTGTGCTTCTATTGAAGATATTCTTGTTGTTGTATCTTGGGAGACGAACGACCAACCAAAATCAAGCACCGCAGAGTGGTCGAAATTTGTCTTAAGGAAACTGCTTCTCGCAGGCCTCAACACCTTATCTACTCAACTTTAATCTGGTTTTGTATTTTCTACTCTTTTCAATTATTTGATTAAAGTTTTATTTTATTTTTATCATCTTGGATTGATTACTCTGTAACATTATAGTGCTACAAACCACGTGACACGAAGTCCTCATACTGTCCAACACTCTCGTGAATTTCATGGAAAGGGTAAGGTGCTTCTTGGTGATAATTCTATTTTGGATATTGCTAGTATTGGTATGTCTTTCTTTGTTGTTGCTGATAGACAGTTAACTCTTCAACATTTAATGTTTGTGCCACATATTGCAAAGAATCTATTGTCTATGTCAAGATTTGCAAGTGATAATTTAGTGTATTTTGAGTTTCACTTTGATAGGTGTTTTGTGAATGATAAGCATATTGGATTGGTGTTGTTACAAGGAGTGCAACAAGATAGTTTATACAGCTTTCAACCACAGTCTTTTTCTTCCACAACTTCAGATAATGTTGCTTTAAATACCTCTGTTCCTTCGTTTTCTTCCCCTACCCAACCACGATCTGTTTACAAACCACGATCGTTTTCGTCCATAGGAGATTGGGTCATCCTGCGCCACATGTAGTTGGTCTAGATTTGAATAATAATGTTCCTATTGATCAGTCAATTGTCTGTACAACCTTTCAGTTAGGCAGAAGTCATAGACTTCCCTTTCCCCATTCAAGTACTACATACACCAAACCTTTTGAGTTGGTGGAGATTAATGTATGAGGCCCAACCCTAATTTTATCTTCTGGTTATAGATTCTATATTTATTTGTTTACATGTACTCTCGAAACACTTGGGTGCATCTCCTTAAAAACAAATCTGAAACTATTCAAGCTTTTGAAATATTTTCTGCTTTGGTTAGTACTCAATTTTCTACTCAGATTATTGATGTCCAAACATATGGAGGTGGCGAGTTTCATTTATTAGAAACCACCTTAGCTATACTTGGAATTCGACACAAACTGACATGTCCAAAAACTTTGCAGAAAAATGGTGTTGTCGAACGCAAACACTGGCATGTTGTGGATACTGCTCTCACACTGTTGAACCAAGTATCCATGCCTCTTCACTATTGGTCCTTTGCTTTTTTTAGCTCAGTTTACTTAATTAACGGGCTTACTTTAACTACTCTTAGAGGCTGCTCGCCATTTCAGAAGCTTCATGGTAAACTTCCTTATTACAACTTCCTTAAAGTTTTTGGCAGCACATGGTTTTCTTGTCTACAATAGTATAATAGGCACAAGTTTGAATTTTGTTCTCGTCCCTATGTCTTCTTGGGGTATTTACTCAAGTGTCATGGTTATCAATGCCTTGATGCTTCTGGTAGAATTTTTGTTTCTTGAAATGTTAGGTTTAATGAAGGGGTGTTCCCTTTTACAGCTTCTGGGCAGTCTGCTACCACTCCTTCCAGCAATGTTTCTACCGAGTTTCCCCTTCCAATGCATGATGAATAGCCTCAGCCTTAGCGTTACACACCAGGCTCGACCATTCCAGCACTAGCTGCTTCAGGCCAATATCAAGAATAAGACTCAACACCAGCTGATTTAGAACAACATTCAAGAATAAGGTGATGGCTTGAACACCTCAAATATGGCCATAAAACTAGATGTGGCTACTCCTAAAGCTCCTGTTGAGATGCCTAATGTTGAGCATCATCCACTTTCCTGTGAATTTCATACTTAGAATTCTGCTCTTCTTGATGATACTCAACCTGAACATTATCATGTATCTCAACCTGAAGATGATTTTCAACTTGAAGATGATGTGGCAGTGTTTGATGAAGATGCATCTACAGAACATGCTCCTCTTTATTTTCAGATTTGCAGTCTGATCACATGCACGCAAGTACATCTGGCTCTACAAATCAGCACAATATGATTACACGGAGCAAGTCTGGGATATTCAAGCCCAAAGTATATCAAGCATCCTGTCATACAACTCCTTCAACTATAGAAGAATCCATTCGAGAACCTCTATGGCATGAGGCAATTCTAGCTGAATATAATTCATTGATGCAGAACAATACTTGGGAGTTGGTTTTGGTTCCTCAAGATAGAAGGATTGTTGGGTGCAAATGGTTATTCAAAGTTAAACTGAATGTTGATGAGTCTGTTAACAAATACAAGGCTCAACTCGTCACGCAAGGGTATTATCAAACTCTAGGTTGTGACTTCACCAAAACCTTTAGTCTCGTGGTGCAATTCTTCACGGTCTTCTATCCTTGGCTATCCAAAACAATTGGCAAATCTATTAACCGGAAATAAATAACTCTTTTCTCAAAGGAGATCTTCATGAGGATGTTTTCATGATTTAACCTCTAGGATTCGAGAAGGTTGTTGTTGATGGTACTCGACTTGTGTGCAAACTGTCCAAAGCTCAATATGTCTTCAAAAAACACCTCAAAATTGGTTTCTTAAGCTTAAAGGTTTTCTGTGTCAATTGGGGTTTTTGAACTCAACTGCAAATTCATCTCTTTTTATATTTCGTGATGATGGTGTTGTTATTCACACAATAGTGTACGTAGATGATATTCTGATGACTAAAAACTCAGAGGATCATGTTGCCAAGTTCATCACTCAATTACATGGTGCTTTTTCTCTTAAAAACTTGGGTGAAGTTAAATATTTTCTTGGGCTTGAGGCTGAGCGTACATCCAATGAACTTCTCTTAAGTCAAAGAAAATAAGTAGGAGAACTTCTTAATAAAGTTAAACTGAACATTAAAAAGCTTGTAGATACACCCATGGAAGCCTCACTCAAGCTTAGCAAGAGCAGTGACAATCCCTTTTGAAATGTTCAGCTTTATCGAAGCATAGTTAGAGGTCTTCAATATGTGTGTCACACAAGGCCTGAGATCTATTTTGCAGTTAATAAAATGGAACAATATATGCAATATCCTACTGAAATTCATTGGTCTGCCATAAAATGTATTCTACATTATTTAAAAGGCACATTAGATTTTGGGTTGTTTTTCGCTGCTACATCTAATAAAGAGTTTGATATGGTTTCATTTGCGGATGTTGATTGAGGAAATAATATTGGTGATCGTCGATCAGTTTCTGGATATTGTGTTTATCATGGATTGCATCTTGTATCTTGGAGCTCTCGTAAACAACGTGTTGTTTCACGATCCACAACGGAAGTTGAGTATAGGAGCCTCGCTGATGTAGTATCCAAGCTTATGTGGTTTCAAACTATATTGAGTGACATGGGAATTAGTAGGGGTGGGCAAAACTCGAATCGAAAAAATCGAATTATTTGACTCCACACAAAGTGAAAAACCGACTTGTTTTGATTCGACTCGAAAAATTTTCAAATAAAGTTTGAATTATGAAATGGAAATTCGAATAACTCAAATTTTTTATTAATTAGTTGATCAATTTTCAAGTTCGAGTCGATTCTATCAATTATGTCTAATATGTTATGTATATCACATGTGAAAATATGAAGAAATATATATATGTATATTATATATGCATATAGAAAGCCGTTGAAATTAGAATCAATATGTGCAACGTCTAGCCCTAAATATATGCATATAAAAATATATACATGCACCGCTACCTGTATGCATATAGGAATATATATATATATATATATATATATATATATATATATATATATATATATATATATATATATATATATATATACGAAGAAATATATATGTACAATTAAATTTGTACAGAAACTCGAAACTTGACTCGATTCAACTCGACTCAAATTTTATAAACTCGACTCAACTCGAATTTTTTTTAAATAAAGTTTGGATCGTAAAATAGGACTTGCAAACTCGAATAACTCAAATTTTTTTGACTCGACTCGACTCAACTCAAAATTTCAAAAAAAATTGACTCAAATAACACCAATGCAGTTGCGTTAGCTGTCAAGTCGGTTCTACAAGCTAAAACCAAGCATATCGATTTGGACCTTCATTTTGTTTGCGAAAAGGTTGGAGAACATAAGATTGTGGTCAATTACATTCCTAATAAGCATCAAGTGGCTGATATTTTACGAAGCCACTATCAACCAATAGCTTTTGCGAGCTTCGCAGTTAATTTTGTGTTTTCTCAAAAGAAATTGTTCAAGATAGGAGAAAACATGATAAATATTAACAATAATAGGATTGGCTATACTAGTATGGACTTAGTTGTAACTGCCCAACAACCCCAAACGGATTGAACTACAAGTGGAAAATCTATTAGATGATAATTATATGGGCTATATTAACCACTTCAGTGGGACTAACCCATTCAGTTTTTCTAAATGAGACCTACATTTAAAAAAATTATTCTCATTCCTTTTACCTTATATTGTAGTTTTCTTTTTCCTTATCAAAACTTATCTCTCTAGTTTTAATACTTCCAAAAAATAATAATTTTCTTCGACATAAATTTGTATTGATTTACCTCTGCAGTTTCAATGTCCGTTGTTCTTCTTGTTCCCTCGCATCGTTATCAGGACGTAAGGAGTATTCTCATAAGTTTCCATCCGTAAAATAGGACTACCCACCCGAGCAGAACCGTTCATGAAATTTTAGTGGTCCAAGGATAAACTTAAAAATTAAGTTCTAATAATAAGTACTAAAAAATAAACTTTAAAAGTAGGTCCCTAATAAAAATATTTAAAAAATTGAGTTTCTAATAATAAGTATTAGAAAAAACTAAATTTTAAGAGTATGCCTTTGATAACAAATATTGGAAAAAAATTATGCTCTTAATAACAAGTATTGAAAAAATAAGACTCCTAATAACAAATAGAGATACCTAGTAACAAATATTAGGAAAAAATTGTGCCCCTAATAACAAGTATTAGAAAAATAATTGGCTCTCTAATAACGATTATTAGGGAAAATAACGTTTAAGAGTAAGCTCGTAATAACAAATACCGAAAAAAGTTACGCCTCTAATAGCAAGTGTTGACTATTGAGAAAAAATTAAACCCCTAATAACAAATATTAGAAAGAACAAATTTTAAGAGTAAACCCCTAATAACAAATGTTGGGAAAAAATTGAGCCCTTAATAACAAGTATTGAAAAAAATAAAACCCTAATAACAAATATTGAGAGAAAAAACTAGACCACTATAACAAGTATTGAGAAAAAAAATTAGACCCATACTGAAAAATATTAGAAAAAAATTGAATTCTATGAATAAGCTTCTAAAAACAAATATGGGGGATAATTGAGCCCTAATAACAAGTGTTAAAAAATTAGGCCTAGTAATAACAAGTATTGAAAAATTTGAATTCCTAATAACAAATATTGAGAAAATAAATTTTAAAAGTAAGCCTCTAATAATTATTATTAAAAAAATGGACTATAATACCAAATATTATTAAAAAAAGGGTCGTGAGTGGTGTCTCTTTTGCTCATGCCTAGGGATAGTTCTGCACCAAGGGACGAATCTATATATTGACTTTCTTGCTCTTCTCAAAATATTTTGGTATAATAGAATTTAAGGCTATTTTTAATTTAAATTGTAGTCAAATAAAGTTATTGTCTCTCCCAATTTTTAAATATAAAGACTTAATAAACTATTGTTCCTCACAATAATTAATTTTAGCTTCGTCTTTATAACCACCTTGAAAAAATATCTAAATTCTAACGTAACGATTATTAGTTTCCTTAAAGAAAACATGTTTCACTCTCCTTTTAATAATTAATTAATTGAACAGATAGGATGAATTAGTGAAGAAAAAAAATATTGTTCTCTTTAAAAGATTGGATTCAAACAATTTTATTTGCATAGTGTGTGCGACTTTATTAAAGGCTAAAAATGAACTGATATTGTCGTGAGACCGAATTAAGAATGTCAAAATAATTAATATAATAATAACAATAATTAATTTTTATGAAAAAAAATTAAAATATGTTTTAGTTGTTTATGTAGCAATCATGAAACTCATTGACCACTTAATTATTTGTAGAATTTGATGTTCAATTTGAAATAAATTAAACTTAAAGCAGTTGAAATGAAATTTTCATTATTGGCTACCAACGAAAATTGATACACAATTTGGTATCGCTTATGTAAATTTTGAGTTCAAGGCTTTGTGTATGCAAAAATTCTCGTTGGAAGACTCATCCATCAAAATCAGGTGTGTAACCCCCTCGTCCCGGTCCGAACGCTTGACCGATCCGAGTGGGCACATGGGGATAACCGAGGCGAAACCCGTTAAGGCTCCACTTCGGTTACCGACCCAAGGAAAAACTTTTCAATTAAATTATCTTTTCTAGATGGGACATTAAACCCTATGTGAGAAAAGCAACAGCAGAAGAAACGATGAGGCAAACATACAACAACCCACTTAAAACATTCCATTTTAATCTTTTACAGCAGGCCGTATCGGAACGCCCATGGGGTGTTTCGATACGCCTTGACTAGGTCAACTGGCCAAAGTCAACCTAATGAGACCGATTCGAAACAGGGGTGACCCGTATCGAAACGACCTCAACGGTCAACTTCTCGTGGTCAACGAGATGAAGGCCGTTCCGAAACGCAAAAGCCCGTTCCGATACGTTAATTTATCGTTAAAATCTCAGATTTCCAATAGCAAAATCGTATCGAAACAGCCCCTTAGAGTACCGAAACGCCTGGCCCGAAATAAAGGGACAGTATCGAAACGGGACCAACCGTTTCGAAACGCCCTCTGTCTGCAACTTAGTTTTAGCTGGTTTTAAGGCACAAGGATGACCTAAAACCCCACTATAACCTCACTTAACACACATACGACAACACTAAGGCAAACCAAACATCACAAGCATGCTTAACACACTTCAAACATAACAAGACCATACATATAAGGAATCATCAACATATGAATCATACATGGCATTAAAGATTCATGCTTCACAAGACATACACTTAAGCATTCAAGATAGGCAATTCAACATGGTTTACAAACCAAACATGGCATCCAAAAGCCAAACCATCATAACACATAAAAGGAGTCTAGCATGCTCCTAAACAGCAAACACCAACATAATTCAAAAGCATCAAAGCAACAAATACATATCCCGTTGCTTGACTATTACATCCTTTAACTAAAATATCCATACTTGATAGCTAAGATAGCACCACAAAGCACACTTGGAGGCCCCCTCTTGCACTAGCAACCCACGAACTACGGATCTACATTGTCGAACAAAAGAGAGAGTAAACATAAAGCTTAGAGAGTGTAAGCTCGTAAAACAAACCTCGACAATGCAGGGTCCAAGCACGAGCACAACCAAGGTGGAATGCATGATCTTACCTTCGATCCACATGAGCCAAAATACACATGATGCATGAACATATATTCAATATTATGCCATGCTCAACAAGTCCAAGCTCAACAATAATAACACATAAGTCATTGTATTACCCACTACATTTAACAATCCACAATGGCCCACATATAAACTCATATTGGCACACATCTCATCTCATATTGGCACCTAGCTATGACTTGAATACACGGATAACACGTTGGAACTCACATTCAACACAACCATTACCTTACGGTGGGATTACACTCATCACCGTTCACGCAGAGCGGATTCCACTCATCCTTACGCCCCGTCGATGGGGTTACACTCATCATCGACTAACATATATATAAGAAGGTTTTCCGGGTGAACCCGTACTCCATCTTGATGACTACCATCACCAAGACCACGCGCGTATTTGACTCACGTGTGCACACTAACATCCTAATGATCGATTATTTGTACCCAAGCATACTAGTGCCAATATTAAACACAATCCACAACCTTTCAGAACATCATTTCATATCCAATTTCGTGCTTAGCACGTACTCACCATGATTAACATCATGCACAATCTACATGCATATAACAATGCATCAATCCATGCCTCAACATACATGTATAACACCATATACATAGCCAACACAACCACAATTAAACATGAGGCATAAACACATTCAAAGATCAACCATAGTCTCTAACTATAGCTTGGGATTAGACTACCAATCTAATCCCAACTCTAGGTGGGTCTACCAAGCCCAACCTAGTCCACATGCTTGAACCAAAAACTCGAAAACCATTTAAAAACATTTAACCACTCACCTTCACTTCCAAGCTCAACAACCAAGCAACCAAGACCTTCAAGCTTCCGGATTAACTCTCGATGCTTCACCAACACAAACTCTTGCTTCTAATCAACTCAACACAAACAAAACAACCTCGAATCAGTTCTCACAACAATGTAGCAACCCGGAACACTAATCAAGCAATGAACACGTGATTTTCAAGCCAAGAACAACCCCAAAAACTCCAAATCCGAGCAGCCAACAAACTCAACCCAAAACTCTTGCTTCAAACACTTTTAACACTTCTAAAAGCTTCCAAAACAACCCTCAACCAACATGCAACCAATAGCCCTCAATTTCCAACATTAAACACACCCAAAACTATCCTTTAAACCCTTCAAAAACCCCATTAAAACCTAAATCCGGGAATCTTAATAAAACTCTCTAAAATTCATATATGTTGAACCTTTTAGGTTCAAAACAACTTATCTAACATAAATAAATCAAAAACTTAAATCAAAACCCATAAAGTAACAACCTTTAACATTTTCCCATGGAAAACCAAATTTCTAAAACAATGATGAAAATGAAATCTAATGGTACTTTTGAAGAGAGGAAGATGAGAGCAAAATGGGGATATGATTACCTTTCAAAACTGACCAAAAATGAAGAAGAAAGGAGATGGAATAGTAACTTGGTGTAAAGAGCTCTTCAATGTCGTTATATTTGAAAATGAAAGTGAGGAAGAAGATGAGCACATGTCTTCATCTTTTGTTTTATTTTAATTCACCCAAAAATCATAATTACAATTATGCCATTAATGAATGGCTAAAACCTCCATCTCCTAAAGTCCATGGATTTTGGACTTAGAAGATAGGCCCAACATAAACATTAATTATTTTGCAAACCCGAAGCCCATAAAAATATTTTATTATTTTAATTATAAACCCGAAACCCGAAACATTATTTTAATATTATTTTCACCCGACCCCTAAACCCGGGTGTTACAACTCTGCCCCACTTAAAGAATTCCGTCCCCGAAATTACCTGATGGAAATAGATACGGAAACTGCTCAAGCATATCATCTTTCCTCTCCCACGTGGCCTCTTCCACGCCTCTATATCTCCACAACACCTTTACCAACTCTATGGTCTTACCACACAACACCTTGCTACCAGTAGCAAGTATCTCAACTGGTTCTTTATTGTAAGACAAATCCGGATTCAACTCTATCTCCTCAACAAGCATAACATGAGATGGATCTGATCTATATCTCCTAAGCATCGACACATGAAACATATCATGGATCTTCTCTAACTCTGAAGTCAATCTCAAACGGTAAGCTACTGGCCCAATCCGCTCAACTATCTTATACAGACCAATAAACCTCAGAATCAACTTGCCTTTCCGGCTAAATCTCATTACCTTCTTCGACAGAGATACTTTAAGAAACACTTTCTCACCCACTGAGAACTCAATCTCTTTTCTCTTCAAATCTGCATATGACTTCTGACGATCGGATGTTGCTTTCAAACGATCGCAAATCAACTTCACTTTATCAGTAGTCCCCTTAAGCAAATCCGGCATAGGTAACAACCTCTGACCTATTTCAGCCCAACAGATCGAAGTCCTACATCGTCTACCATACAAAGCCTCATAGGGAGCCATCTGTATACTAGCCTGGTAACTGTTGTTGTAAGCAAACTCAACTAAGGGCAAGTGCTTCTCCCAAGAACCCTGGAAGTCAATCACACAACAACGGAGCATATCCTCTAAAATATGTATCACTCGCTCTGACTGTCCATCGGACTGTGGATGATAAGAAGTACTGAAATGCAAACGGCTACCCAAGCATTATGCAAACAACCCCAGAACCTCGAAGTGAACATCGTATCTCTGTCTGATACAATAGACTTTGGAACTCCATGAAGTCTCACAATCTCATGGATATACAAACTAGCCAACTTGTCTAAAGAATCCGTAGTGTTCACTGCTAAGAAGTGAGCACATTTAGTGAATCTGTCAACTATCACCCAAACAGAATTCTTATTCGAAGGAGACAACGGTAACCCCAACACAAAATCCATAGTGATCCTCTCCCATTTCCATTCTAGAATCTTCAAATGCTGAAACAAACCGGAAGGAACCTGGTGTTCTGCCTTCACTCTCTGACAAACCATACAATGGCTCACATACTCGGCTACATCCTTCTTCAAATCAACCCAAAAATAATCATTCTTCAAGTCACGGTACATCTTGGTACTACTCGAATGCATGGAAAAAGGACTCGAATGTGCTTCACTCAGAATCAGACGTCTCAACTCAACATCTTCAGGTACTACAACTCTATCTCTAAAGCACAACACATTCTCACCACTGAAACTATACTCGGTCGGTATACCTTCGGCTATGTCCTGCACATGAGGAACTAAAGACACATCTTGCAACTGCTTCTCTCTAATCAACTGAATCAAGGAAGGCTTCACTTGCAACTCTGTGATCAAACCACCATCACCGGATACACTCAATCTAGCAAACATAGCTCGCAACTCAACTGCAACTTTTCTACTCAAAGCATCGGCTACTACATTTGCCTTACCCGAATGGTACTCGATAGTCAAATCGTAATCTTTTAACAACTCAAGCCATCTTCTCTGTCTCAAGTTCAACTCTCTCTGTGTCATCAAATACTTCAAGCTCTTATGATCGGTGTAAACTATGCACTTCTCACCATACAAGTAGTGACGCCAAATCTTCAACGCAAACACAACTGCGGCTAACTCAATATCATGAGTAGGATAGTTCTTCTCATGTACCTTCAATTGTCTCGAAGCATAGGCAACAACTCTTCTTTCTTGCATTAGGACACAACCAAACCCTATGTAGGAAGCATCACTATAGATCACAAATTCTTTACCTGAAACTGGTTGCACTAACACTGGAGCATTCGTCAGAGCTTCTTTCAATTTCTCAAAGGCTTTCTGTCTTGCATCTGACCACTCAAACTTAACTCATTTTTGCAACAATTTAGTTAAAGGAGCAGCTACCCTAGAGAAACCATCAACAAATCTCCTATAGTAACTGGCTAATCCTAGGAAACTCCTAATCTCTGTCACAGACTTAGGTTGTTTCCACTCAACAATAGCCTCAATCTTCGACGGATCAACACGGATACCCTCGGCTGAAACAACATGGCCAAGAAATACAACCTCTCGAATCCAGAACTCACACTTACTAAGCTTCGCATACAACTGATTGCTCATCAATCTCTGTAAAACAAGTCTCAGATGCTCATCATGCTCTTCTTCTGATCTCGAGTACACAAAAATGTCATCTATGAAAACAACTACGAAACGGTCTAGATAATCTCTGAAAATTCTGTTCATCATATCTATGAATGCTGCAGGTGCATTCGTGAGCCCAAACGACATCACAAGGAACTCATAGTGACCATATCTAGTTCTAAATGCTGTCTTCGGAACATCACACTCCTTTACTTTCAACTGATAGTAACCTGATCTCAAGTCTATCTTCGAGAACACTGAAGCACCTCTCAATTGATCAAACAAATCATCTATACGAGGTAACGGATACTTGTTCTTCACGGTCAACTGATTCAACTGCCTGTAGTCAATACAAATTCTCATACTGCCATCTTTCTTTTTTACAAACAACACGGGAGCACCCCAAGGTGAACTACTAGGCCTAATGAAACCACGGTCTAACAACTCTTGAAGTTGACTTTTCAATTCCTTCAACTCTTTCGGAGCCATACGATACGGAGCAATAGAAACTGGAGTAGACCCTGAAACAGTCTCAATCACAAACTCAAAATCTCTGTCATGAGGCAAACCTGGTCACTCTTCAAGAAACACATCCGGAAAGTCACAAACTGTTCTAATGTCCTTCGGTCTAGCCTCCCTCATATTCGGATTCATCATATAAGCTAAGTAAACCCCACATCCGGAATCCATCAACATATGAGCCTCCAAAGCTGACACCATATTAGACAAGAACTTAATGTTCTCGCCTACTACTACTACCTCATAGTCATCAGAAAGTTTCAAAGCAATTCTCTTCGTCTCAAAGTCTACACTAGCTCTGTGCTCAACTAACCAGTCCATACCCAAAATAATATCAAAACCATAAAACGAAAGTTTCATCATATCAACAGGAAACACATGACCCTGAATCTTCAGCGGACACCTCCTATACATTCTTCTAACTACAACTGTCTCACCTAAGGAACTAGTCACATGCATACCTACATCTAAAATCTCAACAGGTATATCTAACTTCTTTGCATGCTCACTCAAAATGTAGGAATGCGTAGAACCCGAATCAACCAAAGAAAGCAAAGACATAGAGTGTAACTCAAAATTACCTGCTATCACATCAGTGTCGTTCCTGGCCTCTCTCTGAGCATAGACTCTCGCTGGTCCACCTGCCTCTGGCTGCACTGCCACAACATGAGCAAGGTTCCTCTGAGCATCAGCCCTAGGCTGGAAGTAGCCACGACCGCGCCCACGACCTCTCTGATAATCTATCGCTCTCGCAGGAGCATGTGCTATGTTCGGTGCCTGTGTCGCCTAATGCGGACACTCCCTCCTAAATTGGTCCCTCGAACCACAGTTCCAACAAGCATGGAAGTTACCCCAACACTCTCCAGAATGATGTCTCCCACAACGTGTGCACTCGGGCAAACGCCCTCCACCTCTATGGCCCTGGTGGCCTCTACCATGGTGGCCACCACCACGTCTATGGTCAAACTGTTGTCCGCCACCCCGATGCCTCTTGGCATCTCCACGGTCAAAGTTGTTATGTCTCTTTCCAAAACTAGATCCTCCTGAACGCTTGGTCAGCCCCAAGCTATGCTCAATGTCCTTGGCTCTAGAAACCAAGACATCAAAATCTGAATAATCTGAAGCTAAGTTATACCTCTTAACTTCCTCATGAAGCCCATATCTGAAGCGGTTACAACGGTCCCTCTCAGTAGTAACTAACTCTGGAGCATACTGACTCAAACGAACAAAACAAATCTCGTAGTCAGTCACAGAAGCATCTCCCTGAACAAGAGCCATAAAATCTCCCTTCTTCTCATCAAGATATCTCGGCCCAAGTACCTCTTCCGGAAAGCAGACTCAAAGAAACCCAACCAATCTCAGCCTCGGGAACCCCAATAGTAATGGTGACCCACCAAGTGTAAGCATCACCATGTAGCAAAGAAATCACACAGCCCAATTTGCGAGCACCCACACAACCCATCTGAGCTAAGATGCGGACTGTCTTCTCCAACCACAACTCGGATCTCTTAGGTGTAGACCCTCTGAACTCTTCTGCCCCTAGGCTACAGAGCCTCTCCAACGGTAAACTGGTATCATCACCACTAGGCTGAGCTGTAGCCTGAGCCCCGGCAACTGCGGCCTGAAATGCTCCCGCTATAGCTTGTACAAGCGGAGCCATATCTATTCCCGCAGGACCTTGGCCACCTTGACCAACCTGAGGTCCCGCTCCCTCAACTCCAGCTTCGCCTCCCGCCTCAGGATGAGAAGGTGGTGGCGGAGGAGCTCCAACTCCAGTAGCAGCAGGCTCTCCCACATGAGCCTCAACCCCAACCACCGGCTCATCAACAGGAATCGCAACACGTGGTTCCTGACGAACCACCATCGGTCTACCCCTAGGCCTCGACATCGCGCTCACAAACAACAACTACAACCACAACAACAAAAACATACAAGATTGGGTTAGCAAGGCAAGGGTTCCAAGTGGCTCAAGTATGTTCCCTCACTTAAAATCCATTTTCCGATGTAATAGCAGCAATGAGACTCCACATAATATGCTTCAAACAAAGCAACACACATACATGCTCAAATAAGCATTCAACAAGGCATACTTGATAAACAAGCAACATACTTACATGGCAAGCAAACACCGTGCAAACCTTAGGCTCTGATACCAACAAGTGTAACCCCCTCGTCCCGGTCTGGACACTTGACTGATCCGAGTGGGCTACACGGGGATAACCGAGGCGAAACCCGTTAAGGCTCCACTTTGGTTACCGACCCAAGGAAAAACTTTTCAATTAAATTATCTTTTCTAGATGGGACATTAAACCCTATGTGAGAAAAACAACAGTGGAAGAAACGATGAGGCAAACAGACAACAGCCCACTTAAAACAGTCCATTTTAATCTTTTACAGCAGGTCGTATCGGAACGCCCATGGGGTGTTTTGATACGCCTTGACTAGGTCAACTGGCCAAAGTAAACCTGATGAGACCGTTTCGAAACAGGGGTGACCCGTATCGAAACGACCTCAACGGTCAACTTCTCGTGGACAAAGAGATGAAGGTCGTTCCGAAACGCTAAAGCCCGTTCTGATACGTTAATTTATCGTCAAAATCTCAGATTTCCAGTAGCAAAATCGTATCGAAACAGCCCCTTAGCATACCGAAACGCCTGGCCCGAAACAAAGGACCGTATCGAAACGGGACCAACCGTTTCGAAATGCCCTCTGTCTGTAGATTGGTTTTAGCTGGTTTTAAGGCACAAGGATGACCCAAAACCCAACTATAACCTCACTTAACACACATACGACAACACTAAGGCAAACCAAACATCACAAGCATGCTTAACACACTTCAAACATAACAAGACCATACATATAAGGAATCATCAACATATGAATCATACATGGCATTAAAGATTCATGCTTCACAAGACATACACTTAAGCATTCAAGATAGGCAATTCAACATAGTTTACAAACCAAACATGGCATCCAAAAGCCAAACCATCATAACACATAAAAGGAGTCTAGCATGCTCCTAAACAACAAACACCAACATACTTCAAAAGCATCAAAGCAATAAATGCATATCCCATTGCTTGACTATTACATCCTTTAACCAAAATATCCATACTTGATAGCTAAGATAGCACCACAAAGCACACTTGGAGGCCCCCTCTTGCACTAGCAACCCACGAACTACAGATCTGCATTGTCGAACAAAAGAGAGCGTAAGCATAAAGCTTAGTGAGGGTAAGCTCGTAAAACAAACCTCGACAATGCAGGGTCCAAGAACGAGCACAACCAAGGTGGAATGAATGATCTTACCTTCGATCCACATGAGCCAAAATACACATGATGCATGAACATATATTCAATATTATGCCATGCTCAACAAGTCCAAGCTCAACAATAATAACACATAAGTCAATGTATTACCCACTACATTTAACAATCCACAATGGCCCACATATAAACTCATATTGGCACACATCTCATCTCATATTGGCATCTAGCTATGACTCGAATACATGGATAACACGTTGGAACTCACATCCAACACAACCATTACCTTACGGTGGGATTACACTCATCATCGTTCACGCGGAGGGGATTCCACTCATCCTCACGCCCCGTCGATGTGATTACACTCATCATCGACTAACATATATATAAGAAGGTTTTCCGGGTGAACTCGTACTCCATCTTGATGACTACCATCACAAAGACCACGCGCGCATTTGACTCACGTGTGCACACTAACATCCTAATGATCGATCATTTGTACCCAAGCATACTAGTACCAATATTAAACACAATCCACAACCTTTCACAACATCATTTCACATCCAATTCCGTGCTTAGCACGTTCTCACCATGATTAACATCATGCACAATCCACATGCATATAACAATGCATCAATCCATGCCTCAACATACATGTATAACACCATATACATAGCCAACACAACCACAATTAAACATGAGGCATAAACACATTCAAAGATCAACCATAGTCTCTAACTATAGCTTGGGATTAGACTACCAATCTAATCCCAACTCTAGGTGGGTCTACCAAGCCCAACCTAGTCAACATGCTTGAACCAAAAACTCGAAAACCATTTAAAAACATTTAACCACTCACCTTCACTTCCAAGCTCAACAACCAAGCAACTAAGACCTTCAAGCTCCCGGATTCACTCCCGATGCTTCACCAACACAAACTCTTGCTTCTAATCAACTAAACACAAACAAAACAACCTCGGATCAGTTCTCACAACAATGTAGCAACCCGGAACACTAATCAAGCAATGAACACATGATTTTCAAGCCAAGAACAACCCCAAAAACTCCAAATCCGAGCAGCCAACAAACTCAACCCAAAACTCTTGCTTCAAACACTTTTAACACTTCTAAAAGCTTCCAAAACAACCCTCAACCAACATACAACCAATAGCCTTCAATTTCCAACATTAAACACACCCAAAACTATCCTTTAAACCCTTCAAAAACCCCATTAAAACCCAAATCCGGGAATCTTAATAAAACTCTCTAAAATTCATATATGTTGGACCTTTTAGATTGAAAACAACTTATCTAACATAAATAAATCGAAAACTTAAATCAAAACCCATAAAGTAGCAACCTTTAACATTTTTCCATGGAAAACCAAATTTCTAAAACAATGATGAAAATGAAATCTAATGGTACTTTTGAAGAGAGGAAGATGAGAGCAAAATGGGGATATGATTACCTTTCAAAACCGACAAAAAATGAAGAAGAAAGGAGATGGAATAATAAGTTGGTATAGAGAGCTCTTCAATGTCGTTAGATTTGAAAAAGAAAGTGAGGAAGAAGATGAGCACATGTCTTCATCTTTTGTTTTATTTTAATTCACCCAAAAATCATAATTACAATTATGCCATTAATGAATGGCTAAAACCTCCATCTCCTAAAGTCCATGGATTTTGGACTTAGAAGATAGGCCCAACATAAACTTTAATTATTTTGCAAACCCGAAGCCCATAAAAATATTTTATTATTTTAATTATAAACCCGAAACCCAAAACATTATTTTAATATTATTTTCACCCGACCCCCAAAGCCGGGTGTTACAAGGTGTGCGACGCGTGTCGATCCAAATTAGTTAGAGCAAATCCTTGAGAATTAGGAGGGCAAAAAAATTATCATTTAACTACTTTTTAGTAAAATCGTCTTAGTTACAGAGATTTGAGTAACAAATAAAAATATTTTGATATGACTAAATTAAAATAAACAAACATGACTCTTTAAGAATAATTAAAAGTATACTTTTTCTTCCCTAAATAAAAGGAACTCGTTTTCTTAAACTAAAAGTGATAGATTGAATTTTAGTGAAACAAAAGAAGATATGATATGAACAATGCAACTCCTCAAAAATATATTTGGGGATTAGTCCACCAAAGACTCCGACAGATAAATCACAAAACTGTAAAAAAGAATCGATACCTTCCTTTGAAAAATCCATCAATAGCCAACAATATTGCTTGTTTCGATCCAACTAGATGCTTAAGATGTGATGTAGAAGTGATGAGCGAAAAACCAATCTTGCATGTTGCTTCACTTAACATATCTAAATGCACCGATAGTTAACTATAAATGGGGATAAAACTAGTGAAGAGAGCCGACAAACGCAAATCAAAATTGAGCGTCGTGAGAAGCTCTATATGAAAACAAATCTACCAGAAAGGTAGGCAATGTTAAAAATAGATTGCTGCAAAATGAGGCGTTAGCACTGACTTAAAAATAATAAAATATTTAAACGTAACCAAATCGTGTCGTGGTATTAAGCACTGCCTTAGAAGCGAATTCGCCCCGATGTGTGTAATCGCTACAATGGACAAATAGCCCTCTAAGGTTAGCACGGCTCTCCAAATTTCGTACGCTCGAAAGATGGAGTGAACACTGATGGTTTTTCTCTTCCCTCAACTCAAAAACAAAACTCATAACAGGTTTATAAAATCCAAATAGAGTATTTCTAAAGCAAACACTTGCTTAGGGGTGTAACAAATGAGAAGATATGCCACTATTTATAGACTAAATAGTGAGGGTAAAATTGTCATTTCCAAGCATAATTTAATTCTATTTGAAATAGAATTAAATGGCCTTAAAACAATAGTCACAAATAAGCATTAACAACATTCTCCCACTAATGCGAAAAAATATCCTTCGTAAATATGAGAGCATTGAAGTTAAAACATGAGAAGAGCAATAGCAAGATTAATTGCTTAAGCCCTAGTGAACATATCTGGAACTAGAACATAGTGATGATGAGTAATTTTTCTCTTAGATAAGTGAACGAATCTTGAACTTTCTAAGATTAGGGTGAACTTATAACACACAACTAACCCCTTTATCCACCGAAGTCCTCGATGTGTCTACAAAGTATATATATGAATGCATATATATAGCCTATTTCATCATGTTTATCTCAACATAAACCACCCGAATCTGGGTTATGAAATAATTAAGAGCTTTTACAACAGCTCATCCTCACAATAAATAAGGTGAATTTCTTCAAGTTCAAAATGAACCACCCAAACTCTGGGATAATAAATCATTAAGAATAAATACTCAACTTCTTTAGTCGGTAAATTCAATAAGTCATTCTCAAATAGGATCACCCAAACTCTTGGTATTGAATTCATTAAGAGTTTAAAAAAACTCATCCTCTCTAGCGGCAAGTTCATCTAGTCATTCGCGTTAGGTCCACCCACTCAACACTAGGTTATGAACTTATTAAGAGTATATATTCATCCAAAAATCGGTAAATCTATCAAATATTCTCACTAAGACCACCCAAACTCTGGACTATGAATTTATTAAGAGTAATAAAACTCAACATGGGCATGTACATTGTTTGTCATAGGGTTGTGTAGTAAAAAAATGTACACTATGAGTACTATCCATGGTTTCGTTTGACCACATTGAACTTATATAACTAAGTTGGGTATCCACCATTAATTCCTCAACCAATGAGTTTTAGACCCATCCCTCTCGACGAATCTAGAACTAACTTTCGACTTTAACCTTTGGTAAGCGAATCAACTGAGTTCCTCTCTAACTTTAATTATCATTTTAAGACACCCCCACATTTCTAACATTTTTAAGATAGAAATAAAAACATAAGTGTCTTGGACAACGTATAAGAAAATACTCAATCATACTAGAGCAAAGTTTGTTATGAGTTTTAATCATAAAACTCTATTTTAACAAACTTAAATCTTGTTTACACGTGATTATGTTTCCAAAGTTTTGAGAAGCTACTAATCATTAATATTAGTATGCACAATCTCAAACGATTATGAAATTTCTTTTGTTTCATTCAAAGAGAATTTTAACTTTTTCTTGATTAAAAAAATTAGGAATATTGTGCAAATATTTATGAGAAGTTTTCAAATTTTTCTAACAAGAGAAAAATTATCTCAAGTTTATTACAAGAGATTTCAACACAACTGTTAAGATAGACCATCTTTTTTCTTTACTCTACTTAGGAAAATAACTCAGAGAGATTTAATAGTTACAAACAATCTTTTAGTAGCATTAATGTCTACTGTATTCTCATTCATATTATTCAATACAATAGCCCTAAAGAGACCATCACATATTTTGTTTACTATGACTAAATTTAGTATTCTACACAACCAAATTAATCTCAACTCTTTTAACTTCTACACTAAGTTTAAAGAGATCTTATTTGTCATGGTATTTTTTTATATAAAAGTGAGCACATTAAAGAACAATGCACCAAGTAAGTTACCGTAAAAGAGAGGTGATGCACTAGGCACGCTTAAATACTATGTCTTTTATAGAACCAATCCTAGACATGCATCTTCATAATGCTTTCCATAAATTATTTATGAAAAAAATTTCTCTCTTTAATTAAGGTCTCTTAAAAAAACATGCTTGATATTTTTACTGATAACAATATCTTACTATGCATACATACTTTTAATGACTAGCTTAAAGCTCAAAATAAATTCATGTATATAAAAGCATGAATTAATAGACAACAATTCTAAATAATCTGACCTCGTAAGTAAAATCATAATATCATAGTAAACTGCTTATTCTCACCATGTTTGTATCTTCAACCTTTTCAAAAGAATTAGCATATCTTTGAATTTTGTTAATTTTAAAATCAAAGAAAATTTCACAAAATTAGTATTTGAAATTTACTAACAGTAATAAATTTAGAAAATTTACTGAAAGTAATAAATTTTTTATCTTTAGCCATTTGCGTTTTTATTTTCCGCAGATTGCATAATTTGTACGGCTTCTTGACGTGTATGTTTGATTGGAGAATTATCAATTTATCTTTTCTCCAAAATTGTAGTCATCGTGTTGCCTTTTAGAAATTTCTTAAAAGAAACTATTAGTACAACAAAAGGCTCACAATTTTTTTTAGTGCCGCCGCTTTTTCTCTTTGGTTCGAAAATAGACACCCTTTTTACTTATTTATTTTGTTTTTTTGATTTTCAGTCTTTTTAATTTAATAAATATGTCTTTATGACACGTTTTTCTTTATCGTTTGGTACGTTTTTTTGCTTCTTAGCATGTTTTCTGTCTCTTGGCAAGTTTTTCTATTATTTATTTTCTATCAGGGTTGATTTGATGACGCCACGACTGATCAAGCTGGCGATTATTTGTAATCATGTTGATCTTCCCTGCTATGGACCTTCGGTTTGAATTTGGATACACGGTTTGCGCTTGTGAAGAGTTTCTCAGGTGCTCGGCTCTGATTTGCATTTTCTCGGTGGTCTATCAATAGCTTCATCTCCTTTTGTGGTTCGTTTTGCCGATGTAGTCAGGTTTCGTATCTATTTTCGATCGAATATTTGAATGAGTTTATAATCTTTTCATATATGGTTCATGTCTGATCTAAAGTGGCTAGTTTTAGGAGGAAGTCCAAATTATGTATTTAGTTTACAATGATAGTTTGTAAACCCTAATTATAATTTTGGGTATTTTCTCGTTAATAAAACTAGTGGCTTATTTTCAAAAAAAAAAAAGCTCACAATTATTTTCACTTTAATTTTATTCCATGAGCTAAATTAGGGTTAGGGTTTAAATTTTAATTTTTAAGTAATTTTTAGTATTGGTCATAGAAGGGGCATGATTAGGGGCAGAGAATTTTTACCCATTAAATCGTCAAACATTTAAAACATACCAAATAAACGTTTTGTTAAAACCTTTTAACACATTTGGCATTAAACCGCTATTTAAACTTTTGGTTATGACTCTGCCATTACACCCGATAAACATTTCACTATGTCCCTTTTTGAACATAATCTCAATGCATGTTCAAACGTTTCTATTCACAACTTATGCCTAATAAAAATTATGGCATATAGAAACTTATGCTTGTTGATTCCGTTTAAACACATGTTGTAGATTTAAACGTTTCCATAAACAAATGACCATTGAAAGACAAAAATTAAATTGACTTTAACAAGCATATAGAAACGGCATGTTATAATATATAACTATGATTCTAAAACTGCTCACCATTCCACTTTACTCATATTTAAAAACCACTTAAAAGCATTGCATCAATGGCTTTATCACATGATTTTATAGTTTTAATTTGGGTTGCAAACCTTTTTACTCACAAATGCATTTACCAATATGGCAGTAATTTACATGCATACATGTATATTAAACGTTTCTTTCACTAATCATGCAAAGGTTTTTTTTCCTTCTAATATGATAGATTCTGTCGTTTTCAAACCTATCATATAACTTTAAATACCTTTTCAATTTTACTCCGACATATATCTTTAATATTATATTACGTACCGCTTTGATGCAAGATTGAACCGAAAATTAAATCCTGACTATGCTTCACCTTAGCTTTAGCACGGCTCTCTAAATTCACTTTTAAATTGTTAGAAAAATAGACTGCTGTAAAACGAGGTATTAGCACTAACTAAAATAGTTAAATGTAACCAAAGTATGTCATGATATTACCACTGCTTTAGAAGTGAATTCGACCCGATGTTTGTAATCACTACAATGGACGAATATCCCATGAGGTTAACACGGCTCTCCAAATTTTGTACACCAGAAAGATAGAATGAACTTTGGTTGTATTGCTCTTCCCTCAACTCAAAAACAACACTCGGAATAGGTTTATGAAAATCAAAGAGAGTGTTTCTAAAGCAAACACTTGCTTAGGGGTGTAACAAATGAGAAGATATGCCCACTATTTATAGGCTAAATAGTGAGAGTAAAATCATCATTTCCAAGCATAATTTAATTCTATGTAAAATAGAATTAAATGGCCTTAAAACAATAGTTACAAATGAGCATTAACAACAGACGAAAACGTGTCATAAGGTAGAGGCGTATCACAAAGGCAGATAAACTAAGCGCAACAAGATATGTGAAAGTAGAAATCCAAAATAAAAGAATTCTTATTAAAAAAAACTAGAAGCAGAATCAAACGTAAAAAAATTAAAAATGAAGCATAAAAAGTAAGGAGAAAGAAATACGAAAGTTGACAACTAACACTAAAATTAATGTCGCCGATCACCTATACAATTAAAAAAAAGTAAAAAACCCTAAGATTTTTCTAAATTAGAAGGTAACTCAGAAGAGACTCACATACCTACCAATAAGAAAAAATTAAAAATCCTAGATGAAAACACAATGTTATTCTCATTTAAGTTGCAAATACTTAGGCGCGTTCATTATTCAATTAAAATTTAATTTAATTAATCGATTGATTAATTTAATGTTCAATTAATTAACGGTTAATTATTTTTTAAAATTCGATTATCGATTAATTAATCAAAAATATCAAATATTCAACATATTACATTTATTTTAAGCATAAACCCATTAAGATGCCAAGACCCAACTAGCTTTTAACCCAAGACCCATTAAGATTTCAAGACTCAATCAATTTTTAACCCAAATAAAAAAAATATACTTGAATTAATCTAAAATAACTAAAGAAAACATACATATTAATTTGAACAAAATGTCCATTGTTATTCCAAATCTTGGTTAATTTTAAAACCGACTGAATTAATTAAATTTTTTCGATTCAGTTAATAAGTTTTAGAAATTTTTCGATTTGATTAATAATCAAAGGAAAAAAATTGATTTCTCAATTTTATTAATTCAATTCGGCCACTAAATAAATTAACCGATTGAACCCTGGCAAAATCAAAATGTTATGCTGAATTTAATATTGTAAAAAAAATATTGATGTTATTCTCATTTGGGCTCTTTAGTAACTTTAAACATTTTTAAAAATATTATGAATTTTTTAAAAATTCAACTCATTGTAATTTTTAAAATATAATTTTAGAAAATAATAGTGAGTTTTAATTTTTTTTAGATATTTTTTGATATTGTCTAATAACTTATAATTTTTTAACTCAAAATATTATAAAAAGTACATTCATATTTGAGTTATGGTTTAGAGGTCAAATTGAATATTAATTATGAGTTAACATGTCACGACATTATTTCAATAAGGAATTAACGGACTAGTGATCAATATGTTAAGAAAACAATAGTGTTAATAACCATTTTATATTTTTTTCATAATTCGGAAATGGAAATTAAAATTTATAAATAATTAAGTGAAGGAATGGGTATAATATATCCTTCTTATAATGTCTTAATCGTGTCAGTCCAACTCCAAGGTCACATTATTGGGGTGGAAATCTTGGACGAGGACAGTTTTGTATACCTTACTCCATCATCAACACTTGTGATTATAGTTTTGAGAGTCCTCCATTAAATATTTTGAAGGCTTTTTTTCGTTCTCATATCTTCTCTGCAGTTTTCGGAAAATCACCATCCTTAAGAAAATTAAGCAAAATTACTATTTTACTGACCAAAATAAATGACTAATTCAGTTCAAAATATAAAATTTGGATACTTTGATTGTACGCATTTACGAGATGATTAAGATTGAAAGGTGTTGTGTTGGAAAAAATTTAGATGAGAGTTTTAGCTTATATCTAAAAACTAAGATAGAAACATTGACAAACTTGCGTGTGGCTAGGTTCGAGATAAAGTTGAAGTGATAATAATATAGTTAGGATTTTTTTATTAAAATATATATTAGGGGTATATAAATAAATAAGTATATATTTTTTGAAAATTTTGTAAATGTCGGGATCCTTGCGAATTTTTTTAAAATCCAGTCAGTTCCATTGGCGAATTAGGTGAAGGTGCGGAAAGAGAGGGATTCGAACCCTCGGTAAACAAAAGTCTACATAGCAGTTCCAATGCTACGCCTTGAACCACTCGGCCATCTCTCCTACATAATTATTATGGTCGATAACCCGAGCGAATAGCGAGTTATTCACATTAGATTGTTCTATGGCTTTCAAATTAAGTTCCGAATTAGTGGATGCTGCCAAAGGGAGTGGCGATGCCATACGCAAAAAGGAAGAGACTCATAGAATGGCAAAGGCAAATAGAGCTTTTGCACATTTTCGTTAATCCATGAACAAGATCGATATAGACACATAGATTTATGGATCCATACATCTCGATCGGAAAAGAATCAATAGAAAAAGAAAGAATCGGAAGTGATCGATATATTTCTCGAAACAAACGAAAAGGAAACGAAAGATGAAACATAAATCATGGATCAACTAAGCCTCTCGGGCACTTGCTTAAGAATAAGAAAAAAAAATTTCATACGATTATTTATACATTTACGGTTTAATTATCCACACGATCGAATATAACAATTCCCGTCACATTCTCATTTGTCGGATTAAAAGAGGGAGCTCTTCATTCATTCATTGTTGGTGTCCCATTATTTGATAGTGTGGAAAGCCAAATGCAACAAGTCATTAAGAACTGGGCTAACAACTTATTTTGGGTTAAATGTACTTTGGACTTTTGGGGCTTTAAAGCCAATCCTTTTTGTTATGCACATGCATAACTCATAGATAATATTTTATATATTATACTCCTTCCGTTCTATAAATTATGTTTCATGTTAACTTTTTATGTAGTTTAAAAAGAATTTTTTATGAGATATGTGTTGTGAAGTAATTAAAATGAAAATTTTTTCCTTAAAAAATTAAATTTTATATTTGATGGAAAAGTAAAAAAAATAAAAAAAGAAATGTAACTTGTAAAAGTTATTCAAAGGCACAATTTTAAAACATAAAATGGATAAATTTAGTAAGATAAAAGTAGTAATAATTAATATTAAATCTCCCAAAAGATTATATAATATCTTTGATTGAGTTGATGTTATGAGTACAATAACACCAACTAAATTATTAAAAAAAATAAAAAGGTAAAAAAAAAATTATTTACAAATCAATAATGGTCTTAAAAGGTTAATTTTCTCATGGAAGGTTTTACATAAAGGTCAGATTAAAAGAAAATCCAATGAAAATATAATTCCAATATTAATATCACAGAAACTTTTATATTTTTAACTTTTATATAATTATTAGTTAAATTCTCTTAAATACCCAAACAATCTCAAAACCTACTTTAAAAATGTTCATTTTGATAATATATATAAAGATGAAGAGGAAGAAAAAAAAAGATTCTTCAAGAAAGAGAAAAAGGAAAAGCTAAAGAAGAAAATCGAGGTGATAATGTTGACTGCAATCCACGTGATGTCACGGTTACTTATATTTTCTTTTTCTTTTTTTTTCTCATTTTTCCTTTTGTTTTGTTGATCCTAACTGCCAACAACAAAAAACAATTTTTGAAGTGAAATTTCGATCGAGTCGAGTCAAATAATTAAGTTATTCGAGTTGACGTATCATATTTTACAAATAAATTTTATTTAGTTTTTTCGATTTTAGTCGAGTTTATGAAATTCGAATATATTCATATGTGACGTATAATTCTTCATATTATATATATAGAAAAAAATTGAGGGACTCGACTCAACTTAAAAATCAATCTACTAATTATTAAAATTTTTGAGTTATTCGAATTTCTATTTTACAACTCAAACTTTATTTGAAATTTTTCAAATTGAGTCCACTTTTTGAAATTTTGAGTTGAGTCAAGACGATTGGAGTTCTTTCGCCTCGATTCAAGTTAAAAAAAATAGTTTTTCGAGTCGAATTTTGCTCTCCCGTACTTCTCTCCTTTCTAATTGCATATTTGGAGAATTTATCCAATTATAATCATTAAAAAATATTTCCCGAGATTTATTAATTAGTTTAATAGCAAAGAACACTTATATTGTATCATTTATATGAGTTTAAATCTAATATCTTTCCATTTAATAAAAAATTATTTCCCTTTTCTAACACCTATGTAAAATTATTCCCTTATCTAGCCCCTTTGAGTGAACTCGCTAAATTAGTATGACGAGTTTCATTAATTTTTATTTTTTTAATAGAGAGACAAAAACTTTTAAGCGTTAAAAGAGATAAAAAAAATAAAAAAAAATTCATGAAACTCGTCAAGTTGGTATAACAAATTCTATTACAAAAATATAAAATAATAAAACTTACCCTATTAGTATGGCGAGTTCACTCTGTTTGATAGAAAAATAATTTTACATGGGTGTCAAAAAGAGGAATATTTTTTTAATGAATATAGTTGGGTAAAATCGCCTGCTTATTGAGCATACATATAAGAGATAACCCCTATTTTATGAGTTTGTCATGTGATCAAAATGGTTCATCCTTGCATTTTTCTTCTTAATTTAATTTTTTCTATTAAAACACATAAATGGGGAGATAATGAAGAATACGTATTTATTTTTTGGGTGCAAAATGCAGTGAGAATCAAGTTATGTTAAACCTCAACCTGCAATTAATTATGGCCCTGTTTGATAATCAGCGGATAGCTGATAGCGGATAGCGGATTACATTAGCTGATAGCTGATTCTATTAGCTGATTTGACTAGCGGATTGTATTAGCTGATTGTATAAAAGTGTTTGGTAAAATTAACTGATAGCTAATAGCTGTTAGATTATTTAAACAAGCAAAATGACATATAAGGACATGGTTATATTCAATACTTGTTTGAATAGTTTATTAGTTATCAATATTTTGTATCTAATTATTATTAATTAGATCTATAAAATTATTTTTAATACAACTTTTCTAAATATATTCAAATGATTTATATATTAAACTATTATTTATATAATTATTTTAATATAATTTAATTAATTAATAAATTTAAATACACATATAAAAATATGTGATAATAAAAAAGTAAATAGGATTAGCTTATAAATAGGGTGAGAAAATATTTAATTTATGTTATTTTGAGATTTTTAGTAACTGGTAAGGGTAAAAGAGTCTTTACAACTCTAATATCAAACCTCTAATCTCAAAAAGCTCCTATTATGAGCTTTTTCAAAATTACCGGTTTTACCTCAATCCGCTATTTTACCAAACAACAATATTAGCAGATTTGACTGGTCAAACCTCTAATTATGCCTCAAACATCTAATTTTTGCCCAAACCTCTCTTTATCAAACATGGCCATATTTTAAAATAAAATTAGAAGAAATTATTCCATGAACCATTCTCACGATCTCATCCATGGTTCTCCCCAATTAAATAAACCTACATCATCTTTATTTTTTACGTAATATTTTCTTATAAATTAAAATTTACAAATCATCATATTCTTTCTCATACCTCATATATTTATTCAAATATGTTAATGAATGAACTCGTTAAAATTATAAAAAACACCAAAAAAAATTTAACCCACAAATTAAAAAAAAAGACAAAAATAAAAATTTTTATTAACGAAATCATTGCATTCCAATATCAACTCATAAAATAATGGTTTTATAAGAAGATATATAGGTAATGAATGAAACTGGAGTTACACAAAGAATTTTTTTTTTTTGAAAGTTGAGATTTATTAATCGAAGACCCGTACCCCGTGCCTCGTTAAAAAATCTCCCTAGCCTAAAATGGAGGAAAAAGAGTGCAACGAGGTAAAGGTATGAAATTACAAAAACGCTGAGATAACACCATGATTACACACATACACAAACCAACAAAATCAAACTAAGGTGGCAATGAACAAATGACTTCACTGTACCGGATGGTCACTAGGCATAGCCGCGAACCACCTGCAAGGCAGGGATCTGTTAATACCGGATTTGACAAGTTTATCCGCAGTTGCGTTGGCTTCACGATGAATAACACTAATGCTCCAACTCGTAGAAGATAATAAAGTTCGGATTTCGGCGACAATCGACTTGAATACTGGCGGGGAGCGATCAACACTTAGCAGCCAATCCTCAATAATTTTGCAATCAGTTTCTAAGACTAGAGCAGCCCTTAGATGCCACCAAGATTTAGTGAACAAAATAGCAGCCTCCCGAATTGCAAGCAATTCGGTAGATGTGGCATCAGCAATACCAATGTGATTAGAAAAGGTAAGTAATATCCGGCCTTCCTCATCACGCATCACCCCTCCCACCCCTGCTTTTCCGAATCCCCCATTTACCGCCCCATCACAGTTAAATTTAACAGACCCTTTTGGAGGAGGTGACCAAGAGACTATACCACCCTGCTTCGGTGTTAATTCCTTGAGAGAAAAAGCACAAGGGTTGGAGATGAACTCACTTATCGAAGGAATTAACAATGGCCATTTCCACTTGCACCACCACCCAAAACATAAAATAAAGGAATCGAAGAGCTTCGCTTCTGACACTTCTATCTTCTTAAAAACAACCTTATTCCTTGATAACCAAATAGACCAAAAGAAAGCAATAAGTGATAGCTGCCATACCTCTTTGGACATGCTTGAAGGAGAGCCGCAATTCCACTGCAAAAACAGAGACCGAACACTGCTTGGAAAGACACTGAACAAGCCCCACAGCCCACACCATCTTTGCAGCACTCTCCACGTTACCACACAGTTGCAGAATAGATAATCGATCGATTCGGCCTCACACGAACACAAGGAGCAGGCGGACATCGATTGGGAAAGGATACCTCGTTTAACTAGCCCCGTTTTAGTGGGGACTCGGCCGTGGAGAACCTTCCACAAGAACGCCTCTGCTTTAGGTGGAGCCAAATTGCCCTATATTTTCGACCACGGGACGCTGATATCCACATTAGAAATAGGCATCGATTAAATGAAATTCTTCGTTGAATAACGCCCGTCCGAACAGTTGCCCCATCGAACACTATCCTTTCTCTGCAGGGAGATTGAAGCACTATCAATTCTGTTGCTGAACCTCATCCAAACATCTAGCTCCCAGTCAAACACATCCCTACGCAGTTTGACATCCCAACACCAACATTCATCCGCCACATAACCGAAATTTTCCACAGGACCTGATTTACAAACTGCTAAAGCAAAAATCCTTGGAAAATCAGCTTTTAGAGAACTCGAACCTACCCATATATCATGCCAAAAATCTATGTTTTTACCGTCTCCAATCACCAAGTGAACATTCCTTGAGAAAGCGTTGTTATTGTCCGTGATGGGGGAAGTGATATTACGCCAAATCCATGATTTACCACGCGACACTGAGTTAGATGACAGGAGCTTGAAAGAGTTATGTTCATATATAGCTGATATAATTCTTCTCCACAATGCACCAGGCTCTACAGTGAATCTCCATAACCATTTGTTAAGTAGGGCGCGATTTTTCAATTTAAAGTCAATGAGACCGAGGCCCCCAAAGCATTTGGGACGACAAATAGCTTCCCATGATAGCCAGTGAATACATTTTTTGTCCGTAGCTCCCCACAGAAAATTTGCTACAAGGCTAGTAATCCTCTTAGACACAGCCACCGGTAAAGCGAAAAGCGACATGAAATATATAGGCATGTTAGAGAGGGCAGCCTTAATAAGGGTGATCCTCCCCGCGAAGGAAAGCAGCGCAGGCTTCCACCCTGCAAGTTTTTTCTTTAATTTTTCCACGATCGGCTCCCAAAGTTGTGCCGAATTTTTCTTGACCCCAAGAGGAAGGCCAAGATATTGGGTTGGGAGGCAATCTTTTTTACAGTGCATCAATGAAGCCCAGTGGGCGATCCGATCGACATCCACATTGATTCCTATCAACTTCGACTTATTTCTGTTTAACTTAAGACCAGCACACAATTCGAATCCTTTCAATATTCTTATGACATTCCGGATTTGATTCTCACCAGCTCCACAGAAAACTAGGAGGTCGTCGGCGAATTGAATATGGGAAACCTCAATGCCGCTAGACCCTATTAGCACTCCATTAAATACCCCACAATCATTGGCCTTTCTCAATAAAGCACTAAGTGCTTCAGCTACTATGTTGAACAAAGGTGGCGAGAGGGGGCATCCTTGTCGCAAACCTCATTTAATCTTAAAGGGAGGGCACGCCGTTCCATTTACTAAAATAGAAATGGACGCAAAACTAAGACATAGAAAAATCCAGTGACGCCACTTGCTTCCGAAACCCATTTGTTCCATAATACTCATGAGAAATTCCCATTCTACGGTGTCATACGCCTTCCGGAAATCAACTTTGAACATGGTACCTTCTAGTCCTTTTCTCCGGGAGTAGTCAAGCACTTCATTCGCAATCAATGAACAGTCTAGAATTTGTCTACCCGCACAAAAGGCAAACTGATTTTCTCCAATGATGGACCCCAAAACTTTATCCAATCGAACCGCTAAGACTTTGGCTAGTAATTTATAGATGCAACCGACAAGGCTAATTGGCCTAAATTCTTCCAACGAGACAACATTATGCACCTTTGGAATGAGCGTAATAAATGAGCTGTTGAACGAAAAATTTGATAAATTACCGGAATGAAATTTAGAGAAGAACTCCAGCACCTCTTCCTTCAATTCCTCCCAGAATTTTTTAACGAAGCCCATGTTGAATCCGTCGGGGCCGGGTGCTTTTGAAGATTCTAGCCGCGATAATACACTGGAAACTTCTTCCATAGAAAAAGGCCTCTCAAGCCTATCCGCCTCCTCTCTACTAATACGGCCAATGCTGCAATTGAGGGGAAACACTGGAATGGCTCTAGAATTGTTGTAAGAATCTGAAAAATACTTGGTTATTGAATCTTTGATATCAAAATGATTTTTTAATACACCAGAACTGCACTTCAGAGTTTCGATAAAGTTATTTCTTCTTCTAGCGGAGGCTACTAAATGAAAGAATTTGGTGTTACGATCGCCTTCAACCGCCCACTTAATACGAGATTTTTGAATCCATTCCCGTTCTTCTTTCCGGTAAGCATTCCACAAATTCTGCTTGTGTTTAATCAATTCCATTTTCAGACCACTATTCAAACCAGTCATCTTCGTTAAATGGTCTTCTATCTCTTGGCATTTGTTTTCCAGAACCGAAATGGACAGATCGGTTTTACCTTTGTTCACCTCCACCCACTTTTTAGTAGCTAATTTGCAGGATTTTAACAAATTGACTATACCGTTCCCCTTCTTAGAGCCGCACTCACCCTTGATCAACTCCACGTATGATGCTTCGTCAGCCAAGTAATTAAACCACTTGAAGGGTCTTGGACCCCACTTTTCACCCATAAGATACAAGGTGATCGGATTATGATCTGACAGACCCTTCGGAAGCGAGCTGTGGATGAAATCCGGCCAAACATTTAAGAAGTCCGTAGTCATGAGGTATCTGTCGAGCCGGCTGCAGGATGGTATCTCTCTACAATTTGACCATGTGTAACTGTTACCTTTGAGAGGGAGGTCAACTGCTTGCAAATCATAGATAAAATCTTCAAAGACCTTCACTGCCTTCTTCTTCAAACATATACCATATTTTTCCCCAGCATTTCTAACCACATTAAAATCCCCTCCGATAATGAAAGGAAGTCCAAATTTAACGATGGACTCCTTCAACTCCGTAAACACTGCTTGCCTCTCGTCATCGTTATTGGGGGCATAAATATTGACAATAACACAACTCAAATTTACACTGATAAGCTTTCCGGCCATGATGACAAAGCTCCGATGAATCACATGCCCCGTGATGTTGAAGAACGAAGAGTCCCAAATTGAGATAATACCCCCTGATGCCCCAACTGAAGGAGAGAACAGATATTTGAAAGATGGGTTCTTCCCACATAAATAGGATAGAAACCTAGGCTCGACACATTGTAATTTAGATTCTTGAAGAAAAAAGAATTTCGGCTTCTCTGATCGAAAAATTCTCCTCGCGGCAGCCTTCTTCTCCACTCTACCGAGACCGCGAACGTTCCATGACAAAAATAGCAAATTATTCATTAATAAAACGGAGGCTTACCCACACAACCTGCCCCTCAGATTCCAGCATCCGCTTTTATTTCCTTGAGGCGTTCCAGCACGGCTGCTTCAGGCCCTTTGAAAGACAGACCCGACAATCTGCAAATGTCAAGTGTCGCTCTGGCTTCAATCTCCGCTTCACCGGGGCTATATCTGGGTTGAGTCTGATTAGAGGTAGCAATTACTTCCACCGGCAGAATCCCCGATTGAACCATCCCAACCGATGCTGAAGGATCGCAAACAATCCTTTCGGTGGAGCAACTAGCCTTCCCACCACTGCCTCTCGGAGAGGCCCTTCCTCTTGTTTTGTCCGCCAAACCAACACGGGAAAACGGGCTAGAAACACCAAGAGTACCGGCCGCCCACTTGGGCCTAATGGAATAAAGTCCAGTGGACACATCCAAAATCGGTTCTAATGAAAGGCTAGGGCCCGAAGAAGACACTGGCCCAATCTCGTTGGATATATGAATATCAAATAATGAGCCCGAAAAATTAGGTTGTTCAACAGTCAGAGGCCCATTAGAGCCTACCTTTATCTCACCCACAATAGCGGCAGGGTCAGCCGCTATCTCCAAAGAAATAGCACGTGTTGAAGAGAGATTGTCCTCGCCGTCAAATTGATTATTCCGCCGCAAAGAACATGAATTAACTACTTTGTTGGAAACATCAGTTTTATCTCTCTCTTCATTAACGTCATAACGGCCTTCCACTTCAGCTTCAAACTGACTTTTCGACTCTCCCTAATCAATCCACACCCTTTCATCTTCATATTCCAACGAGGAAACCTTCAACATGAGAAGTTCGCCGCAGAAAGCCACCGAGACGGACGGCGGAATATCCGACAAGCAACTAACACCCACGAGAACTCTTGCTACATCAAGCCTACTTTTATCTCTGGTTTCTTCATCCAACCTGATTATTCTTCCCCAAGAACCGACGATAGAAGTTAATGTGGATTCATGCCAAGCTACCAACGGAATCCCCTCTAAACAAACCCATCTAAGGAGTTTTTTTGAATTCATGAAGTTATCGACAGAGTCGATGTCGCGAAACCAAGAACTTAACATTGATTCCCTCATGTCCCAAAAGATGTCAATCTGTTCATTTTCTTCAAACTTTAAAATAGCAAAGTGCCCAGACCAGTGGAAAACTTTAATATTAAACCCATCGGCCCGTAAAGCTACTTCTACGAAATTAGCATCATACATCTCGTTCAGCTGACCAACAAGGCATGATTTCAGCCACTCGAACTCGTGTTCTTTGATCGAAATCTGGATAGGGTCTTCACCTTTGTTATGCGAATCAACGGACCACCCTTGACCGCTCGGGTTAGCCTCGTGGCGAGACTGAGGACTGACTTTATTCTTATCCCATTATGCACCCAAGAGCGCGTCCTTGAAAGATCTTCCAACTCTAACAGCGGACGTAAAATGCTTTCTGCCATCGCTCCTCTTGACTTCCTTACTTTGACCAGAATGATCAGATTTCAAGAGATTTTTGTCTAAGAAGACTTTGATGAAGAAATCGTCCAATCTCCGGTTGTTGCCTAGCTCTACAGCTTTTCTTGCCTCAACGAGGCGAGAAAACCTAACGAAGGCGAAGGTGTGGTTAACCCTGCTCCTTTTCGGACTGTGGTACGCTATGTAGACGTCGAGGACATCGCCATACTGTTCGAAGGACTTCCTGAGAGTATTTACGTGAATGCGTTTGCTGACATAGTTGACAAAAACCGCGAAGCCCCGCCTGGCCACCTGATGCCGAGGAGGCACATATCCAAGGTCCACCTGACCTGACTTTCCCGTTCTACGAATCCACTCTTCTCTTACCACTCCGCGTCTGCCGTGTGTGCCGCCGGAGAGGTTTCCGTCACGCCTAGATCCGACTCCCCACCTTCTAGTGCTTCTGCTCCTGCTCCTTCTGCTCCCCATTAATGTGAAGTGCGTTGCTGTTTGATTATTTAAAAGACACACACAAAGAAAATTATGGAACAATAAATCGCAAAGTAGGATTATTTCTTAAAAGACTCCAATAGAACAATGTAATTTTTACGGGATTTGTGGGGCAAATGGTTACTGCAAGTCTGTAACCCTTATCTGGGTAAATTTTTTTTACACATTTATCTGGGTAATTTCGAGTGAACATGTTTCCCAGGAATTGAACCCAAATCACCCCAAAAAAAAATGGGTCGGGAGGATGCATATGGCGAAACTAAGATAAAATTATTAGAAGGATAAAGTTATTTATCTTTGAAACTAATAAGGCTTTAAAAGACAATCATAAAAATAGATAATTGGAGCTTAGTTTCACTAAGTTCAAAATTGACATATTCTAAAAAATTATTAAATCAAAAAAATAAAGATAAAACTTAAGTTCATTAATTTCAAAATTAATAGTCTCAAAAAATAATTAAATAAGAAAATTAAAAAAAAGTAAGATTTAATTCTAACAGTTTCATGTTATACTTAAAAATACAATAAAATTATAAAAGTTAACGTGGGCCACGTCCTTTTTAACTTGTTTCAAACAATAGTCAATTCACAAAAACAAAATAATCATCATTATAGAATCAAATCCCTTTAATCAAGATGGCAGTCTAGTTAGGAGAAGACTAACATGTATTGAGCATTAATTAATTGTTGACAAACAAAACAACTTTAAGGGGAAAAAGCTTAGCATTGATCTAATTAAATGATGTATAGGAACCTCTCTTGTCTTGTGGGTCTATAAAAGTAGTGTGCTAATGGTCTATCACCAGCAGTGCCCTTTAAAAGTGAGTTAAATTTGTATTTTTTAGTAAGGGAACACGTATGCAAGTATTATTGAATGTTTTTTTAATTGTAATCTAACATAAAAGCCTAATTATTAATATAAAAAGAATATTAGATTATAATATAATATAAAGGATTTGTAAATCATATATAGAGTGAGATATAAAAAAATGGTTCGACTAACTGTAACGCATTGTAGCATATATAATTAATGAAACTTTGAAAACTTTCCTCATATCTCTTTTTTATCACCAACTTACTTAAATTACTTTTGCTTCTTTTTATATGAATTATTTTTTTTAATCATCGGTTTTTAATTTGTTGGTTGATTAACTGAATCTGGTGTTGTAAATAGATCTGGCAAATTTAATTTAAAACTCGAACCGAATTACCCGAACCGAGACCCGAAATTAACTTGAACATGATGATCCGAAATTTGATTTGAAATCCAAAATAAACCGAACCGAAATCGACCCAAATTTTAGCTAAACCGAAATGGACCTGAACCGATTTTCAACCGAACTGAATGGACTCGAACTAAAAGTAACCTGAACCGAAATAAAGAAAAGATATGAATAGAAATAAGAAAGATGAGATATGAACTGTCGCACAACCCACCAAAAAGTTAAATATATTGGCTTTATAAAGCCATATATATAGTATAAAAAATTGACCGGCCTAAAAATTGATTAAAATCGACCGATCTCCTATGTACTCGAAATTGACCCCAACCGAAATCAACCGACCCCGAAATGACCTGAATCACAACAAACCTGAAATAAAACCGAACCGAAACTGAATTTGAACCGAATAATATTAGACTCCAAATAATCAAACTGAAACCGAACCGAGTGATCCGTTTGTCACCTCTAGCTGTAAAGGCTTATTATATAGTGATCTTTCCAATCAATTGTTACATTCACGACGTTAGAATTTGAACCTTTAATTTTACTTAAAAAAATTTAGTGCATCATCGTGTTTGTATACCACATATTTATGCATTGGATATTACTTTCTTTGACTATTTCCCTCATAAAGATGGAGTATTATGGGACTTCATATAATATATCCCTCATCGTTCCTTTCATAATGTAATCGAAGACCTTCCTCAGTGGATTTTACACATATCGCAATCTAAGTAGTAATTATTAACATTATAATAGTTACATATAATTATTCGATTTCATAATAAATATTCGTTGGATTGCACTTCTAAAATTCTTTAAAAAAGAATATACTATGATGAAAGAGTAGATCCACCCTCAAAATTATATTAAAGAAAAAGGAAAGCTTATATCTCATATTAGAGTGGTCCTGTGGATATTTTAGCTCACTATGCAATATATTTTTCATAGATTTTTCTCTATTCTTTTCAGTCTTGCTCTGTGTAATTTTAAATTAGTTTTTAGTGATAAAAGAATGTAAGATTACGGTTCACTGATTACTGCAAACGTGTTATTGTTGTGTTCATTCTGTTGTTGTATTTTGGGAGATAAATGTTCAAAGTTTCTTAAGAGCCATAGGAGTGAACAAATATGTCTTAAAAAATTGTATTTTCACAAGCCTCAATGACTTTGTTCATTCGAATTGATGATCAGATACAAGTAAATGGTTTCAATTTACTGTTTTTAATATTCGATTTTTGTTCCAAATATTCTTATATTTATTTTATATTATGTTAGATATTTTAATAATATCAAATATTTTATTTTACTGATTATTTGTTTTGTTCTTGAATTAACAATTAATTGTTTAAGTACATTATAGAGAATGAGAATCAAACTTTTTTCAGATTTGTATGTCCCTTTAGTTACGCACAATCTCGTATTTTTTTCAGCAATGAATTCGACATATTTGACATTTTGGCCTAAATATCTCGTGATAATCCATAAAGTTTTATATGACACGAGAGAGTCCCAGAAAAAAAACACCGACCCTTCTTTTTCTGTATTTGGATTTAATGCCTCTCTCTATATATTGAATTATTCACCTACTTATTTATTTGTTTATATTTCAAATATGTCCGGCAAACTTTAAATCTTTAATTTCTGGGCTTTAAATTCAAATTATTGAATTAAAAATGTTATTCATAAAATTTTTAAATATTAGTATATATTAATTGTCGATTGTCTAGTATATATTAATTGTCGAGTGTCTCTTAAACTCAACAAGTATTTCAGTGAAAAAAGGATGATATTTATTTTAAAAGACATGAGTTCAAATTATTTTGTCTACATACAGTGGCGGAGCCACATGTATGATTGGGTGGGCACAAGCTCACCCTGAACTTTTTAAAGTTCACACATTTGGCTTCATTTTTTTAATTTTTATGAATTAGTCCTTAAATTTTATAATTTGTGCCCACCCTTAAAAAGATTTCTGGATCTGTCATTATCTACATGTCATATGTGTATTGTCAAAGAATTAAGAATATGTATAAACAGATACTACTTTGTAATCATATTTAAACTATTAAAAAAATTGTCGATTGTTTCTTTTTCAAGGCCCCGGTTTAAATGATATGGCTTTGGTCCCTCTTAGTCTTGGAGATTAATTTTTAAATTTAATATTGTTTAGCATGAAATTTTCAGTTTTGTCCCCAATTTATATATTCGTCCCAAACACCCAATAGAAGATTCTTGATATTGTCCCCCCAACAATCTAATACGTTTATGAATTTAAATCCAAACATTTACGTTGGAGATATAAATATCTTTCTACATAATAAAAAAATATGTTTATATGTTTACTTTTGATATAAGATTTAGAAAAATTATTAGTTAAAGTTCTGTATTAGTTATCACATGTATGATTAATAACTACATAAATTCACATTTAAAATATATATAAATTTATTATTACCTGAGATCCCAAAAATAGTGGAAATGTTACATTAGTCTCTTTAAATTTTAAATTTAGGAAGGATAAAATTACACTTTGACTTCCCATAAATGATAAAGTTTCAATGTAATCCTTTTAAAAAATTTAAATTAAATAAATTTTAATATTATATTATAACCCTTGTAAAAATTCTAATTTAGTCCTAACCTTGGGGGAGGGTGAGTTCCGAAATTAAATTATAGTACAATATAAGACAACGCAATATATTATTCTTAAAAAAGTAAGATATTAACCTTTAGATACTGAAATTACAGTAAAATTGCTCTCATTATTACCAGGGAAGGTTAAAAAAAAACTTGGAATTGAAGCAACATCTTCAAATGAAACCATTTTGTCCTTCATGGTCTTCTTTATCCAACCCATCCATCATGTAATACTCGAACTTTTCAACTACACGCTCCGGCACTGAAACTTGCACTCTTACCGCATCAAAATTACCCACCACCGGTAAAAGCAAGCAGTAAATATCACTTGTCAAGGGTCCCATATGCAATGGCTTACCTTCCCCAAAATCCAAATCCTCTAATCCCAGCTTAGCCCACTGAGAAATCACCAAGCTCGAGCAAGTATCCGTTTTTACATTTTTATCCTCCAACAAATCAATCATTGACCTCACATGCCCCTCGGTTAAACTCGCTTTGGCTTCCTGTATCAACTTTATCCCGTGGTGTAAATTCTCGGCGGTAACCAAGTCTTTCACGGCGGTCTCCGCGCAAGCCAGAACGAACCCGTTCCCGTAATACCCCTGTGGCAATTCCGGGATTAACTTTTTCCTGACGTTGGCGGAAAACAGGAGCTTGACCTTAAGCGACGGCGGCGACAAGTCCAGGGATTGAACCCACGACCGCCACGTGTGCGAGGCCAACGCCTCGAAGGTGGTGCATTTGAGGGACGGAAAGCACTGCCGTTTGAGGCGGAGGACGTGGGCAGGGGTGAAGGTAAAGGACGTGGGTACCAGTGGCTGGGACTGTAAGTACTGGCTGATGTCCACGTGGGTGTAGTTGTCTCTGAGGGTAGTTTTGGTATATCCGAGGTGGGTGTGGGTTATTTTAGGAGGATCTCGGGGTTTCAACACGTGGCGAGAGTGGAAGGGTAAGAGTGTAAAATCAAGTTTGGGTTTGGTGATCACGCGCGACCACGCGTGCAAGAACTGGGATGTGCCTATGCCGTCACATATACAATGATTTATCGCGGTGCAGAGGATCATACCTCCACAGCGGAGATTCGTTACCTGCACCATTGATAAAAAAAGAGAGAATAATAACAAATTTTAAGGTTTTTATTGAATTTGGTTAAATTTGGGTGTCGATACCTCTACTATTCTAAAATTTAAAAATACTCCATACGTTATAGTTTGATGTGATTTGAACTTCATAATTTTGTAATGTGATTGATCGATCTAAATTGTTATAACTATTAAACATCCCTAAGTGTTTCAGAAAAAAATCAATCAAATAACTTAATCCAATAAAAAATTACTTATAAATTAGAGAGGTTACCCGTGTTAATAGTTTTGACTAGCTAATAACAAATTACATGAAACAGTGTCGAATTTTAATATAGTATAAGGACCAACACTAGAATTAAACCATTTTACTTTAGAGTAAAGTTTAATTTGTACGGATGTTTACGATACCTGAACGACAAGGGGAGGGATCTGGAGGAAAGAATGAGCTTCAACCTTGTAAAGGAGCTTTTTCCAAGATAAGTTTGGTTTGGCGGAAAGCTGAAGGAAGTCATCGCAGGTGATGTCCATGAAAGCGTCGGCAAAAACAGCACCATGGGCATTGCAATCAATCTGGAGCTTGTGATCGTGGAGGGTGGAAGCTCTTAACCTGCCAGCTAAGGGGTAGTAGTGTACGAGAACTTTGGAGAGGGAATATTTGAGGACATCTAGGGCAACAGCTTTCTTGAAGAGGTAGAGGTATTTGATGGAGAATCTGAGGAAGCTCTGATCGTCGAGGTTGGAGAGATAGAGGGAATGGTTGGGGGTTGGGGAGTGCGGAGGGATTAGGGCAGCCTTGTTTTGGTAAAAGCAATCAGGGAGTTCTTCAGATCTCACCATCTCTCTTTCTTACTTTGCAAGAAACAACGATGGAGGTGTAGAGAAGTGGGGAAAGGAAAATACAGACAGTGGGGGTAGGCCAAGATCTATGGGTGGATATGGTGATAGTACCATCAGATTCCTTTAAGTGAGGGCTGAGACAGAGAGGGAGCAGGTGTGTGCTTATAATAAGCTCACAACTCTATTTTTATTTTATTTTTTATTTGGTTTCTTTTACCACTTCCTAAGTTTTAACTTTTATGGTTACGATTTAGAGAACAGGGGTGTGATATATTTTTTATAGTTTAAGGTTAAGACTTAAAATTTATTTTTTTAGTGTTAGATGTTTAAAGGTACACTAAAAAGGGTTAGATAATTTTTGCTCATCTGCATCAAAAAGTTAATGGCAAATTGATTTAGGGGAGAAAAAATCACATATGACAATTTGTCACATCATTTTTTCTTTCATAATCAGCTTGCCACGTGTGTTTTTTTCTCTTAATCAATCCATCGTTAGTTTTTTAACGTTAAAATACCTAAATAGAAACAAAAAGTAATCTCATATATCATTTTTACTTAAAAAAATAGATTGGTACAAAACATAAACACAGTTAAAGGTTGGTGACTAAATGGATAATTTATCCTGAAAAACACTTTGCCAATCCGTCAATGGTGGCGTGGGTTGAAGAATCTTCACTACTGACTCAATGCTAGCTCTGGGCTACTACTTTTCTTTGGGTCTTGAAAGTTGAAAGGAATGATCTAAGCAAGTAAGCAATACATGGACTCTCCTAAAACCTCCTATCACAATCAAAACCTAGTTTATTTTTTAAGCTTCATCGTCAATACCTATTTCTAGTTGAAAAAACAATTTTGTGTTGTATTCGTTTTAACTATTAATGTTAACCTATTTCGAATTTGAATTCAATTTTTTTTAACAATTCCCAATTCTAATCATATTCCTACCTAGAGGAGAGTGAAGGGGATTCTAGGGGAAGAGGGTATTCCTAGTGAGTCTAGAATTTATGACCTAAGAAAACGAGGGAACAAATATGAACAACTTGACCAGAGACTGGGCTAGGATTTGGAGTTTGGAGAGGGGGAATTATAAATGTTTGAAAGTGGGGATTCATAAATAAACTATTTTTTTTAATTTAAATAGGAGACAAAGGTGAAAAAAAATTCTTCGGAGACGCCTTAATAGCTTCGTCCCTGAGCTTGACCAACTGGCCAAATATGCTTGTTCGAATCTGGATTCAAATTGATTTCATTGCTTATGGAATATTTTTTTTAAATATGCTGGTATGATTATAAGGTAGTATCTGTTCAATTTTTTAGCCCTTTAATAAGGCACACATGTTGTACACATATAGCGTTCAAACCCGAGTAACTTGAATAAAATACATCATTACTACTATGGAACATCTAAATTAATTATAATCTTGTACGGAGTAATTCATAATTCGTAACTTTTAATTTATAAGAAAATATTGTAGAAATAAAGATGATGTGATTTTATTTAATTGAGTAGGATCATAGATGATGTGGTGAGAATGGTTCATGAAACAATTTCTTCTAATTTTATTTTGAAATATGATTAATTGCATGTTAATTTCTTGAAATCTTTAATAATTATTTAAAAATTAATAATATTCAACAATATATTGTATTAGTGGTGTTCAACAGTGTGCGTAGAGCCGTTAACTGTTATAAAATTTTCCAATATGTTATCCATTGTCATCTCTAAAACCAACCACCAACCGCACACCAAAACTAGGAAACTTAATACCCGTGTCGATTCATAGACTCCGCATTCATCCGAACCAAAAGTGGTGAAACGAGACAATTATGATAAATGTTTGTTTCATTCCATCTTATATAACTTTTAAAAGTGTCATTTTTACATTTTTTAATATATTTTTTTTTCATAGATGCGTGAATATGTTTTACATACATTTTACACACACATATATATTAGAAATATGCTAAAGAAATAGATATCAAAATTATATTCATAATTCATGAATAGCCATATATAATTTTATAATATTAAACTAAAAATTATCAATAAAAATGAGTTTTGATGAAGTAAAGTAACGTGTGAGGTTATGAATATAAAAATTATATTCATTTCTACCTTTAAAAACTAGTATATAAATGGAACAAAACTGGATTAAAATCAAGATTTTATTATTTTGTCTTTTAGTTTGGAAAATAAAGTATTTTTTAAGGAAAACACTTTATAGTATTATAAATTAGAAAGTGTTGGATACATGTTCTATATTCAAATAGAAATCATATTCAAACAATAAAAATATAACATTGTTGGAAGATATTGTAAAAAATTCTGTAATAAGAATATAATTTCAGTTAGTTAGTAGTTAGTTGAATTTTTTTTTCATTAACTACTTGTACATTGTTAGAAGGGACCACCATAAACTTTGTAATAAGAATATAGTTTCAATGAATTATATGATTAGTTGAGTTAATTTTCATTAACTACTTGTATTAAGTTATGTTTTCTTTAAATTTATTTAGATATTTATATAATAACTTGTGTATCAAAATGATTCAGGTTAGTCAACTGATAAGCTGGATACCAATGAATATAAAAAAAAATCAAAAATATCATGACCATTTCCTTACCTCTTGTTCTGTGGAAAGCCTTGGCATTGGTATTCATGTTAGCTATTAGCTGCTGCAATTTTAAATTTGAAAGGAATGGCCAAAGTGGTCCATACCTGCTTATAAGGACAAAACGACTATATGTCCATGATAAGGAACAAAAAGAGTTGGAAAAAAATCCAAATGAAAGAATTGACCAAACATTTTCAACCTGTTTGGGTGTTGGGGAACTACATTATCAACAGCCAGAGTGGCCTTATGATGGTTTCATGTGGTCTGTCTTAACGAAATGATCTCTTGTTTCTTCATTAGAACCACGAAAACCACATTGTGCATCAACCCCCATCCTTAGTGACCCCGCTTTGATAGGAAGTCTATACAATGTTGTCGTCCAAGTTTAAGGATATGAAAAGAAAACCAGACAAGTTTGTGCCAAATGACCTTATCCGTTCTTTCTCTACTTTTATCCCAGATCCATTGGGCCTTAATCACATTTTAATCTGTCGCATTATCAAACACATTAGCTGTCTTACTTTTTAGCTTCAAAATCCTTTTCATGATCCAACTGTGGTGTGACTTCTATTCAATCTCCCAGAAGTCAACACCTCTAAACACGTATTCCTTGATATAAGAAACTCAACATAACCCATCTGTCAATAATCTTTAGAACATATGGTTAAAGCTCTTAGTTGACATCTACCTCTCCTCTAGGTTGTGAGTTCAAGACCCAATAAGAGCAAAATTCACATTTCCTCCTCTACGTAAAAATTGTTGAAAAATAAAAGAACCCCATCCACAAAAATACTCTTCATTAATTGCAAAATGCAAGCTCTATTCATACATGACAAATTTTTTAGTCCCAAACCAACTCAAATTTGGGAAGATAAATTTGCTTGATCATGTTGTTTTGTGTAATTGTATGATTGAAATAGAAATTCTCTACCCCTTTTCAGTGCTCATATTTATGCCTCACACTAAAAAAATAAATTTAGGATTTAGGGTTTGGGGTTTAAGGTTAGGGTTTAGAAATTTTGAGGTGATGTGTATTTTTTAGGATATATGGTGTAGGGTTTATGATTTAGAATTTAGGGTTAGGGTTTAAAATTTAATTTTTAGTATTTTTAGTGTTGATGCATAGTAAGGACACCGAAAAAGGACAAAGAATTTTTTATCCGTATGATTGATTAAGCATGATTGAGTGAATCTACACGATACTTAATTGCAAATAATTAAGGAAAGAGTCTAAAAAATAAGGATTAAGGAAAGTCAATATTGCATGAGTTGCTTATTTATGACCTAATATGCTTGTGAGCTTCAATTGTCAATTAAGCATGATTGAGTGAATCAACATAGTGCTTGATTGCAAATAGTTAGGGAAAGTCAATATCGTATGAGTTGCATATTCATGACCTAGTATGCTTATAAGGCTAAATATGTCCAAAATGCATATCTAAAACTTTTTCGAAAATTTATTTTTGTGTTTTAAAGTCTATTTTATTTGTAAAAATACTTGTGAGTTTCGGTTGTTAATTTGTTCAAATGTTAATTTTTGGGTGAGTGCTTTATTGTGCAAATATTTTATCTTTGTGAGTTTTATATTTTATTTGTTTTATTTGTATTTCTCTTTGAGAGAAAGTTAGGTAAAGTTTTGCCTATAAACTTTGTGAGCTGTAAGATTACTCTTTATCCTTAAAGAAAAGACAAATTAGTGAATTTATAGAAAATCGTTAGTGTGGATAGCTAAAATAGTGGATGTAGACTTAGACCTCGTTTTTTGTTGCTGTCAGGGTCCTTAATGCTCGTTTGCCCCCCCTCCCTCCTATTTTCATGCCAAACGACCAAACTGTTGGTCCCCAATTCTCGTTTGCCTACCAATTTTGGCGCCCAAACGGGCGTTTGGTGGCAGTTGAAAAATCCAACTTTTGATTAATGGGCGTTTGGCTCCCAATGTTGGTTTTCAACAGCAATAGTAAAGGAAGCTTTAATTTAAAAGTTGAACCATTATAAATTATTGTGTCAAAGTTTTATCTTTACTTTGCTTTCACCACAAATTTTTAAAAGTCAATTCAATCGGTTTGTAAATTCGAGCCTAACAAAAAGTTTTGACGTAAAGTTTTATTCATATTCGTTGGATGCACCTTACTTTATGTAATTGGTTTATAGTTTGAAATTCAAATCCTGATATGGGTGAACCATTCAATACCATATATATATGTTTGAGTTAGTAATATTCTGGGGAATCCACTTTGGGTCGCTTCCTTCACCTTTACAAGGATAGGCAAAAGAATCAGGCCATTCGATTTTCTTTTTTTAACTCTAATTTGACATTGGGGTCAAAGGGAATCCAGTACTAAAGTATATGCTATATGGTCCATGCAGATTTTCTATACACACTGAATTTTATGCCTAGTGGGTTAATTTCCTCATACATCCTCTAACTGTAGGTTAGATTTTAAGTTGATTTTTAAACTTCAAGACATTTTAATTTTATTCTTACATATCAATCTAGTCATTGTTAACCTAGTTGTAACTAAAATAATGTAATGATATACTCACTCGTATATCGGAGACAATGCAATCTCAAAACCCAATATTCCTGCCTATTTCAAAACCCAAATGCATGAACTGAATGGAGACTAAATAGAATTAATTGACTGATTAATCCGACTCAATTTAGTTAGTGCATAAAATTAATGTTTTTAGTGTATCAAATATTAATCTATAGATACGTACAAAATATGAGATTTTGGTTTAACAATAAGGAGGAATTTAAGAGAACATTCAATTTTTAGGTTCAAATACTATTTGTGTGTTTTTAGTAATTGCTCGGGTGTATTTAACAATAAGGAGGAATTTAAGAGAACATTCAATATGCTATAACCTGAACCTCACTTGATTTGCTTCAACCTCAACCCTTCTCATTTTTCCCTATGAATTTTTTGTAATTTTTCCGACCTAAACACATAAATGCATGCATGGAAATCGTCACGAAGATACACAGATTTTTCTATAAATTTAAAAATATATTTCTACGGGAGTCGTCAGAAAGGGATGACGACTTCTTTAATCTAGTCTGGACAACATGACAAATCTTAAATATCTCAAATCGTTAAATAAAAGCCGAGTAATCTTATTTTCCATTTGTTGACAAACAATATTTCCTTAAATTTGCCATATTAGAAAGAAGAAAAATCAGTAAAGACTTAAAGTCTATGGAATCTTTGTGAGCTTCTAGACTTTTGTTGTTTAAGTCCAGTTCACATGGCTGCATGGTAAATATTTTAGTTGTCATATGCATATACATATGCATATACATATACATATATGGGTGTAATATATATGCTTTTGGAATTATATACATATAAATTTGAAGGAGAATATTAATCAAACATACATTGGATGTGATTCTCCATATAAAATATGCATTATTTCCTTTTACATTGAAAATGGAAAAGAGGGATGAGTTTTGGGTTCCGTTCCCACAATTTCCAGCTACTTACGATATGCAAATAAAGAATTTGGAATTTCACAAAAAAAAGAGAAGAAAGCATGCTAACAATATATTGAAAGAAGGAACAATTACCAAAAAGCATGCTAAGTATTTGGAATTAAGTATTAATAAAATGACAATTTGGAATTAAGTAATCTTCGATTTTTTTTTTATATTTTCTCTTTAAAAGAGAAAAAGGAATAAAGTAAAATCGTATTAATGTTAATATAAAATAACATTTATTGCCTATTACCAAAAAGCCCAACAGCAAATCAAGTTTTAGAAGGCCTAGTAATGAAATTGAATCTAAACCCACAAACGGGCCCAAAAGCTAAATAACGTTAGACAATTGAATTGTAGAGTAAACTACAACAAAGGTCACTGAATTATGGGTAATGTTATATTTGAGCCACCTAATTATTAAAAAGTTACATTTGGGTCACTCAATTATTAAAGGCTACATTTAGGTCACTCAATTATGTGTAGGTTACGTTTGGGCCACCCTTCATATTTAAAAAAGTACATTAATTTAGTCATTTTTTTCTTCCAAATCACTTGTATACCCTTGTTAACATTATAATACTTCATTTGAAATCATTAATTAATCTAATACACAAATTGATATACTTTTTTTAATATGAAAGGTGACCCAAATGTAATCTTGCCCATAATTGAGTGATCCAAATGTAACCTTTAATAATTGGGTGACCCAAATGTAACCTTACCCATAATTGAGTGTCCCAAATGTAACTTTTAATAATTGAGTGACCCAAATGTAACCTTACCCATAATTGAGTGACCTTCATTTTAGTTTACCCTAAATTATATTCAATTAATAATTAATTTTACGAACTTAACGTCCATACATTACCAATGTATAGGGATTAGAAATAGGGTCGTTTTGAAGACTTTTGGGGTATAGAGTGAAAATTAAAAAATAAACTTTGATATGACGAAAACATATCTCATTACTTTGAACAATCAATCTAATATCTTTAAGTTTTAACTACAAAATAAATACCCAAGTTATACTTGTGTTTTGCTTTAGGTGCCTAAAGTTTTTTTTTTGTCAAGATAGGTGCATAAAGTATATTTCGTTATCATTCTAAGGTAATTGTCGTTATTTTTTTTTAAATAAAATTTTAGGCACTTAAAACAAAAAAAACGACATTATTTGGGCACCCAACTTTTTTTTTTTAAAAAAAGAGCACCTAAAACAAAAACAACATAGTTTGGGCACTTATTTTAATTTTTTTAACGTTCATTACCTAGAAATTGTCATGGAGTAAACTTTAGTTCTCTATTTTGACAAAAAAATTAGGGACTTACAATAAAAAAATGTATGGTTTGAACACTTATTTTGTAGTTAAGCCTTTCTTTAATAAATCATAGAAACATGATTAAACTTTGTCAAACACATTATTCTTATTGTTAGATCAATTTATTTTTATTTAAAAAAGAGAGTTAAAATTTTACGATTAGATTAATTTATTTATTTGATAAATTAAAATAATATTTAAAAAATATAGATAATTAAATTTTAGGGCCCTAGGCTAGCCTTGAGTGGTCTCTCAGGGTGCTCCCCTTATAGTCAGCCATGATTAGAAACATTTTTTTATTTGAAATTATATATCAAATTTATCAATAAAATTTTCACTATAAAATATTTTAATATTATTGTGAATAAAATAAAGAAGAACAATAATAATAACAAAGAACAAGAATGGAAGAACAAAGAGATGAGAGGAAGATGAAGATTTATATTATTCTCAATACTCAAGTGTATACAATGCCGTCATTAGATCATCTATTTATAGGCATAAGAAGTACATAATACATTAAACTCTAATTAATGAAGATAATATTTCTAATGATAAAGTAAATCAAATCTCCTTGATAAAGTCCTTATCATTATAGACATCCATATAGATAAATATTCATAACACTCCCCCTTGGATGTCTATGAAGATAATGTGCCTCGTTAAAACCTTACTAAGATAAAAACCCAATGGGAAAAAAATTTTCTTTAGTGAAGGAAAAAGAGTACACACACCTTTGATACGCATAACATGTTGCCTCATTAAAAACCTTACTAGAAAAACCCATTGGGGCAAAACCTCGGTTAAGGGAAAAAGAGTGCAACACGTATTTTCTCCCCATCATGAAAACATCACAGAAGATCTTTGAATCTTTATAATTCAATCTTGAATATTATTTTTCTAAAGATCGTGAGGGGTGAAACTTTGGAGTAATATGTTTCATGATGTATCCACTTTCAAACTGAGGTATACATCTTGCATTATCTTTACACAAGATAGCTTTTATCATATCTTGTAAAAGTAAATCTACATATCTTTTGGATATGTTGGGTCAATGGTGTTAGCCAAACACATTTTTGGTTTGCCTCGTGCATAACAATTATTTCTACGACATTTGAGGAGGCATCAACGAATGTCTGAAGAGCTATATGTAATGATCTTTGTATATCCATGGATATTGCTTGACCAACTAATATATGGTGCTTCAAAACTAAGAAAAGATATAATTATCTTTATTCACATCCAACAATCTTACAATAGATATGTTTTATCCATATTGAATATTCTTTAAGATTCTTTCAACTTATGTCCATTCATAGACAATAACGCATATTTAAGTGCTCGATCTTTAGGTCGGGACAAAACCACATCTCAAGATTCTTTTTCTCAAATCATTTCCTTAAATAATCAAATGCTTTGAAAGCTCTTCAGGAGTTCTAATAATATAATGAATCTGGATTCAAATTCCGTATAAAATACATAAGTGTAAAACCTATGTTTGATTTTGATATAACAAAGTGTTTTAAGGATAAAATTGAAAACTTGAAAAAGATTTTTAAGTCCCTCAAAAGATCTCAAATCAACAAGGCTTTAATCTAGTTTGAAAAACTCAAACTCCAAAATATTTTCTAAGTGTTCCAAGGCTAAACTATTGAAAAACGTCCAGGCGTATCGATACGCTTCTAGCCGTATCGATACCTTTTTACAAATTTGGCTACTAGAGAAACGCATTTCGATACGCCCCTTACCGCATCGAAACAACGTATCAAAATAGATTGAATCTGTATCGATACGCTCTCTTTGTAAACCTAAAGGAGTTTGAATGGCGTACCGATACGGTGTCCCCCGTATCGATACATATTTAATAGAATTTTAAATTCGAAAGCTTTAAATGTTTTTGACCGTTGGTGTTAGTTGTTAGGTAACTAAAATTTAAAGTGGTGGTTGTCCCGTACTGATACGCTCTTTGCCATATCGATACGGAAACTTCTAGTGAGCTCTGTGGAAATAATTGCATCGATACGGATGTTCCCCGTATCGAAACGATCCCTGTCCCGTACCGATAGGCTTACACGCGTATCGATATGCCCTTCTTGTTATTGTGCAATGGCTCTTTCTATTTTGAGACAGGAATCGATACGAGTCCTCGTGTATTGATACGATAAGCTGCATAAGTACATTTATGATGGAAAGAGAGGGTGCCAACGGCTATATTCAATACCCTAACAACCCAAACAGCTAGAATTAATAGAGAAGGTATAAATTGAAGCCAATTGAAGAGTGGAATCTTCTTATATATATGTTAGTCGATGATGAATGGAATCCCATCGACAGGGCGTGAGGATGAGTGGAATCCCTTCCACGTGGGACAGTGATGAGTGTAATCCCACCGTAAGGTAAATGTGAGTTGTTGGATGTGAGTTCCAACGATTATCCGCGTATTCGAGTCATAGCTAGGTGCCAATATGGATTGATATATGTGTTGCCAATACGAATTGTGAAATGTGTTTGTTAATACATTGATATATGTATTTCCATGTGTTGAGCTTATGAGTTGTTGAGCATGGCATGATGTTGATATTGTGTTCATGCATCATTGATATTTGGATCATGTGGTTCGAAGGTAAGTTCATGCATTCTACCTCGGTTGTATGTAGGGGTGAGCAAAACTCGACTCGACTCGAAAAAATCGATATTTTTTTTTCAATTTCGAGTTATTCGAGTCAAGTTATTCGAGTTGTTCAAGTTATTCGAGTCAACTTGATTAACTCGAAAAAATTTCGATTTTGATTCGGTTTGGAATTTGCCCAACTCGAAAAATTGAAAAATCGAAAAACCGAATTTTATAGTTTTGCAATTTAGTCACTGATTTCATTTTTCTTCAATTCCTCCTTCATTTTAAGTCTATTTTTGACCAAATTTGAACCGCGTATTCCTAAACCATCGTAGAATACGTATTTATCTTCAATTTATATTTTTGAAAATAAATTTCATATTTTTTCTATTCAGCCCCTTAACTTTGTATGATTTCTTCATTTCTTCAATATCTCCTTCGTTTTAAGTCAATTTTGACCAAAATTGAACCACATGCTCCTAAACCAATGTAGAAACTAGAATACCTATTTAGCTTCAATTCATATTTTTAAATTAAATTTTCTACTTTTGTAATTTAGCCCATCAACTTTGAATGTTTCCCATTTCTTTAATTTCTCTTTCGTTTTAAGTCTATTTTTTTTACCAAAATTAAACCACATGATTCACTAACACTATATAATATCTATATAACTTCAATTCATATTTTTAACAAATTTATTCTTTTTTAATTTAGCCCTTTAACTTTATATTTTATTCAATTTGATTATTCAACTGAAATTTTTGTAATTTTTTTCTTTACATCAATTCATTGACTCATTTATACCCCATCAGTACTTTATCCTCAAAAGTTCCTTATTTAAAAATAATATTATAAATATATTTTAGAAGTTTAGATGATATTTTTTTTATTAAATAACATTACAAATCTTACTTATGCATGTGAAAAATAATATGAAGAAATTCGTTTAAATTGGAATCAAATCGTACTGTAACATGGTAAATAATTACAATTAAATTTGTATAGAAACTCGAAAACTCGACTCGACTCGAACTCGACTCGAATTTCATAAACTCGACTCGAATCGAAAAAAATTCAAATTAAGTTCAAGTCGTAAAATATGATGCGTCAACTCGAATAACTCGAAATTTTTTGACTCGACTCGACTCGACTCGCTCGAACGCTCACCCCTAGTTGTATGCTTGTGCTTGGACCCTGCATTGTCAAGGTTTGTTTTATGAGCTTACCCTCACTAAGCTTTATGCTTATGCTCTCTTTGTTCGACAATGTAGATCCGTAGTTCGTGTGTTGCTAGTGCAAGAAGAGGGCCTCCAAGTGTGCTAGTTTGGCTTTTGAGTTTACCAAGTATGGATTTCTATGTTATGAGAATGTAATAGTCAAGCAATGGGATTTGAGCTTTTGATGTATGTTGATGTTTGGTTTTAGGAGCATGTTTAGACTCCTTATTTTGTGGATGATATGTTTAAGGCTTGCTTATGCCTAGTATGTTGGCTTTGTGCCCCTATCATGAATGCTTTTGTGTATATTTGTCTAAAGCATGAAACCTTATAAATGCAATGTATGTCTCTTTATGGTAAATGTATGATTCCTTTGATAGTATGCTCCTTGTTCGTTTTGAATGACTCGTATGTTGTTCCATGGATGTTGGATGTTGTATGTATGTTTGCGTGTGGCTAGGTGAGTCTTAATTTTCATCTAGGGTCGAGTCTTGTTGCGTTTTGCTGCAAATTTGAGTGTTGCAGTGCAGGGCGTATCGGTACACCCAAGGGCCATATCGATACTGTCCTACACTTTGGGACTCAAGTTTAGCCTAGCGTACCGGTACACGGGAGTGTATCGATACGCCAAAGCCTCTTTGGAAATCTGAGATTTTGACGAGATTTTGGCGTATCGGTACGAGTCTAGGGTGTATCGGTACGATCTTGTATCGTTGACCGTGAGAAGTTGACCAGTGAGGGCGTATCGGTATGGTCAACCTGTGTACCGATATGGTCTCCCTGGGTTGACCATGGGCTGTTGACCTAGTCAAGGCGTATCAATACCCTCTTCTAGTGTATCCATACAGCCTACTGTGAAAGTTAAAATGGGTTGTTTTAAATTGTATGTTCGTTGTTTCGCCTCCCTTGTTGCTTCCGCTATTGTTGTTTCACATAGGATGTATTAACGCATCTAGAGAAGATAATAATTAAATGAAAAAGTTTTCTCGGGTTGTTAACCGAAGTGGAGCCTTAACGGGTTTCGCATCGGTTATCACCGTGTAGCCCACTCGGACTGGTCAAGCGTCCGGACCGGGACGAGGGGGATACACTTGTTGGTATTAGAGCCTAAGGTTTCTGAGACCTTGGGCAGGTAAGTGAGGTAAGTTAAATTCTTGTATTGCAATTGCACGATGTTTGCTTGCCATGTAAGCATGTTTGCTTGTTTATCAAGTATGCTTTGATGTATGCTTGTTTGATCGTGTATGTATGTTGTTTGAAGCATGTTGAGTAGAGTTCCATTGCTTCTATTACATCGAAAAAAGGATTTTTTAGTGAGGGAAACATACTTGAACCACTTGGATCCTTGTCCTTGCTAACCCTATCTTCGTATGTTATTGTTGTGTTGTAGTTGTTATATGTGAGCGCATATGTCGAGGCCTAGAGGTAGACCGAGGATGGTTCGTCAGGAAACTCGTGTTGCGGCTCCTGTTAATGAGCCGGTGGCTGGAGTAGAGGCTCCTGTGGGAGAGCCTGTTGTTGGAGTGGGAGCTTCTCCACCACCACCACCTTCTCATCCTGAAGCGGAAGGCGAGGCTGGAGCTGAGGGAGCGGGACCTCAAGTTGATCAGGGTGGCCAAGGTCCTGTGGGAATAGACATGGCTCCGCTAGTTCAAACTATAGCGGGAGCGTTTCAGGCTGCGGTTGCCGAAGCTCAAGCTGCAGCTCAGCCGAGAGGTGATGATGCTAGCTTACCGTTAGAGAGGCTCCGTAGCCTAGGGGAAGAAGAGTTCAGAGGATCTACACCTGAAAGATCTGAGTTGTGGTCGGAGAAGACAGTTCATATCTTAGCTCAGATGGGATGTGTTGGAGCCCGTAAGTTGGGATGTGTAGTTTCGTTACTTTAGAGTGATGCCTACACATGGTGGGTCACCATTACTACCGGCATGCATGAGGTCGAGATTGGTTGGGACTTCTTTGAGACTGCTTTTAAGAAGAGATATTTGGGGCCGAGATATCTGGATGAGAAGAAGCAGGAGTTCATGGCTCTTGTTTAGGGAGATGCATCGGTGACTGACTATGAGATCCATTTTGTCCGTTTGAGTCAGTATGCTCCAGAGTTGGTTCCTACTAAGAGGGACCGTTGTAATCGGTTCAGATATGAACTTCATGAGGAAGTCAAGAGGTACACCTTAGCTTCAGATTATTATGATTTTAATGTCTTGGTCGCTAGGGCCAAGGACATTGAGCATAGCTTGGGGCTGACCAAGCGTTCGAGAGGATCCAGTTAGGGGAAGAGGCACAACAATTTTGATCGTGGTCATGCCAAGAGGCATCGGGGCGGTAGACATCAGTTTGATCATAGGCGTGGCGGTGGTCACCATGGTAGAGGCCACCTGGGCCATAGAGCTGGAGGGCATTTGCCCGAGTGTACTCGTTATGGGAGACAACATTCAGGAGAGTGTTGGGAGTAACTTTCATGCTTGTTGAAACTGTGAATCAAGAGACCACTTTAGGAGAGAGTGTTTGCATCAGGCGGCACAGGCACCGAATCTAGCATAGGCTCCTGCGAGAGCTAACGACTATCAGAGAGGCCATGGGTGCGGTCGTGGTTACTTTTAGATGAGGGTTGATGCACCTAAGATAGAGGCACCGAAGAATCTTGCTCATGTTGTGGCAGTACAGCCAGAGGCCGGTGGACCAGCTAGAGTCTACGCGCAGAGAGAGGCAGAGAATGACACATATGTGATAGCAGGTAATTTTGAGTTACAATCCATGTCTTTGCTTTCCTTAGTTGATTCGGGTTTTACGCATTCTTACATTTTGAGTGAGCATGCAAAGAAGTTAGACATACCTGTTGAGATCTTAGATGTAGGGATGCATGTGACTAGTTCCTTCGATGAGATAGTGTTAGTTAGGCGGATGTATAGGAGGTGTCTGCTGAAGATTCAGGGTCATGTGTTTCCTGTTGATATGATGGAGCTTCCGTTCTATGGTTTTGATATTATTTTGGGTATGGATTGGTTGGTTGAGCACAGAGCTAGTGTAGATTTTGAGACAAAGAGAATTTCGTTGAAGCTTTCCGATGACTACGAGATAGTGGTAGTAGGCGAGAACGTTAAGTTCTTGTCGAATGTTGTGTCAGCTTTAGAGGCTTATAGGTTGATGGATTTCGGTTGTGGTGCTTACTTAGCGTATATGATGAATCTGAATATGAGTGAGGTTAGACCGAAAGATATCAGAATAGTTTGTGATTTTCCGGATGTGTTTCTAGAAGAGTTACCGAGTTTGCCTCCTAATAGAGATGTAGAGTTTGTGATTGAGACTGTTTCAGGGTCTACTCCAGTTTCTATTGCTCCGTACCATATGTCTCCAAAAGAGTTGAAGAGTCAGCTTTAGGAGTTGTTAGACAATGGTTTTATTAGGCCTAGTAGTTCGCCTTGGGGTGCTCCTGTGTTGTTTGTGAAGAAGAAAGATGGCAGTATGAGAATGTGTATTGACTACAGGCAGTTGAACCAGTTAACAGTGAAGAGCAAGTATCCGTTGCCTCGTATAGATGACTTGTTTGATCAGTTGAGGGGTGCCTCAGTGATTTCGAAGATAGATTTGAGATCAGGGTACTATCAGTTGAAGGTGAAAGAGTGTGATGTTCCGAAGACAACTTTTAGGACTAGATATGATCACTATGAGTTCCTTGTGATGCCGTTTGGGCTCACGAATGCGCCAACAACTTTCATGGATATGATGAATAGAGTTTTCAGAGACTATCTAGACCGATTTGTAGTTGTTTTCATAGATGACATCCTTGTGTACTCGAGATCAGAAGAAGAACATGATGAGCACTTGAGACTTGTTTTACAGAGATTGATGAGTAATCAGTTGTATGCGAAGTTTAGTAAACGTGAGTTCTAGAATCGAGAAGTTGTGTTTCTTGGCCATGTTGTGTCAGCTGAAGGTATCCATGTTGATCCGACAAAGATTGAAGCTATTGTTGAGTGGAAACAACCTAAGTCAGTGAAAGAGATTAGGAGTTTCCTAGGACTAGCTGGTTACTATAGGAGATTTGTTTATGGTTTCTCTAGAGTAGCTGCTCCGTTGACTAAATTGTTGCAAAAAGGAGTGAAGTTTGAGTGGTTAGATACGAGACAGAAGGCTTTTGAGAAATTGAAAGAAGCTTTGACGAATGCCAGTGTTAGTACAACCAGTTTCAGGGAAAGAGTTCATGATCTATAGCGATGCTTCCTACGTAGGTTTATGTTGTGTTCTGATGCAAGAGAGGAGAGTTGTTGCCTATGCTTCGAGACAGTTGAAGGTGCACGAGAAGAACTATCCTACGCATGACATTGAGTTAGCCGCAGTTGTGTTTGCGTTGAAGATTTGGCGTCACTATTTGTATGGTGAGAAGTGCACGGTTTACACTGATCATAAGAGCTTGAAGTATTTGATGACTCAGATAGAGTTGAATTTGAGACATAGAAGATGGCTTGAGCTGTTGAAAGACTATGATTTGACTATTGAATACCATCCGGGTAAGGCAAATGTAGTAGCTGATGCGTTGAGCAGAAAAGTTGTAGTTGAGTTGCGAGCTATGTTTGCTAGACTGAGTGTGTCCGATGATGGTGGTTTGATTACAGAGTTGCATGTGAAGCCTTCTTTGATTTAGTTGGTCAGAGAGAAACAGTTGCAAGATGTGTCTTTAGTTTCTCATGTTCAGGACATTGCCGAAGGTAGACCGACCGATTATAGTTTCAGTGATGAGAATGTGTTGTGTTTCAGAGACAGAGTTGTAGTACCTTAAGATGTTGAGTTAAGACGTATGATTCTGAGTGAAGCACATTCGAGTCCTTTTTCGATGCATCTGGGTAGTACTAAGATGTACCGAGATTTGGAAAATGATTATTTCTGGGTTGGTTTGAAGAAAGATGTAGCTGAGTTTGTGAGTCGTTGCATGGTTTGTCAGAGAGTGAAGGTAGAACATCAAGTTCCTTCATGTTTGTTATAGCCTTTGAAGATTCCGGAATGGAAATGGGAGAGGATCACTATGGACTTTGTGTCGGGGTGACCGTTGTCTCTTTCGAAAAAGAATTATGTTTGGGTGATAGTTGATAGGTTCACTAAGTGTGCCCATTTCTTAGCAGTGAACACCACAAATTCTTTAGACAAGTTGACGAATTTGTACATTCGCGAGATTGTGAGACTTCATGGAGTTCCGAAGTCTATTGTGTCAAACATAGATCCGAGATTCACTGCGAGGTTCTGGAGTTGTTTGCATAGTGCTCTAGGTAGCCGTTTGCATATCAGTACTTCTTATCATTCGCAGTCAGATGGTCAGTCAGAGCGAGTGATACAGATTTTAGAGGATACGCTTCGTTGTTGTGTGATTGACTTCCAAGTTTATTGGGAGAAGCATTTGCCCTTAGTTGAGTTTTCTTACAACAACAGTTACCAAGCTAGTATACAGATGGCTCCTTATGAGGCTTTGTATGGTAGACGTTGTAGGACACTGATCTGTTGGGCTGAAACGGGTCAGAAATTGTTGCCTATGCCAGATTTACTTAAGGGAACTACTGAAAAAGTGAAGTTGATCTGTGACCGTTTGAAAGCAGCTTCCGATCGTCAAAAATCTTATGGAGATTTGAAGAGAAAAGAGATTGAGTTTTCAGTGGGTGAGAAGGTGTTTCTGAAAGTATCTTCGTGGAAGAAGGTAATGCGTTTTGTCCGGAAAGGCAAGTTGAGTCCGAGGTTTATTGGTCCGTATGAGATAGTTGAACGTATTGAACCAGTAGCTTACCATTTGAGATTGCCTTCAGAGTTAGAGAAGATCCATGATGTCTTTCACGTGTCGATGCTTAGGAGATATAGATCAGATCCGTCTCATGTTATGCCCGTTGAGGAGATAGAGTTGAATCCAGATTTGTCTTACAATGAAGAACCGGTTGAGATACTTGCTTCTAATAATAAGGTGTTGCGTGGTAAGACCATAGAGTTGATCAAGGTGTTGTGGAGACATAAAGGATTGGAAGAGGCCATGTGGGAGAGGAAAGCTGATATGCTTGGGCAGTTTTCATACTTGTTTCCGTCAGGTAATTTCGGGGGCGAAATTCCTTAAGTGGGGGAGAGTTGTAACACCTGGGTTTGGGGGTCGGGTGAAACTAAAATAATAAAATAATAATATTATGGGCTTCATGTTTTCAAAATAATTAAAATTTATGTTGGGCCTATCTTCTAAATCCAATTCCATGGATTTTAGGAGATGAGAATTTAAGCCATCTCATTAATGGCAATATGGTAAATATGGTTTTGGTGGAATAAAGCAAATAAAATAAAAACACCCAAAAGCCTCATTCTTCCTCACCCTTGTTTTTGAAAGATAAACACACTCCTCTTCTCCATTTCACTATTCCATCACCATACTCCTTCATCTTTGGTGATCTTTCAAAGAGATGCTCGGGAATGAAGGTTTTGGGGTTGTCTTTAGCTTGAAATCTTGTGTTTTGTGCTTGGTTTGTGTTCCAGGTTTGCTGCTTTGGTTTATGAACTGATTTGAGGTTATTTTGATTGTGTTGGGATGTTTAGAAGCAAGGACTTGTGTTGGTGAAGCCTCGGGATCGAATCCGGAACCACTGGGAGCTTGATCGGCTAGTGTGGTTGAGCTTGGAATAGTCGGTGAGTGGTTAAATGTTTTAAATGGTTTTCAAGAGTTGGTTCAAGCATGTGGACTAGGTTGGGCTTGGTAGACCCACCTAGATTTGGGATTAGATTGGTAGCCTAATCCCAAGCTTTAGTTAGAGACTTTGGTTGAACTCTAATTGTTGATTATGCCTCATGTATTAAGTGTGATTTATGTGGTTATGTATATTGTGTTATACATGTGTATTGAGGCTTGATATTTGATGCATTGTTATATGCATGTGGTTTGGAATGTAGTTTGTGCATGACGGTAATTCATGGTGAATACGTGCTAAGCATGGAAGTTAATATGAAATGATATCGTGAAAGGTTATGAAATGTTTTAGTATTGACACTAGTATGCTTGGGTACAATGATCGATCATTAGGATGTTTAGTGTGCACACGTAAGCCAAAATGCGCGCGTGGTCTTGGTGATGGTAGTCATCAGGATGGAGTACGAGTTCGCCCGGAAATCTTCTTTTATATATGTTAGTCGATGGTGAGTGGAATCCCATCGACAAAGCGTGAGGATGAGTGGAATCTTATCCGCGTGGAATAGTGATGAGTGTAATCCCACTGTAAGGTAAATGTGAGTTGTTGGGTGTGAGTTCCAACGGTTATCCGCGTATTCGAGTCATAGCTAGGTGCCAATATGAATTGATATATGTGTTGCCAATACGGATTGTGAAATGTGTTTGTTAATAAATTGATATATGTATTTCCATGTGTTGAGCTTATGAGTTTTTGTGCATGGCATGTTGTTGATATTGTGTTCATGCATCATTGATATTTGGCTCATGTGGTTCAAAGGTAAGTTCATGCATTCTACCTTGGTTGTATGCTCGTGCTTGGACCCTGCTTTGTCGAGGTTTGTTTTATGAGCTTACCCTCACTAAGCTTTATGCTTATGCTCTCTTTGTTCGACAATGCAGATTCGTAGTTCGTGGGTTGCTAGTGCAAGAAGAGGGCCTCCAAGTGTGCTAGTTTGGCTTTTGAGTTTACCAGGTATGAATTTCTATGTTATGAGAATGTAATAGTCAAGCAATGGGATTTGAGCTTTTGATGTATGTTGATGTTTGGTTTTAGGAGCATGTTTAGACTCTTTGTTTTGTGGATGACATGTTTAAGGCTTGCTTATGCCTAGTATGTTAGCTTTGTGCCCCTATCATGAATGCTTTTGTGTATATTTGTCTAAAGCATGAAACCTTATAAATGCAATGTATGTCTCTTCATGGTAAATGTATGATTCCTTTGATAGTATGCTCCTTGTTCGTTTTGAATGACTCGTATGCTGTTCCATGGATGATGGATGTTGTATGTATGTTTGCGTGTGGCTAGGTGAGTCTTAATTTGCATCTAGGGTTGAGTCTTGTTGCGTTTTGCTGCAAATTTGAGTGTTGCATTGCAGAGCGTATCGGTACACCGAAGGGCCGTATTGATACGGTCCTACACTTTGGAACTCAAGTTTGGCCTAGCGTACCGGTACACGGGGGTGTATCGATATGCCAAAGCCTCTCTGGAAATATGAGATTTTGACGAGATTTTGGCTTACCGGTACGGTCTTGTATCGTTGACCGTGAGAAGTTGACCAGTGAGGGTGTATCGGTACGGTCAACCTGTGTACCGATATGGTCTCCCTGGGTTGACCTTGGGCTGTTGACCTAGTCAAGGCGTATCGATACCCTCTTCTAGTGTATCGATACGGCTTGCTGTGAAAGTTAAAATGGGCTGTTTTAAATTGTATGTTCGTTGTTTCGCCTCGTTTGTTGCTTCCACTGTCATTGTTTCACATAGGATGTATTAACGTATCTAGACAAGATAATAATTAAATGAAAAAGTTTTCTCGGGTTGTTAACCGAAGTGGAGCCTTAACGGGTTTCGCCTCGGTTATCCCCGTGTAGCCCACTCGGACTGGTCAAGCATCCGGATCGGGATGAGGGGGTTACAGAGAAAATCTTGTATTGAGAAATATCTTTCTTGCCTTAATTTCTTCTTTGTACTCTTGTGAGGGTTTGGTCAAATTTTGGGTAGAAAATTTGATCGGTATTGTAAAGATTACCTCCTATGCCTTGAAAAGGGGAAGAACAATTAGTGGATTGTTGGAAAATCCTTAGTGGCAGCTAAGGTAGTGGATGTAGTGTTCATTTTGAACTTGAACCACTCTAAAATTCCTTATTCTTCATTTTTAGCCATTCTACTTTACACAACAAAATTTAAAAACCCAATTCACCCCCTCTTGGCTTTGATCAATCCATTGATCCACTCAACAATTGGTATCAGAGCCTACCTCTTTGAAGGATTAACAACCACAAGAGAAGTTCCTAGGAAGAGTGTGATCAACTACAAAAGCAAGCCATGACATCTACCTCCGGGTCAAGCATGTACGAGTCTCAATCGACCACAAAACCACCTTTCTTCAACGGTGATAACTACCTTTTTGGAAGAACCAGATGCGTCTCTTCATTAAATCCAATGATTATCTAGTTTGGGTTGCTATTGAAGATGGTCCCTCTATTCCAATGAAAAGAGACGACGAAGGAAGATTAGTGCCAAAAAGAAAAAATGAGATGAGTGAAGAAGAAAGAAAGAAGATTCAAATCAATGACAAAGCTCTTCACATGTTGTTTTGCTCTTTCGGTCCCAATACCTACTCCAAAGTTTCCTCCATCAAAAGTGCTAAGGAAGTGTGAGATACACCTGAGACTACATATGAAAGAACAAGTGATGTGAAGGAGACAAAGATTGGAATTCTCAATCTTATATATGAGAATTTCAAAATGGAGCCCGACGAATCCGTTTCAAAGATGTTCGATCGTTTCTCAACAATCGTCAATGGGCTAAAGGGTTTTGGAGAGATAATCTCGGATGACAAACTAGTCCGGAAGCTACTCTACTCACTTCCCGAGTCTTAGGATGGGAAGAGAACCGCCATCATTGAGGCCAAGAATTTGAAGACACTCAAGCTTGATGAGCTAGTTGGTTCTCTCCTAACTCATGAGATCATGAAGCAAGGAAGGGAAGATGAAAGGAAGAAGGAAGAGAGAAGAGTGGAGAAGCTTGGGGTAGACAAGAAAAAGAAGCTAGGAGTGGCTTTCAAAGCTTCTCTACATGAGGAGAGTACTTCTAGTGAGGAGGAAAACCTAGAAGAATTGACTATGATAGCCAAAAGATTCTCACGATTTATGAGGTCCAACCGGGGTAGAAATATTCAAAGAAAAATGGACTATAAGGCCAAAAACAAAGAAGAAGAGAGGGATCAAATCATTTGCTTTGAGTGAAAAACACTGGGTCATATTCGTTCCGAGTGCCCCAACTCAAGAAGAAGGGCTTTGAGAAGAAGAAGAAGCTCAAAGCCAAGCTTGCTACTTGGAGTGGTGAGGAGTCATCCGAGGATGAGGAACACGAAGTGGCCAACCTTTACCTCATGGCTCTTGAGGAGGATTCCTCCATGGTAACCTCTAACTCGTCTAATTTTGATTTCACATTTGATGAATTGCATGATGCTTATGATGAGTTAAAAGAGGTATATGATGAGTTAGTTGAGAAATATAAAGAGTCCATCATAAGAAATAAAAAATAATTTCGGAATTAAATGCTAAAAATGACTCACTTTCTCAAGCTAACTTGAAATTTGAGAAAAAGATCTTAGGTATACAAGATGAACTTAAATTCTTTCAAGATGAAAATGTAGACTTGAACAATCTTATTTCTCAATGCAACAGTGAACACCAAAAGGTGTTAAATGAGGTTAATGAGCTTAAGAAGTCTTTCAATAGTGTTGGTAATGTGAAAAATGAAATAGGTGAATCATCTAGATCAAACCAACCTAAAAGGAAAAATAATAACTACAAACAAAGTGGCTTCCATAGGCACAATAAAACTAAAAGAATTAGAAGTGTATGGGTTCCTAAGGAACTTGTCAAGTCTAATAATATTGATGCCATGTCACTTTGGATTCCTAAGGGAACCAAGCTTTTGAGAGCTAACACTCGTGGACCCAAAATGATTTGGGTACCAAAAATCAAAGTTTAACTCTTTGTTTGTAGGGGGAGCATTGCTACAAGGCCAAAGCACAAAGTCAAAACTCATGGTACCTTGATAGTGGATGCTCGAGGCACATGGCCGGAGACAAGAGTCGATTCATGAACTTAAAGCCAAAAAGTGGAGGAGTGGTGACATTTGGTGATAACTCCAAAGGCCACATTAAAGGTATTGGATCCATAGGTAATCAATTACTCTACTATTCTCATTGAAAATATTTTATATGTCGATGATATAAAACACAATTTATTGAGCATTAGTCAATTGTGTGATAAAGGGTTTAATGTCTTATTTGATAAAAATGAGTGCAAAATTGTTGACATTAAATCAAATAATATAATGCTCATTGGTCATCGCATAGGTAATGTAACACCCGTGTTTTGGGCCTAAGAGTTAGTCGGGTATTAGTTCGAGTTAAATAAAACTTAACTAAAACAATTCAATTTCAAATAATGGTCTAATTGAGTTTTAATATGAAGGGAAGGACCTATGTTGCTATTTACCCAAGTTTTAAATAAAGCAAGACCACTTTATTGTAAAGTTGTCTTCCCTTTTCCCATTTTCTTCCTCCAAGCCGTTGGAAACTCTCCCCCACCATTTTCAAGCTTCTTCAACTTTGAGTTACTATTCCATCTATTTTAGCACCCGATTTCAACCCCATTTTAAGAGGTAATTATATTTTCTTAACCTCCTCTCTATTCTCTACATATCTATTGTTTTAGATTTCAAAAATAATGGGTTTTGGGAATTAGGGTTCATATGGAAATTTGGGGTTTTGATGGGGTTTTCCAATTTATTTTGAGAAATTGTTTTGGGGTTATGTTTAATCACAATGAAATATGCAACATATGTTAATTTGGTTAATTTTGGATGAAAATTCGTAGTATGGTCTTAAGGCTAGTTTTAAGGTTGTAAAACTTGAGTTTTTGGTGGGTTTTATGTTGAAATTGAAGGGCTGTTGGTCTACCTATGGTATGAGGGTGTTTTGGGATGATTTGGAAGTCATTTGGATGTTTGGAAATTGAATTTTCATCAAGCTTTTAAGGGAGCACGAAAATTGGGGTTTTAGGAGGTTAGGTGATTTGAGAAATTGAGGAATTTGGGTTGCGATAGCAAAGTATGTTGATGGTTGAATTAGCATTGGGTTGAGAAGTAATGTATGTGTTTTGTTTGATTAGAATCAAGTTTGGGCATCGGTGAAGCATCGAAAGTGAACCCGGAAAGTTGAAGGTTGTTGCTTGCTTGGTCTTGTGCTTAAAAGCTTAGGTGAGTGGTTAATTGTTTTAAACGGTTTTAAATTGGTTGGTTCGAGTATATGGACTAGGTTGGGCTTGGTAGACCCACCTAGAGTTAGGATTAGGGTGGTAGCCTAATCCTAAGCTTGATCTAGAGCCTTTGGTTGAACTCATTATATGGTTGTGTATGTCTCGTATGAATTGTGGTATGAATGTCTATGTATATTGCTTTATACATGTGAAATGAGATTGGACTTATGATGCTTGAGACATGCATGATGATGGTGGTTGGTGATTATGTGCTAAGCACAAGGTTAATGAAATGAGTAATGTGAAGTGAGTAAATATTGGCACTAGTAAACTTGGATACAAATGATCGATCATTAGGATGTTAGTGTGTACACATGAGTCAAAAGTCGCGCGTGGCCTTGGTGGCGTTGAGTCACCAAGGAGGAGTACGGGTTCGCCCGGAATTGTATTTAAATATAGTTGGTGATGAGTGGAATCCCATCGACGGGGCGTGAGGATGAGTGGAATCCCCTCCGCGAGACCGGTGATGAGTGAAATCCCACCGTGAGGTAATGTGGTTGTTGGATATGAGTTTCCAACATGTCTATCCGTGTATTCGGGTCTTAACTAGGTGCCAATGTTGTTTGATATGTATATCAAAATGTTGAGGTTTATGACCTTTGATGGATGCTTGTATGTGCTTATATGTATTTATGAAGTCAAGCTTATGATCATGGCATTTATATTGTATATTGCTCATGCATCTTATCTTGTGGCTCTTGTGGATCCTTGGTATGTTTGTGAAATGCCTTGGCTAGATCGTGCTCGAACCCTGCAATGTTGAGGTTTGGTTTTAGAGCTTACCCTCACTAAGCATCATTGCTTACGCTCTCTTTGTTCAACATTGCAGATCCTTAGTTCGTGGGTTGCTCGGGCAAGTGGAGGGCCTCCAAGTGTGGTTTTTGGACTTGAGTTCATCAAGTATGGATTTTAATGTTGAACATGTAATGGTTTAAGCAATGGGACGTGTAATGTTTTGTTGGTTGTTGATGGTTGCTAGGAGCATGTTTAGACTCCTTAGTATCTTGCTTTTGCATGGTTGTGTTGCCATGTTGAATGTTACTCATGCCTAATTGCTTACTTTGATTGTTAGCTTTATGCCTTAGGAGTTTATGTATGTGCTTAAATGATAATTGTATGAATGTATGTTTGTGGGTTGTTGCCATAGTGATATACATGTCTAAATAATGTTGAAGCATGCTAATATGGTTGTTATACCTTAAATTGTCTTGTCTTGATGTTGCATGGTGTTTTGGGGCACCCTTGTTCCTCAAAACAGCCCAGACGAGTCTGCAGACAGGGGGTGTTTCGGAATGGGTCCCCCTGTTCCGGAACGGTTCCCTTGTAAATGGCCTGCCGTTTCGAAACGGATGAGGGTCGTTTCGGAACATTTTGGCCACTGGAATTTTGAGAAATTGGCGAGATGAAGCCGTTCCGAAACGGGCCTTTGAAGTTCCGAAACGGTCAAATCTCGTTGACCACGAGATATTGACCGTCAAGGTCGTTCCGATACGGGTCTCCCCTGTTTCGGAACGGTCACCTTATGGTTGACCCAGGCCCGTTGACTAGGTCAAGGCGTTTCGGAACACCCTGAGGGCGTTTCGAAACGGCCTGCCGCAGAATATTAAAATGAGCTGGTTTTATGTGTGGTTGGCCGATGTATGTTGCGAATGTTTGTTTTCCCACTGCTGTGCGCCATGTAGGATTAATCTATGCATATAGACAAGATAAAACTTAAAAGAAATTTTTGGGTCGTTAACCGAGGGGAAATCTTAACGGGTTTCTCTTCGGTTTTCCCCGTGTGGCCCACTCGGACCGGTCATCCGACCAGACCGGGACGAGGGGGTTACACTTGTTGGTATCAGAGCCTAAGGTTACCGAGACCTTGGGCAGGTAAGTGAGGTAAGTTTAAGTTTTTAAATTGAATTGCACGGTGTTTGCTTGTTTTGCAAGAATGGTTGCTTGTGTGACAAGTATGCTGATTGTTTTATTTTAAAGCATGTGTGTGAGTCCCATTGCTACTATTACATCGGAAAAATGATTTTTAAGTGAGGGGATGTACTTGGACACTTGGAAGCCTTGCCTTGCTAACCCAGCTTGTATGTTTTGTTATTGTGGTTGTAGTTAATATCTGTGAGAGCGATGTCTAGACCGAGAGGTAGACCGAGGTTGGTTCGTCAGGAACCACGAGTTGCGGCTCCTGTTGAGCCGGAAGTTGGTGCGGAGGCTCACCTAGAAGGACAGGTGGCCGCTGGAGCTGGCGCTTCTCCACCACCTCCACCACCACCACCTCCTCCACCTGGAGCTGGGGGCGAGGATGGAGCTGGAGGAGAGGGACCTCAAGGTGGCCAAGGTGGCTAAGGTCCAGCTAGAATTGATATGACTCCGCTAGTGCAAGCGATAGCGGGAGCGTTCCAGGCCGCAGTTGCGGGAGCTCAGGCTGCAGCTCAGCCTAGGTGTGATGATGCTAGTTTACCTTTGGAGAGGCTCCGCAGCTTGGGAGCCGAGGAGTTTAGAGGATCTACTTCGGAGAGGTCAGAATTATGGTTAGAGAAGACAGTTCGTATCTTGGCTCAGATGGGTTGTGCGGGCGCACGTAGATTGGGTTGTGTGATCTCGTTGCTTCAGGGTGATGCCTACACCTGGTGGGTCACCATTACTGCCGGGGTTCCAGAGGCCGAGATAGATTGGGATTTCTTTGAGTTTGCTTTCTGGAAGAGGTACTTGGGACCGAGGTACTTGGATGAGAAGAAGCGGGAGTTTATGGCTCTTACTCAGGGAGATGCTTCTGTGACTGATTATGAGATCCGCTTTGTTCGCTTGAGTCAGTATGCCCCAGAGTTGGTTCCTACTGAAGTGGAACGCTGTAACCGATTCCGATACGGATTGAATGAAGAGGTTAAGAGGTACACGTTGGCTTCTGACTACTCAGACTTTGATGTGTTGGTCGCGAGGGCCAAGGATTTGGAGCATAGTTTGGGTTCAGCCAAACGAGCTGGTGGTTCTAGTTCTGGAAAGAGGCATAACCACTTTGATGGTAGAGATGCTAAGAGGCACAGAGGTGGCGGACATCAGTTTGATCAGAGACGTGGCGGTGGCCACCATGGTAGGGGCCATCAGGGCCATAGAGGAGGAGGGCGTTTGCCCGAGTGTGCACAGTGTGGGAGATAGCACACTGGAGAGTGCTGGGGTAACTTCCATGCTTGTTGGAACTGTGGTTCGAGGGACCACTTTAGGAGGGATTGTCCGCGTCAGGCAGCTCAGGCGCCGAACATAGCTCAGGCTCCTGTGAGAGGTAATGATTTTCAGAGAGGCCGTGGGCGCGGTCGTGGCTACTTCCAGCCTAGGGCTGATGCACCTAGGGTAGATGCTCAGAGGAACCTTGCTCATGTCGTGGCTGTGCAGCCAGAGGCGGGAGGACCAGCGAGGGTCTATGCTCAGAGGGAGGCCGGGAACGACACCGATGTGATAGCAGGTAATTTCGAGTTACAGTCTATGTCCTTGCTTTCTTTGGTTGATTCGGGTTCTACGCATTCCTACATTTTGAGTAAGCATGCGCAGAAGTTAGACATTCCTGTTGAGATCTTAGATGTAGGTATGCATGTTACTAGTTCTTTTGGTGAGACAGTTGTGGTTAGATGTATGTATAGGAGGTGTCCACTGAAGATTCAGGGTCATGTGTTCTCTGTTGACATGATGGAACTTCCCTTCTATGGTTTTGACATTATTTTGGGTATGGACTGGTTGGTTGAGCATCGGGCTAGTGTGGATTTTGAGACAAAGAGAATTTCCTTGAAACTTTCCGATGACTACGAGGTAGTGGTAGTGGGCGAGAACATTAAGTTCTTGTCCAATGTGGTGTCAGCTTTAGAGGCTCATAGGTTGATGGACTCAGGATGTGGGGCCTATTTAGCTGATGTTATGAATCCGGACATGAGTGAAGCTAGACCGAAGGATATCAGAACAGTGTGCGACTTTCCAGATGTGTTTCCTGAAGAGTTGCCGGGTTTTCCTCCTGACAGAGATGTTGAGTTTGTGATTGAGACAGTTTCACGGTCTAATCCAGTTTCGATAGCTCCGTATCGTATGGCTCCGAAAGAGTTGAAAGAATTGAAGAGTTAGTTGCAAGAATTATTAGACCGTGGTTTCATTAGGCCTAGTAGCTCTCCGTGGGGTGCTCCAGTGTTGTTTGTGAAAAAGAAGGATGGCAGCATGCGCATGTGTATTGACTATAGACAGCTGAATCAGTTGACGGTGAAGAACAAGTATCCGTTGCCTCGCATAGATGATTTGTTTGATCAGTTGAGAGGTGCTTCAGTGTTCTCGAAGATAGATTTGAGATCCGGGTACTATCAGTTGAAGGTGAAGGAGTGTGATGTTCCGAAGACAGCTTTTAGGACTAGGTATGGTCACTATGAGTTTCTTGTGATGCCATTTGGGCTCATGAATGCACCAGCAGCATTCATGGACATGATGAACAGAATTTTCAGAGACTACCTAGACCGTTTTGTAGTTGTCTTCATTGATGATAGACTTGTGTATTCGAAGACAGAGGAAGAGCATGATGAGCACTTGAGATTTGTTTTACAGAGATTGTTGAGCAATCAGTTGTATGCGAAGCTTAGTAAATGTGAGTTCTGGATTCGAGAGGTTGTATTTCTTGGCCATGTTGTTTCGGCCGAAGGTATCCGAGTTGATCCGTCGAAGATTGAGGCTATTGTTGAGTGGAAACAACCTAAGTCTGTGACCGAGATTAGGAGTTTCCTAGGATTAGCTGGTTACTATAGGAGGTTTGTTGATGGCTTCTCTAGAGTAGCTGCTCCCTTGACTAAGTTGTTGCAAAAGGGAGTCAAGTTCGAATGGTCAGATGCAAGACAAAAGGCCTTTGAGAAATTGAAAGAAGCTTTGACGAATGCTCCAGTGTTAGTGCAGCCTGTTTCGGGTAAGGAGTTTGTGATCTACAGTGATGCTTCCTACGTAGGCTTAGGATGTGTTTTGATGCAAGATAGGAGAGTTGTTGCTTATGCTTCTAGACAGTTGAAGATTCATGAGAAGAACTACCCTACTCATGACATAGAGCTAGCCGCAGTTGTATTTGCATTGAAAATTTGGCGTCACTGTTTGTATGGTGAGAGGTGTATAGTTTACACCGATCACAAGAGCTTGAAGTATTTGATGACACAGAAGAAGTTGAACTTGAGACAGAGGAGATGGCTAGAGTTGTTAAAAGATTACGATTTGACCATTGAGTACCATCCGGGTAAAGCAAACGTAGTAGCCGATGCTTTGAGTCGAAAGGTGGCCGTTGAGTTGAGAGCTATGTTTGCTAGATTGAGTGTGTCCGATGATGGTGGTTTGATCACCGAGTTGCAAGTGAAGCCTTCTTTGATTCAGTTGATTAGAGAGAAGCAGTTGCAAGATGCAAGCCTAGTTTCTCATGTTCAAGACATAGCCGAAGGAAGACCGACTGAGTATAGTTTTAGTGGTGAGAGCTTGTTGTGCTTTAGAGATAGAATTGTTGTACCGGAAGATGTCGAGCTGAGACGTCAGATTTTGAGCGAAGCACATTCAAGTCCCTTTTCTATGCATCCGGGTAGTACCAAGATGTACCGAGACCTAAAGAATGATTACTTCTGGGTTGGTTTGAAGAGAGATGTAGCCGAGTATGTGAGCCGTTGTATGGTTTGTCAGAGAGTGAAGGCAGAACATCAGGTTCCTTCAGGTTTGCTACAGCCTTTGAAGATTCCGGAATGGAAATGGGAGAGGATCACCATGGATTTTGTATCGGGGTTGCCTTTGTCTCCTTCGAAGAAGAATTCAGTTTGGGTGATTGTTGATAGGTTCACTAAGTGTGCTCATTTCTTAGCAGTGAATACTACGGATTCCTTAGACAAGTTGGCAAACTTGTACATTCGTGAGATTGTGAGACTTCATGGAGTTCCGAAGTTTATAGTTTCAGATAGGGATCCTAGATTTACTTCGAGGTTCTGGAGTTGTTTGCATAGTGCTTTGGGTAGTCGTCTGCATTTCAGCACATCTTATCATCCGCAGTCCGATGGGCAGTCAGAGCGAGTGATACAGATTCGAGAGGATATGCTTCGTTGTTGTGTGATTGATTTTCAGGGTTCTTGGGAGAAGCACCTACCGTTGGTTGAGTTTGCTTACAACAACAGTTATCAGTCTAGTATTCAGATGGCACCCTATGAGGCTTTGTATGGTAGACGGTGTAGGACTCTGATTTGTTGGGCTGAGACAGGTCAGAGGTTGTTACCTATGCCAGACTTGCTTAAAGGAACCACAGAAAAAGTGAAGTTGATTTTTGACCGCTTGAAAGCAGCTTCCGATCGCCAGAAGTCCTATGCAGATTTGAAGAGGAAAGAGGTTGAGTACTCAGTGGGTGAGAAAGTGTTCCTGAAAGTATCTTCGTGGAAGAAGGTAATGAGATTTGGCCGAAAGGGCAAGTTGAGTCCGAGGTTCATTGGTCCATATGAGGTAGTTGAGCGGATTGGGCCTGTAGCGTATCGGTTGAGGTTACCTTCTGAGTTAGAGAAGATCCATGATGTCTTTCATGTGTCTATGCTTAGGAGGTATAGATCGGATCCTTCTCATGTGATGCCTGTTGAGGAGATAGAGTTAAATCCGGATTTGTCTTATAATGAAGAGCCCGTTGAGATACTTGCTTCTGATAGCAAGGTGTTGCGTGGCAAGACCATAGAGTTGGTCAAGGTGTTGTGGAGACATAGAGGTGTGGAAGAGGCCACGTGGGAGAGGAAAGCGGGTATGGTTGAGTAGTTTCCGTATCTATTTCCACCAGGTAATTTCGGGGACGAAATTCCTTAAGTGGGAGAGAGTTGTAACACCAGTGTTTTGGGCCTAGGAGTTAGTCGGGTATTAGTTCGAGTTAAATAAAACTTAACTAAAACAATTCAATTTCAAATAATGGTCTAATTGAGTTTTAATATGAAGGGAAGGACCTATGTTGCTATTTACCCAAGTTTTAAATAAAGCAAGACCACTTTATTGTAAAGTTGTCTTCCCTTTTCCCATTTTCTTCCTCCAAACCGTTGGAAACTCTCCCCCACCATTTTCAAGCTTCTTCAACTTTGAGTTACTATTCCATCTATTTTAGCACCCGATTTCAACCCCATTTTAAGAGGTAATTATATTTTCTTAACCTCCTCTCTATTCTCTACATATCTATTGTTTTAGATTTCAAAAATAATGGGTTTTGAGAATTAGGGTTCATATGGAAATTTGGGGTTTTGATGGGGTTTTCCAATTTATTTTGAGAAATTGTTTTGGGGTTATGTTTAATCACAATGAAATATGCAACATATGTTAATTTGGTTAATTTTGGATGAAAATTCGTAGTATGGTCTTAAGGCTAGTTTTAAGGTTGTAAAACTTGAGTTTTTGGTGGGTTTTATGTTGAAATTGAAGGGCTGTTGGTCTACCTATGGTATGAGGGTGTTTTGGGATGATTTGGAAGTCATTTGGATGTTTGGAAATTGAATTTTCATCAAGCTTTTAAGGGAGCACGAAAATTTGGGGTTTTAGAAGGTTAGGTGATTTGAGAAATTGAGGAATTTGGGTTGCGATAGCAAAGTATGTTGATGGTTGAATTAGCATTGGGTTGAGAAGTAATGTATGTGTTTTGTTTGATTAGAATCAAGTTTGGGCATCAGTGAAGCATCGTAAGTGAACCCGGAAAGTTGAAGGTTGTTGCTTGCTTGGTCTTGTGCTTGGAAGCTTAGGTGAGTGGTTAATTGTTTTAAACGGTTTTAAATTGGTTGGTTCGAGTATATGGACTAGGTTGGGCTTGGTAGACCCACCTAGAGTTAGGATTAGGGTGGTAGCCTAATCCTAAGCTTGATCTAGAGCCTTTGGTTGAACTCATTATATGGTTGTGTATGTCTCGTATGAATTGTGGTATGAATGTCTATGTATATTGCTTTATACATGTGAAATGAGATTGGACTTATGATGCTTGAGACATGCATGATGATGGTGGTTGGTGATTATGTGCTAAGCACAAGGTTAATGAAATGAGTAATGTGAAGTGAGTAAATATTGGCACTAGTAAACTTGGATACAAATGATCGATCATTAGGATGTTAGTGTGTACACATGAGTCAAAAGTCGCGCGTGGCCTTGGTGGCGTTGAGTCACCAAGGAGGAGTACGGGTTCGCCCAGAATTGTATTTAAATATAGTCGGTGATGAGTGGAATCCCATCGACGGGGCGTGAGGATGAGTGGAATCCCCTCCGCGAGACCGGTGATGAGTGAAATCCCACCGTGAGGTAATGTGGTTGTTGGATATGAGTTTCCAACATGTCTATCCGTGTATTCGGGTCTTAACTAGGTGCCAATGTTGTTTGATATGTATATCAAAATGTTGAGGTTTATGACCTTTGATGGATGCTTGTATGTGCTTATATGTATTTATGAAGTCAAGCTTATGATCATGGCATTTATATTGTATATTGCTCATGCATCTTATCTTGTGGCTCTTGTGGATCCTTGGTATGTTTGTGAAATGCCTTGGCTAGATCGTGCTCGAACCCTGCAATGTTGAGGTTTGTTTTTAGAGCTTACCCTCACTAAGCATCATTGCTTACGCTCTCTTTGTTCAACATTGCAGATCCTTAGTTCATGGGTTGCTTGGGCAAGTGGAGGGCCTCCAAGTGTGGTTTTTGGACTTGAGTTCATCAAGTATGGATTTTAATGTTGAAAATGTAATGGTTTAAGCAATGGGACGTGTAATGTTTTGTTGGTTGTTGATGGTTGCTAGGAGCATGTTTAGACTCCTTAGTATCTTGCTTTTGCATGGTTGTGTTGCCATGTTGAATGTTACTCATGCCTAATTGCTTACTTTGATTGTTAGCTTTATGCCTTAGGAGTTTATGTATGTGCTTAAATGATAATTGTATGAATGTATGTTTGTGGGTTGTTGCCATAGTGATATACATGTCTAAATAATGTTGAAGCATGCTAATATGGTTGTTATACCTTAAATTTTCTTGTCTTGATGTTGCATGGTGTTTTGGGCACCCTTGTGCCTCAAAACAACCCAGACGAGTCTGCAGACAGGGGGTGTTTCGGAACGGGTCCCCCTGTTCCGGAACGGTTCCCTTGTAAATGGCCTGCCGTTTCGAAACGGATGAGGGTCGTTTTGGAACATTTTGGCCACTGGAATTTTGAGAAATTGGCGAGATGAAGCCGTTCCGAAACGGGCCTTTGAAGTTCCGAAACGGTCAAATCTCGTTGACCACGAGATATTGACCGTCAAGGTCGTTTCGATACGGGTCTCCCCTGTTTCGGAACGGTCACCTTATGGTTAACCCAGGCCCGTTGACTAGGTCAAGGCGTTTCGGAACACCCTGAGGGCGTTTCGAAACGGCCTGCCGCAGAATATTAAAATGAGCTGGTTTTATGTGTGGTTGGCCGATGTATGTTGCGAATGTTTGTTTTCCCGCTGTTGTGCCCCATGTAGGATTAATCTATGCATATAGACAAGATAAAACTTAAAAGAAATTTTTGGGTCGTTAACCGAGGGGAAATCTTAACGGGTTTCGCTTTAGTTTTCCCCGTGTGGCCCACTCGGACCGGTCATCCGACCAGATCGGGACGAGGGGGTTACAGGTAATATACACATGATGCATTTAGATGACATTCATACACCCCATGCATGTTTTGTAGCACAAAATGAGAATGATGCATGGCTATGGCATATGAAACTAGGACATGCTAGCATTAGTGTTTTAGAAAAAAATAGTTTCCCTAACTCTAGTTAGAGGTTTACCCAAGATCAAGTTTTCAAATGATAAAATATGTGATGCATGCTCTAAGGGTAAACAACATAGATCATCCTTTAAATCCATTAATGATGTTTCTACAAGTAGGTGTTTACAACTAATTCATATGGATTTATTTGGGCCTATTAGAACTATGAGCTTGGGTGGTAAATCATATGCATTTGTACTTGTTGATGACTATTCTAGATTTATTTGGGTTCTATTTTTAAGTACTAAAGATGAGGCTTTAGAAAAATTCATCACGTTTTCAAAATTAACTCAAAATGATCTTGAACTTAAGATTTCTCATATTAGAAGTGATCATGGAACCGAATTTCAAAATCTAGGTTTTGAAGATTTTTTAAATGAAAATGGTATTAGCCACAATTTTTCGGCTCCTCGAACTCCTCAACAAAATGGGTTAGTTGAGAGGAAAAATAAGACTTTATAAGAAATGGCTAGAACCATGCTTTGTGAAAACAATTTACCTAAATATTTTTGGGCGGAAGCCACAAACACCACTTGCTACATTGTAAATTGAGTAATGATTAAGCCACTTTTAAAGAAAACACCATATGAGATTTTAAAATCTAAAAAGCCTAACATTAGCTATTTTTATCCATTTGGTTGCAAGTGTTTTGTTTTAAATAATGGAAAAGACAACTTAGGTAAATTTAATGCTAAAAGTGATGAAGTTATTTTCTTAGGGTATTCTTTAACCTCTAAAGCCTATCGTGTATTTAATAAGAGAACTTTAGTAGTAGAAGAGTCTATTCATGTTGTATTCGATGATAACATCCTTCCGAGGAAGGAATCTTGTGATGATGATGATGAAGAAATCCTTGATGCCTTTGATGGAGGACAAACCTCAAAGTAGGATGAGGTTCCAACTAAAGATGAGGATGCACATGATCCATCTCTTGAAGCCTTGAAGGAATTGGCTCTTGAGGAAAAAGAAGTGAGCTACCCAAGGGAGTACAACTATGTCAAAGGTGGTGAAATCTTGGGTGATCCATCTAAGGGGTTAACTACTAGATCTTCTCTTAAACTCATGAATTATGTTGCTTTTATCTCATGCATAGAGCCTAGAAACATTAAAGAAGCATTAAATGATGATTTTTGGATTATGGCTATGCAAGAAGAGTTAAATCAATTTGAGAGAAGTAATGTATGAACAATAGTTGAAAGGCCTAGTAATCAATCTACTATAGGAACTAAATGGATATTTAGGAATAAACTAGATGAAAGTGGTAACATTGTGAGAAATAAAGCTAGATTAATTGTTCAAGGTTACACTCAAGAAGAGGGAATAGATTTTGATGAAACATATGCACCCATAGCTAGAATGGAAGCTATTATGATGTTGCTTGCATATGCATATTTTCATAATTTCAAGTTATTTCAAATGGATGTGAAAAGTGCATTTTTAAATGGTTTTATAAATGAGGAAGTGTATGTGGAACAATCACCGGGTTTTGAAGATTCAAAATTTGCAAATCATGTTTTCAAACTAATCAAAGCACTTTATGGTTTAAAACAAGCTCCCAGAGCTTGGTATGAAAGACTTTCAAACTTCTTGATTGAAAAAAGTTTTGAAAAAGGTAAGGTGGACACTACACTTTTCATAAAAAGATATAAAAATGATATCTTAGTAGTACAAATATATGTTGATGATATAATTTTTGGATCTACTAATGAGTCTCATTGCAAGGAGTTTTCTAAGTTAATGCAAGGTGAATTCGAGATGAGCATGATGGGGGAGCTCTCATTCTTCTTGGGACCCCAAATCAAGCAAAGGAAGGATGACGCCTTCATCAATCAAGCAAAGTACGTGAAAGATATGCTCAAGAAGTTTGGCTTGGAGCAAGCAAAGCCTCAAGCTACACCAATGAGCTCTTCTACAAATCTTGACAAAGATGAAGAAGGTAAGTGTGTTGACTCTAAGCTTTATCGCTTTATGATTGGATATTTGCTTTACCTTACCGCAAGTAGACCGAATATATTGTTCAGTGTTTGCTTGTGTGCTAGGTTTCAAGCTAGTCCTAGAGAGTATCACCTAATAGCCGTTAAAAGAATCTTTAGGTACCTTAGAGATACTCCTTCTCTAGGTCTTTGGTACCCTAGAGACTCAACCTTTAACCTTCATGCTTATTCGGATGTGGATTATGGGGGGTGTAAAATCGATAGGAAGAGTACTTCGGGAACATGTCAATTCTTAGGTAGTATGCTCATACCTTGGTTCTCTAAAAAACAAAATAGTGTAGCTCTATCTACCACCAAAGTCAAGTATATATCCTTAGAGAGTTGTTGTGCTCAAGTCCTTTGGATGAAGCAACAACTCTTAGATTATGGTATTAAAGTAGAAACCATACCCCTTAAGTGTGACAACACTAGTGCCATATGCTTAACCAAAAATTCCATCCAACACTCTAAAACCAAACATATAGAAATAAGACATCATTTCATTAGAGATCATGTCCTTAAGGAAGATGTTGTTATAGAGTATGTTGACACCTTGAACCAACTAGCGGACATTTTTACTAAACCTCTAGACAAAGAGCATTTTTGGTCCCTTAGGAGAGAGTTAGGTCTAACTATCCTTCCTTGACCCTTTAGGACTCTTTTTTAGGTTAAAATTACTTGAATTTGTGACATTGCATGTTTATGTGTTGTTGATCTTGAAAGTATCCATTCTTATAGCTAGGTGAAGTATGCTTCTATTAAAATATACTTAGAATTGTTCATTCATCAATTGAATTCATTTAGGATGTGTTAAAGTCTAGCCTTTGGTTGTTCTTAAAGCCAAAAATGCATTTCTGGGCATAGGGTATCGATACGGCCTTCTGCGTATTGATACGAGTACTGTATTAGCTTTCTAGACTGCATCTTGTAAGAACAAAATCGTCATAGGCATCTTGTAATTCAAGAAAAGAGTAAGAACATGAAGTAGATGAATTAGAAGTTACCCTTGAATCTTCTTTGATGGCCATAAGGCAAAGGTTGGCTTGTTCATCGTCGATGGAGTCTTCATCACTCCAAGTAGCCACATATGCCTTCTTCTTATGGCTTGAAGTGCTTGCCCTCTTCTTTTTCATGGATTTTCGTTCAAGCTCTCTCAAGGTTTTTTTCATGAATGAGGCACACTTCTTGAAGAGATGAACTATCTCTTCTTCATCATCCTCTTATTCACTAGAATCTACATGGTGGCAAGTGGAGGATTTGAGAGCAATGCCATTTGTGTTGACGCCAATCCCTTTGAGCTTCTTCTCCCCCATAGCTCTAATTTCTTCCCTCTTCTTCTCATCTTCTTTGTGTTTTTTTCATTATTTGATGAGTGAGAAGTGACCCCATGAGTTCATCAAGCTTCAAGGTCTTCAAATTCTTAGCTTCGATGATGGCGGTCCTCTTTGGGTCCCATGACTCGGGAAGTGAGTAGATGAGCTTTCGGACAAGCTTCTCTTTCGGGATGGCTTCTCCATAGCCTTTAAGACCATTGGTGATAGTGGAGAACCTATCAAACATCTTCTCGATGTTCTCTTCTGGATCCATCTTGAAGTTCTCAAACGCTAGATTGAGGAGGCCGATCTTGGTCTCCTTTACTTCATCTGTACCTTCGTATGTGACTTCATGCTTGTCCCATACCTCCTTGGCACTCTCACAAGAAGACATCTTCTCATAGATGGTTGGGCCAAAAGCACAAAAGATGATGTGCAAGGCTTTGCAATTAAGCTCCACCTTCTTGCGATCTTCGGCACTCCATTCCGCTTTGCTTTGTTGAGGCACGAACGGACCATCTTCTACTATATATAGCTTGTAGTCCCTTGACTTTATGAAGAACTTCATCTTTGTCTTCCAATGGGCATAGTGAGTTCCGTCGAAGAAGGGCAGTTTGTCGATGGATTGCGCCATTGAGCCGGTTGTTTGAAATGATGATCGAGCTTGCCGGATCTTCTCAATAGGATGTTAATCCTCTTCAATTGAGCCAAGCTCTGATACCAATTGTTGGGAATTAAGGTGCTCGATTCCTTCAACCGTTCTTGCTCACCAAGTGGTGGAGAAGTGGAATTTTGGGTGCAAGTGGTGTGGAAGCTAAAAATATTAAGGACACAATAATTTATAGTGGTTCAACCTTCTAACCAAGGTCTACATCCACTACCTTAGCTTCCCACTAAGGATTTCCAATCAATCCACTATTGATTCGTCCCTTTTTCTAGGCTTAAGAGGAAACCCTTATACACCGATCAAGCTTTCTACCAAAAGCCTTGATCAAACCCTCTAGTAGGTTTTTGTTTGCACAATTTAGCTCTCACCCAAAACCTAAAACACTTGAGCAAATCTAACAATTTTGACTCACTAGTGTTTGTCTATACAAAGAAATCACCATTTGGCACTAAGAGAATTTCTTGATCATTTGTTGTTGACAATTGAAGCATTAACCATTACTAGATGCTTGGAGGTCCCTTTTATACTCCTCTTTGAGTTTGTAGCCATTACTAGCCGTTGGGGTTGAATTGGAGCCGTTGGAGACTTAATTTCCCTCCATAAATGCAGTTCTGCAGCTCTCCGTTTCGAAACACTATTCAAGTAGAAAGAGTCGTTGCAGTCTGATGCAGCACCCGTATTGAAACGCTCTTCACCGTATCGAAACGCCCGTATCGAAATGCCTATCCTGATAAGGGGAAGTCTGCCAAAACGGACTATCCTCGTTTGTTACGGATCTAGGAGTGTTGTAGCCACGTTCCTGCAATAAAAACAACATGGAAACAACAAAAATTATACGACATGTTTAAGTTAAATAGGGACTTAAAGATGAACAATATAAAAATAATAATAATATAGAGTAATATGATAATTTTGGCATTTTGGAAAGAACTTCAACGATGGTGAAGAAGGCTTCAAAAACGACCGATGTTGGAAATGCTAAACTCGAAAGAACCTGCACAATCTACTGAGCAAACCCGAATCGAATCCGTTTAACATCGTAGGACTTTGATCCGCTAAATAGCAATTTAGGAACCCGAAGTATCAATGACAAACAAACAAGTTTGACTGTCGAATAGTTCTAAAAAGAACCGAAAAGAGAAAATTCTCTCAAGTGTAATTTTATTTCAAAGTTTGGTAACCTTGTACAAGTGAATTACGGCCAAATATATAGATAAAATGGGGAGGTTGCCGAATTCAATTTGTGGCTGTAAATTAGCCATTTGAAATTACAATTCAATCTAAGGAAAATTCCAAAAAGGAGCGGCAATGGACCTTGGCCATGCATTTGAGAAAAGTGGCGGCAATGCACATTTAACATGTGCAAAATATGTTGAAAATTCAAACAAGCTTCCCTTGTCCTTATCCACTATATTTGCCGCACCAAATGGGATTTCTTCTAAGGCTTGACTGCCTTGGCTATGGACACGCATGGGCTGCCTTGGTTCCTTGATGGTCGAACGTGCATGGCTCACGCATGGGCTGCTGCACACATATATAAAACATTATTATAAGTTACATTATTAAATTATTCCAAACATATGTATCATATTATATACGTATTTAAATATACTTAATAAGTAGTATAATCTAAATATGTCACATATCAACATGCAACACACTATACGTCCTATTATTTAAGGCACAAGTATTATCAAATGATTCAGAAATATTAGCACAAGTAAGGAACAGAGCTTCCCTGAAACGTTGCGCCCTAAAGGTAAGACCTCCGGATCAACAACATGTGCTGGTGAAGATGTGCTCACATCATCCCCCCCTTCTTGAAAAGGATTTGTCCTCAAATCTGTACAATCACCATAAGGGGTTAAGTCAGAAACATTAAATGTGGCACTTACATTGTATTCTCCGGGTAGATCTAACTTGTAGGCATTGTCATTAACTTTCTCCAACACATGAAAAGGACCATCTCCTCGCGGTAACAGCTTGGACGGCCTTTGGGCTGTAAATCGTTCCTTTCGGAAATGAACCCAAACCCAATTACCAACAACGAAGGTGACTCGCTTCCTTCCTTTGTTTGCATGCTTTTCATACTGTTGAGTCCTTCGTTCTAGGTTCTCCTTAACCCGTTGATGCAACTTTTTAACATAATCAGCTTTGCTTTGACCATCCCTGTTCGTCACCTGTTCCTGTGGCAAAGGCAACAAATCTAGAGGCGTAATAGGATTAAAACCATAAACAACCTCAAATGGTGTTATTTTAGTAGCAGAATGTACAACATGATTATAAGCAAACTCAACATGTTGCAAACAATCTTCCCAAGTCTTAATATTCTTTTTAATGATGGAACGAAGTAAAGTAGATAAAACCCTGTTAACAACTTCAGTTTGTCCATCAGTCTGGGGATGGCAAGTAGTAGAAAACATGAGTTTTGTACCTAATTTGCTCCAAAGAGTCCTCCAGAAGTGACTCAAAAACTTCACATCCCTGTCAGAAACAATTGACCTAGGAATACCATGTAAACGTACAACATCCCTAAATAATAAGTTAGCCACATTAACAGCATCATTAGTCTTATGGCAAGCAATAAAATGTGCCATTTTCGAGAACCTATCAACCACAACAAATATACTATCTCTACCTGTCCTAGTTTGAGGCAATCCCAAAACAAAATCCATCGATATATCAGTCCAAGGGGAATCAGGAATATGTAAAGGTAAGTACATACCATGTGGTGAAACCTTCGATTTCGCTTTTCTACAAGTCACACAACGTTGACAATTCCTTTCAACATCTCTGCGTATCTTTGGCCAAAACAGATGCTCTTTCAGTGTATGTAACGTTTTAGTGACACCAAAATGACCCATCAATCCACCTTCGTGCGCCTCATAGATCAAAATATCACGCATCGAACCCTGGGGAATGCAAATCCTGTTTTCCTTGAAAAGATAGCAATCATGCCTGTAAAACTTTCCATCTGCACCTTTCGAACATGCATTAAACTTATCTCTAAAATCGAGATCATCAGGGTATAAATCACGAATATATACAAAACCAATCATATGTGAATCAAGATAACTCAAAAGTGCATACCTACGTGACAATGCATCAGCAACAACATTTTCTTTCCCTTTTCTGTTACGAATGACATAAGGAAAAGATTCTAAGAATTCAACCCACTTAGCATGTCGTTTATTCAATTTATGCTGACCTGTGATGTAACGTAAAGCCTCGTGGTCAGTGTGGATCACAAACTCCTTAGGCGACAAATAATGCTGCCATGTCTCCAATGCCCGAATCAGTGCATACATCTCTTTATCATAAACCGGATAGTTCAATGTAGCACCACTCAATTTCTCGCTAAAGTAAGCAACATGCCTCTTTTCCTGCATCAAAACAGCACCTATACCAATTCCAAAAGCATCACATTCAATTTCAAACGTTTTATCAAAATCAGGTAATGCTAACACAAGTGCTCTAGTCAAACAATCTTTATTTTTCAAAAAGGCATCTTCTTGTTCATTACCCCAAGAGACGCTAGATTTCTTCTTAATAATACCAGTTAAGGGGGGTGGTAATGGAACTGAAATTAGGAACAAACTGTCGATAAAAACTCGCTAAACCATTAAACGATCTAACCTGAGTAATCGATGTCGGTCGTGGCCATTCCTGAATTGCCTTTATCTTCTCAGGATCAACTTGAACTCCCTGAGAACAAACAATGTAACCAAGAAATGTGAGTTTGTCAGTACAAAATACACACTTCTCCATGTTACCAAACAATCTTTCTTCTCGCAAAACCTGCAGAACAGCTCACAAATGACCTACGTGATCATGTAAAGACTTGATATAGATCAAGATATCATCAAAATATACAACACATAATTTACCAATGAAAGATCGCAGAACATGATTCATAACACGCATAAAAGTACTAGGTGCATTAGTTAAACCAAAAGGCTTTACTAACCATTCATACAAACCTAGCTTTGTCTTGAAGGTTGTTTTCCACTCATCGCCTTCTCGCATGCGAATCTGATGATAGCCGCTCCTTAAGTCAATTTTGGAGAAGATGACGGCTCCGCAAAGCTCGTCCAACATGTCATCAAGTCTTGGAATGGGATGACGATACTTAATTGTGATCTGGTTCACAGCTCGACAATCTACGCACATCCTCCAAGAACCATCTTTCTTCGGCACTAACAGCACCGGAACAGCACACGAACTCAAGCTCTCTCGAATGTAACCCTTGTCCATCAACTCAGTTATTTGCCTTTGAAGCTCTTTCGTCTCTTCAGGGTTGGTTCGATAAGCTGGCCGGTTTGAAATAGTAGCACCTGGAATGAAATCAATATGGTGCTCAATGCCACGAAGAGGTGGTAATCCCTTCGGTGTTTCAGCTGGAAACACGTCCTCAAACTCCTGCAAAAGTATCAAAATCGGTGAAGGTAGATCAATAGGAAAATCTGTCAATAAACAATAATCTTTAAACATCAAAATAAGAACAAATTGTTGAGAGGAAAGACATTTCCTGACTTTGCTACTGCTCGCATACACAGACATCTTCTTCTTCTCTTTTGCAGTCTCTTTACTCTTTTTCAAGCTTGCTTGATCTTCAAACACTTGACTCGGTGTCAAAGGAGCCAAAGTGATCTTCTTACCTGCATGCATAAAAGAGTAACGATTTGAATAACCATCATGCATTGCCCTTTTATCATACTGCCAAGGGCGTCCCAATAGTAAGTGAGTAGCATCCATGGAAACAACATCACAAAGGACCTCGTCCTTGTAGTTTCCAATCGAAAATGGTACAATAGCCTGTCTGGTCACTTTAAGCTCGCCACCATCATTCAACCATTGTAACTTATATGGATGAGGATGCTTCGTCGTTTTTAGACCTAACCTGTCAACCATCACTAAACTGGCAACATTAGTACAACTACCACTATCAATAATCACAACACATATCTTGTCTTGCACCTTGCATCGTGTGTGAAAGATATTCTCACGCTGTAGATCATCCGGTACCTGTTGCACATTCAGACTTCTTTTAATAACCAAAAGTTCCATTACCTTACCAGATTCAAGAACCTCTAGGTCGGTCTCGTCTTCCTCTTCAATAGGGACATCATGCACTTCCTCCCCGGAATCTGACTCAATCTCACCATCATCTCGCATCAACATAACCCTCCGGTTAGGACATTGACTAGCAACATGTCCTCTCCCAAGGCACTTGAAACACTAGATATCTCGTTCTAACTCTTGCGCCACCACTTGTTGCTTACCACGCCCATTATTAGCAACGGGGGCCTTTGGTTTGCTGGTTTCGCCTTGCTCACGAATCCGATGTGGTTGTTCTGGTGCTTGTTTCCTGGAATTGTTAGGAGAATATAATGAATTTGAAAAAGATTTAAAAGAAGGGTTACCTCGATTTGAAGACTTCCTGCGCTACTGATGTTCAATCTTTATTGCCATCTGCACCATGTCATCAACCTCGACATAATGCTGTAACTCAACAACGTTGGCAATCTCAGTGTTCAACCCTGCTAGAAAACGTGCCATGGTAGCTTCTCGATCTTCCTCGATATTCGCACGCATCATAGCCATTTCCATATCCTTGAAATAATCTTCAACACTCCTACTTCCCTGTTTCAAGTTTTGCAATTTTTGAAACAAATCACGATGATAGTGAATAGGAACAAACCTTTTACGCATTGGTTGCTTCATCTCATTCCATCTTGCAACTGGGTCATCACCAGTACGTCTACGGCTAAGCAGTAACTGGTCCCACCATATCAAGGCATAATCAACAAACTCTGTTGCTGCTAATCGAACCTTCTTCTTTTCCAAGTAATTATAACACTCGAAAATTTGCTCCACTTTGCTTTCCCAAGCCAAGTATGCATCAGGATCTGAGCGTCCCTGAAAAGAAGGAATCACAATCTTAATGTTAGTCAAATTATCGTCTACTTGTTGCACACGTCCTTGTCTAGGAGTATGCTGCCTCGGTGACCGTTCGACTTCATTTTCGTTCAATACATCATTAACAGAGTTGGATCCTCCGTCAAACCTATCCATCCTCCACTGTAATGGCTCTAAGGCGGTAGCCACTACTCATTGCATCATTCTCTCTAAGGCTTGCATTTGAGGAATCAGTGGATCCTGGTCAACCGTGTGATCATCGGAACCTGCCATAATCAACAACAAAAACAAACAAAAGAAAACAATATTATAGGTTAGTAAAAAAACCAAACAAAAAGGACCTCACAGCACACACAATCAAAGTCTTGCAGATGTCACTCCAAAGAATAGTGCACTCAAAAATTAACACTCAGCGCTCGTGTTTCACTCGGGAGAATACTTGAATGGCTCTTTTTGTCTTCCCTTCTATTCTCACAACCTCAATGCCTATTTCCCTTACACTTTCTCGTAATCAGCTCTTTAAAGAACTAATCCAACGTCTCGAAACTTGTTACAACGGTGTTGGCTACAAGGAAACAACGGTTAAGGAAACAAATGAAAAAAAGTGGCACAAAAAAGGAAATAAGACTGAAAATTCAAGAAAAGATGAAAAGGATAATGACACGAAAAAAAGGAACCAAAAGATGAAAAATGAAGATTTTAGAGAACCTTATTGCGAAGACGTGCTTACAACCTTCCTATTACCGAACAAACAAGCATAGTTCACTTCGGTTGATTTCCGAGCAAATCAAAGTTACATAACAAACTCGTACAAATTTCATCATTTACAATAGGAACACAATAATAATACATATATATATATATATATATATATATATATATATATGTAAACACTTTCAAATCTAAAATGTTTTTTTATATTCGAATATGTTTTTTTATTTGAATCTGTTTTTTTTTGTTCGAATCTGTTTTTTTGTTCGAACCTATTTTTTTATTTAATTCGAATGCATTTTTTCTTTTTTTGACTCGAATTTGCAGAAACTTACAACGAATCCAACAACCTAGGCTATGATTACCACATGATAATGGGAAGTCTGCCGAAATAGACTATCCTCGTTTGTTACGGATCTAGGAGTGTTGTAGGCACGTTCCTGCAATAAAAACAACATGGAAACAACAAAAATTATACGACATATTTATGTTAAATAGGGACTTAAAGATGAACAAAATAAAAATAATAATAATATAGAGTAATATGATAATTTTGGAGTTTTGGAAAGAACTTCAACGATGGTGAAGAAGGCTTCAAAAACGACCGATGTTGGAAATGCTAAACTCGAAATAATCTGCACAATCTACTTAGCAAACCCGAATCGAATCCGTTTAACGTCGTAAGACTTGGACCCGCTAAATAGCAATTTAGGAACCCGAAGTATCAATGACAAACAAACAAGTTTGAGTGTCGAATAGTTTTAAAAAGAACCGAAAAGAGAAAATTCTCTCAAGTGTAATTTTATTTCAAAGTTTGGTAACCTTGTACAAGTGAATTACAGCCAAATATATAGATACAATGGGGAGGTTGCCAAATTCAATTTGTGGCTGTAAATTAGCCATTTGAAATTACAATTCAAACTAAGGAAACTTCCAAAAAGGAGCGGCAATGGACCTTGTCCATGCATTTGAGAAAGGTGGCGGCAATGCACATTTAACATGTGCAAAATATGTTGAAAATTCAAACAAGCTTCCCTTGTCCTTATCCACTATCTTTGCCGCACAAAATGGGATTTCTTCTAAGGCTCGGCTGCCTTGGCTATGGACACGCATGGGCTGCCTTGGTTCCTTGATGGTCGAACGTGCATGGCTCACGCATGGGCTGCTGCACACATATATAAAACATTATTATAAGTTACATTATTAAATTATTCCAAACATATGTATCATATTATATACGTATTTAAATATACTTAATAAGTAGTATAATCTAAATATGTCACATATCAGCATGCAACACATTATACGTCCTATTATTTAAGGCACAAGTATTATCAAATGATTCAGAAATATTAGCACAAGTAAGGAACAGAGCTTCACTGAAACGTTGTGCCCTAGATCGCGTAATTGGTCCTAAAGGTAAGACCTCCGGATCAACAACATGTGCTGGTGAAGATGTGCTCACATCATCCCCCCCTTCTTGAAAATGATTTGTCCCCAAATCTGTACAATCTCCATAAGGGGTTAAGTCAGAAACATTAAATGTGGCACTTACATTGTATTCTCTGGGTAGATCTAACTTGTAGGCGTTGTCATTCACTTTCTCCATCACCTAAAAAGGACCTTCTCCTCGCGGTAACAGCTTGGACCGCCTTTGGGCTAGAAATCGTTCCTTTCGAAAATGAACCCAAACCCAATCACCAACATCGAAGGTGACTCGCTTCCTTTGTTTGCATACTTTTCATACTGTTGAGTCCTTCGTTCTAGGTTCCCGTCAACCCGTTGATGCAACTTTTTCACATAATCAGCTTTGCTTTGACCATCCATGTTCGTCACCTGTTCCTGTGGCAAAGGCAACAAATCTAGAGGCGTAATAGGATTAAAACCATAAACAACCTCAAATGGTGACATTTTAGTAGTAGAATGTACAACATAATTATAAGCAAACTCAACATGTGGCAAACAATCTTCCCAAGTCTTAATATTCTTTTTAATAATGGAACGAAGTAAAGTAGATAAAACCTTGTTAACAACTTCAGTTTGTCCATAAGTCTGGGGATGTCAAGTAGTAGAAAACATGAGTTTCGTACCTAATTTGCTCCAAAGAGTCCTCCTGAAGTGACTCAAAAACTTCACATCCCTGTCAGAAACAATTGACCTAGGAATACCATGTAAACGTACAACATCCCTAAAGAATAAGTTAGCCACATTAACAACATCATCAGTCTTATGGCAAGCAATAAAATGTGCCATTTTCGAGAACCTATCAACCACAACAAATATACTATCTCTACATGTCCTAGTTCGAGGCAATCCCAAAACAAAATCCATCGATATATCAGTCCAAGGGGAATCATGAATAGGTTAAGGTAAGTACATACCATGTGGTGAAACCTTCGATTTCGCTTTTCTACAAGTCATACAATGTTCACAATACCTTTCAACATCTCTGCGCATCTTTGGCCAAAACAGATGCTCTTTCAGTGTATATAACGTTTTAGTGACACCAAAATGCCCATCAATCCACCTTCGTGCGCCTCATGGATCAGAATATCACGCATTGAACCCTGGGGAATGCAAATCCCGTTTTCCTTGAAAAGATAGTCATCATGCCTGTAAAACTTTCCATCTACACCTTTCGAATAAGCATTAAACTTATCTCTAAAATCGAGATCATCAGGGTATAAATCACGAATATTTGCAAAACCAATCAGATGTGAATCAAGATAACTCAAAAGTGCATACCTGCGTGAAAATGCATCAGCAACGACATTTTATTTCCATTTTTTGTAACGAATGACATAAGGAAAAGATTCTAAGAATCAACCCACTTAGCATGTCGTTTATTCAATTTATGCTGACTTGTGATGTAACGTAAAGCCTCGTGGTCGGTGTGGATCACAAACTCATTAGGCAACAAATAATGCTGCCATGTCTCCAATGCCCGAATCAGTGCATACATCTCTTTATCATAAACCTGATAGTTCAATGTAGCACCACTCAATTTCTCGCTAAAGTAAGCAACATGCCTCTTTTCCTGCATCAAAACAGCACCTATACCAATTCCAGAAGCATCACATTCAATTTCAAATGTTTTATCAAAATCAGGTAATGCTAACACAGGCGCTCTAGTCAAACAATCTTTAATTTTCAAAAAGGCATCTTCTTGTTCCTTACCCCAAGAGAAGCTAGAATTCTTCTTAATAATACCAGTTAAGGGGGCGGTAATGGAACTGAAATTAGGAACAAACCGTCGATAAAAACTCGCTAAACCATGAAACAATCTAACCTGAGTAATCGATGTCGGTCGTGGCCATTCCTGAATTGCCTTTATCTTCTCAGGATCAACTTCAACTCCTTGAGAACTAACAATGTAACCAAGAAATGTGAGTTTGTCAGTACAAAATACACACTTCTCCATGTTACCAAACAATCTTTCTTCTCGCAAAACCTGCAGAACAACTCGCAAATGTCCTACGTGATCCTGTAAAGACTTGCTATAGATCAAGATATCATCAAAATATACAACAGTGAATTTACCAATGAAAGATCGCAGAACATGATTCATAACACGCATAAAAGTACTAGGTGCATTAGTTAAACCAAAAGGCATTACTAACCATTCATACAAACCTAGCTTTGTCTTGAAGGTTGTTTTCCACTCATCGCCTTCTCGCATGCGAATCTGATGATAGCCGCTCCTTAAGTCAATTTTGGAGAAGATGACGGCTCCGCAAAGCTCGTCCAACATGTCATCAAGTCTTGGAATGGGATGACGATACTTAATTGTGATCTGGTTCACAGCTCGACAATCTACGCACATCCTCCAAGAAACATCTTTCTTCGGCACTAACAGCACCGGAACAACACACGAACTCAAGCTCTCTCGAATGTAACCCTTGTCCATCAACTCAGTTATTTGCCTTTGAAGCTCTTTCGTCTCTTCAGGGTTGGTTCGATAAGCTGGCCGGTTCGAAATAGTAGCACCTGGAATGAAATCAATATGGTGCTCAATGCCACGAAGAGGTGGTAATCCCTTCGGTGTTTCAGCTGGAAACACGTCCTCAAACTCCTGCAAAAGTGTCAAAATCGGTGAAGGTAGATCAGTAGGAAAATCTGTCAATAAAACAACAATCTTTAAACATCAAAATAAGAACATATTGTTGAGAGGAAAGACATTTCCTGACTTCGCTACTGCTCGCATACACAGACATCTTCTTCTTCTTCTCTTTTGCAGTCTCTTTACTCTTTTTCAGGCTTGCTTGATCTTCAAACACTTGACTCGGTGTCAAAGGAGCCAAAGTGATCTTCTTACCTGCATGCATAATAGAGTAACGATTTGAATAACCATCATGCATTGCCCTTTTATCATACTGCCAAGGGCGTCCCAATAGTAGGTGAGTAGCATCCATGGAAACAACATCACAAAGGACCTCGTCCTTGTAGTTTCCGATCGAAAATGGTACAATAGCCTGTCTGGTCACTTTAAGCTCGCCACCATCATTCAACCATTGTAACTTATATGGATGAGGATGCTTCGTCGTTTTTAGACCTAACCTGTCAACCATCACTAAACTGGCAACATTAGTACAACTACCACTATCAATAATCACAACACATATCTTGTCTTGCACCTTGCATCGTGTGTGAAAGATATTCTCACGATGTAGATCATCCGGTACCTGTTGCACATTCAGACTTCTTTTAATAACCAAAAGTTCCATTACCTTACCAGATTCAAGAACCTCTAGGTCGGTCTCGTCTTCCTCTTCAATAGGGACATCATGCACTTCCTCCCCGGAATCTGACTCAATCTCACCATCATCTCGCACCAACATAACCCTCCGGTTAGGACATTGACTAGCAACATGTCCTCTCCCAAGGCACTTGAAACACTGGATATCTCGTGCTCGCTCTTGCGCCACCACTTGTTGCTTACCACGCCCATTATAAGCAACGGGGGCCTTTGGTTTGCTGGTTTCGCCTTGCTCACGAATCCGATGTGGTTATTGTGGTGCTTGTTTCCTGGAATTGTTAGGAGTATATAATGGATTTGAAAAAGATTTAAAAGAAGGGTTACCTCGATTTGAAGACTTCCTGCACTGCTGTCGTTCAATCTTTATTGCCATCTGCACCATGTCATCAACCTCGACATAATGCTATAACTCAACAGCGTTGACAATCTCTGTGTTCAACCCTGCTAGAAAACGTGCCATGGTAGCTTCTCGATCTTCCTCGGTATTCGCATGCATCATAGCCATTTCCATATCCTTGAAATAATCTTCAACACTCCTACTTCCCTGTTTCAAGTTTTGCAAATTTTGAAACAAATCACGATGATAGTGAATAGGAACAAACCTTTTACGCATTAGTCGCTTCATCTCGGTCCATGTTGCAACTGGGTCATCACCAGTACGTCTACGGCTAAGCAGTAACTGGTCCCACCATATCAAGGCATAATCAACAAACTCTGTTGCTGCTAATCGAACCTTCTTCTGTTCCGAGTAATTATAACACTCGAAAATGTGCTCCACTTTGCTTTCCCAAGCCAAGTATGCATCAGGATCTGAACGTCCCTGAAAAGAAGGAATTGCAATATTAATGTAACACCCCTCGCCCGGGAATGCGAGCGAGGAGCGTTACATTTGCAGCGTATTATTATTCGGATTCATATTATACATATTCATGACATACATAAGCAATTCCAATTATCATAACATACTTGGCTTACAAGTTTCTTTATTAAACTCACTTTAGATTTATATTACATATACATGCGGAAGCTTACTCTAACATTCAACCAAAAATGTAAACATACATATAAGTGGGCTAACAAAAACCTTAACTATTACATACAAGCAATCATGTTACAATCATAACAATTATATACATGTACTAACACAACAAGATAATCATTTAATCATGCTTACACATTCAACAACCATTACATAATCATGTTACCAAACCAATTTCTTAATCTACGATATTCGAATCATACATATAAACAAGGCTCATTCGAACTAAGCATAGCCATACATTTAATCTTCATTTTATATCATACATCAAGATGCATATTACAATCCTATAGTTCATGTCTCATTAACACAATCAATTTTCCAAGATCACATAATTATACAAGCACACTTTAAATCCCATAGCAATCATCATATCAAACTTAAAGTTAACAAACATTACTTATTTACTTGCCAACATAAAGTTATTACAAAACAAGCTTATGCTTACATATATATACAAAACCAAACCAAGTCTTAAACATAGCAATTACATGACAAGCATCCAAAATACATGTATCATATGCATGTGACACTTATATACATCTATGCCACCAACTATAATAACCAAAAGAGTCATACTTGTGCTTGGACTTCAAGGTCAGCTCTCTAAGACAATCGACTAGCTTTCGGGACTAGCACCTGAAATTTTTGGAAGAAGGGAACAGAAGAGTGATAAGTACAAGGTATGTACTTAGTGAGGCAGCCTAACTTTACTAATATCCATCTTTTAAACATTATTTAATATTCAAGGTTACCTAACTAGGCATAAAACAAGGTTTACCTAGCTAGTCCAACATACAAAAGTAGACTTAGCTAATCTTGTAACCATTTCAATAACCAATGATGCAACACAAATAACATACTTTCATATTCACTTATACAACATGTATCAATCAAAACATTATCATATACAACAGCAAGCATCATTTAAAAGCATTAGCATATACAAGGCAAGTAGGCATATCAATTTCATTTCATTGTTACTTATTATTTGGGTACTTATCTTTCAAGTCATGTAACTTTTAAATATGTTGCCTTCGATGATTAATGAACAAGGTAATCGAGTCTACGTGTGACATATGACTTTGGATACCCAAAGATATCAATGCTTTGTAACCAACTTGTAACATATAATCAGAGGATGCCATAGCATCAAGGTGACTTACCACCTTAAGGAATATTGGTGACTAACCACCATCCTTTAACAATAATCAGAGGAGCTCAATGACTCTAAGGCATGCTCTTCTACCTATAGACACTAATCAAACCAAGGACTTTACTTATCTTTCTTTATTAACAATAGCATTTTACTTGTTTATCAAACACATATCACAAAGTCATGTACACATTCAATCATGTTTACATTGTGCACATTCAAGCCATGATCAATCAAATTTCCAGCAAGCATTTAGCATCATTTCAATCATATAACCATCTTCAAACAGTAGCTAAATCATCAATTAATTCAATTCAAGTGGCTCAAACAACTCATGTCACAAAGCAACCCATATAGACATCAACTAGCATATCTAGATAGCATCATATACCTAGTTCATAGTTCATTCCTTTAGTCCTTCTTCCTTAGCATTTAAATTTACCAATCCATTATTAAGTTCATTACATGCTTCATTTTAAATCATCCAAGAAACATAAACACATTGGTTGAGACACTAATCTCAACCCTAAACTAGCTACACTCACAAATACTTCCAAGCTTAGTTGTTATCCTTGATGATGATTCCTTTCCCCCTTCTCTTTGCTTGATCACTCCTTGAATCTTCTTGAAATTCTTCACCAATGTGATCTTAAAACATAAAATATCATATACAATATCCATTAGTAATTAATTGAAACATATAAATTCATTTACTTAAGCATAATCACCTAGACAAGTGAATCTGCCCCCTAAACTGGCAGTTTGAGTAACCTCTACTAAACTGGTCATATCTTTTTACTCACAACTCCAATTAAGGAGTTCTTTACCATTCTAGAAAGCTTATAAAGACACCTTTACAACCATGTATGACACATAATTTTATCATTTCTCTATCAATACAGTTTATTACTTGAACATAGGGCATTTTTAGAAACCTAATCTGCCTATTCTTAATTTGTAACTTTAGTGCATTTATAACCTATGTTTCACTACACCATTAATCTTGAGCTTTTAACCACATTTACCTTCACATATTAACATAATAATGAAGTTCTAACATCTTTAAAAACAGAGCATTGAAGTCCTCAATTTATCAATTTCCACAAAACATTCCCCTTTAATCCTTTAATAATCCTACATGTGATCTAAATGCATTTAACCTACCAATTGAGACTTAATTCAAGCTTGGCCATTTACTTTTTATTCATTCCATGACTCCCCTGTTTCAAGCATAAATTTTCAGAATTTATTAACACCATTTTGACCCCTAAACATTTCGAATTTCACAATTTAGTCCAGCAGATTCCAAATTCATTCAGTTTCAGTCCAGTCAACTTCTAACAACAATTCAGAGACCTATACTTAACATTTTTGAGCAAATCATACATCTATTCCATGTAAAATTTTGTCCTCTACAACTTTGTATAAGAACACGTTTTCCAGAAGAGACTATAACATGCTCGATTTTCCAGATTTCTACAGGGTATCATACAAGTACGAATCTGGGCAGATTCATACCTAAGTTCATGTTCATGCTTTAATTTCCAGAAATTATTCAAGTCTAACATGAACCCAGCATTGATAACTCATAATAAAACATTTATAACATATTTTTTTAGTGGTTCAAACCCAGAATCATCAAATACAAAAATAAATAAAAAACATCATAGGAATCGGGTAACATATGATGTACTTACTTGATATATGCCTACATGCATGATCCTAGGTGATCTTTTAGCTCAATTTCCAGCAAAATAAAGATGTCCTTAAGCCTAAGAATTTCAGATTTCTATCTCATCTTTCCTCTCTTTGGTTCGGCAGGTTTGCATGAGAAAGATGATGATGGAAGTAAGTGGTTTACACATGTTAATTTTCTTTCCTTTAGTGGGCTGATTATCTCTTGTATAAAGGACACATGGATTAGTTTATGTCCATGAAATTCTATTATAATTCCACTTAATATCCCACTAACATTATAATATTTAACTACTTAATTATTAGTTTATCATATTTTACTTATAGATATACTTATATGTACATTTAAATACAACCCACCGAATCATACATAAATATATATATGTATACTATTTACGTTTCATATTATCTAACTTATATATATATATATATATATTAGTTACAAATTAAATCTTCATTTCTTTAATTTTACATATGAACTTACATGTAGTGTTTAACCCATTTATATCTTAATAGAACATAGCTTATGTGGTTTTCATTGTAATCTTAACTAAATTGTAAATTGTTTACGCTATCCTTGTCGTTTTCTATAATTCTAACTAGGGTAGTTTTAGGGTGTTACAACTCCTCCCCCCTTAAAGAAAATTCGTCCTCGAATTTTACCTGAATCGAACAGATGAGGATATTGCTTTTTCATCGTGTCCTCAGGTTCCCACGTCGCTTCTTCGACGAGGAACACTTTTATTCCGAAGTCTCTTGACTTCTCGATCGAGGATTCGGATGGGTTCTTCTTCGTATGAAAGATCGGGATTGAGCTCCACTTCTTCAGGCTCAAGAACGTGAGACGGATCAGATCGATATCTTCTAAGCATTGAGACATGGAAGACATTGTGTATCTTATCAAACTCGGGAGGAAGAGCGAGTCGATAAGCTACAGGATCAATTCTTTCGACTACTTCAAATGGTCCGATAAACCGAGGACTTAGCTTGCCTCTTTTGCCGAATCGGAATACTTTCTTCCACGGGGAGACTTTAAGAAACACTTTATCTCCGACTTGATGTTGAATGTCTCTACGTTTCATATCAGCGTAAGACTTTTGGCGATCAAAGGCTTGCTTCAATCGAGAATGAATGATTTGAACTTGTTCTTCGGTTTCCCGAAGCAATTGTGGTCCCAAAACTTTATTATCACCGAGTTCAGACCAACATAGAGGTGTTCGACATCTTCTGCCATACAATGCTTCGAAAGGAGCCATTTGAATCGAAGATTGGAAGCTATTGTTGTAGGCGAATTCTACCAAAGGTAGCGATTTCTCCCAGTTCTTTCCGAAATCAATGATACAAGCTCTGAGCATGTCTTCGAGAATTTGAATTACTCGTTCAGATTGACCATCGCTTTGCGGATGGAAAGCTGTGCTAAGATTCAGTTTGCTTCCGAGAGCTTTATGTAATGATTTCCAAAATCGTGCTGTGAATCAGGGATCTCGATCGGAGACTATTGAGATTGGAACTCCATGTAAACGAATTACTTCTCGGATGTATAATTCAGCCAAGGCTTCAAGACTGAGATTCATTCTCACCGGAATGAAGTGTGCTGACTTGGTGAAACGATCAACAATCACCCAGATAGCGTCACACTTTCTTGGCGAACAAGGAAGACCAGTTACGAAATCCATTGTGATCCGTTCCCATTTCCATTGCGGAAATTTGAGAGGTTGGAGCAAACCAGTAGGGACTTGGTGCTCGGCTTTAACTCGTTGGCAGTTCAAACATTTCGCTACAGAGTCGTTGATAGCCGTTTTCATTCCTGGCCACCAATACAAGGGCTTGAGATCATTGTACATCTTAACTGATCCAGGGTGGATCGAAAAAGAACTTTGGTGCGCTTCTTGTAGGATTTCATCTTGTAATTATTTGTTATTAGGGACACATATACGGTCTTTGAAGTATAGAAGACCGTTCGACCTAACAGAGAAGTCAGGATTCGACTCAAGCTTAGAATTGATTTTCTGAAGTTCCGGATCAATTTGTTGAAGTTCTTTGATCCTAGTTATCAGTGTAGATTGAACTTGAAGTTCATTCAGAAAATTCTGAGTTTTGCATAGCCGGAAATGAGCGTTGATAGCCAAGGTAGCTACGAATAACAAAATTAGAGATGTTACTTACAATTCAAGGTATGATTCCAAACTTTTACTTAATGATTAAGGAGACTTTCGAATTGTTACTTAATAGGTAATAAGAGTTCGAATTTCTTCCTTAACTATTAAGAAAGAATTCGAACAAGTGCTGAAATCATAAGAATGGATTGTTCTCGGTTTTGAATAACATACCAAGATTCGGTTTTCGACTCAGAGCGTCGGCAACGATGTTGGCTTTTCCGGGATGATAATCTATGATCAAATCGTAGTCTTTGAGTAACTCTAACCATCTTCTTTGCCTAAGGTTCAAATCCTTTTGAGTGAGCAAATACTTCAGGCTTTTGTGATCAGTGAACAACTTGCATCTTTCACCGTACAGATAGTGCCGCCAAATTTTGAGTGCAAACACAATGGCCGCAAGCTCGAGATCGTGAGTAGGATAATTCAATTCGTGCGGCTTCAATTGTCGAGAGGCGTATGCAATCACGTTGCCTTCTTGCATCAGAACACAACCTAGGCCCGAGTGTGATGCATCGCTGTACACAATGAATTCTTTACCCGATTCAGGTTGAATAAGGACTGGAGCATGTGTCAGAGCTTGTTTGAGTTGGTCGAAGCTTCGTTGCTGCTTTTCCGACCACTCAAAGGTTACATCCTTTCGGAGGAGTTTAGTTAACGGTGCGGCAATCACCGAGAATCCCTTCACAAATCTTCGGTAATAACCGGCTAAGCCAAGAAAACTTCGGATCTCACTCACATTTCTCGGAGGTCTCCAATCAAGAATAGCTTGTACTTTCTTAGAGTCTACTTTGATTCCATCGGCAGAAATTATGTGTCCGAGGAATGAAACTTCGGATAACCAAAATTCACACTTAGTAAACTTGGCGTATAATTGGTGATCTCGGAGCGTTTGAAGTACAATCTGAAGATGATCAGCATGTTCTTCCTTGTTCCGAGAGTAAACAAGGATGTCGTCGATAAATATGACAACAAACTTGTCGAGATAGGTCTTGAATACTCGATTCATCAGATCCATGAATGCAGCAGGGGCATTTGTTAGATCGAACGGCATCACTAGAAACTCGTAATGTCCATATCGAGTTCGGAAGGCTGTTTTGGGCACGTCTTCTTCTTTTACCCTCATTTGGTAGTATCCGGACCGAATATCAATCTTGGAAAACACGGCTGCATTTTTGAGTTGATCAAACAGATCTTCGATTCTTGGTAGCGGATACTTGTTCTTGATAGCGACTTTGTTCAATTGCCGGTAATCGATACAGAGACGCATCGAACCGTCTTTCTTTTTCACGAATAAAACAGGGGCACCCCAGGGAGAGATGCTCGGTCGAATGAATCCCTTGTCTTCGAGCTCTTGGATTTGTTTTTTCAATGCTTTCAGTTCAACTGGTGCCATACGATAAGGCGCAATAGACACAGGATTGGTTCCGGGTTGAACTTCAATCTTGAATTCAACTTCCCGAGTTGGAGGAAGACCAGGGAGTTCCTCAGGAAAGACATTAGAAAATTCAGATACAATCGGCATTTCAGATAAACCGAAGTCAAGATCATCTTGTAATGCTATAGCAGCAAAAATGGAGGTTGGTTTCTTATCTATTAACAAAATGGATTCTTTTCCTAAACCCCGTAAGTACAACCTACGGTTTTGACAGTCTACCCAGGCTTCATGTTTTCCCAACCAGTCTAGTCCTAAAACTAGATCAAATTCACATTTAGGCAACCCATAAAGATTACAAGGAAAGGGTACATTTCGGATTGTTATCTGACAGTCTTTACAAATCAAATTTATAGGCATACTACCTCCTATAGGGTTTGAAACAATTAGCCCAGTTTGTACAGTTTCAGGTTTCAATTTAAGTTCATCTAACAAGTATGAGCATATAAATGAATGGGTTGATCCCGAATCTATCAAAGCGTAAACAGGTTTAAAGTTAAGTTCAACCGTACCCGCAATGACATCGGGAGACTCTTCTTCTTCTTTTCCACGAATGTGATAGACACGAGCTGGGGCACGAGATTCCTGATAGGTAGTGGCTTTTGAATGAGCAGCCTTGCCTTTCCCCTGATTACCCGATTGAGCTTGTCTCGGGTTCTTGTTTCGACCAGATGGTGCCGGGTTCGGATTAGAGTGACGAGTAGAAGTTTGGTCATCCTTCTTCGGACAGTCACGAATATAATGATCATTGCCTCCACAGGCGAAGCAGAGATTAGACTGAAATCGGCATTGGCCGAAGTGCTGTTTTTGACAGAACTTGCAAGTAGGTGTCCTTTCAGATTTTCCGGTGCTGTTAACAGAAACTACTGGAATAGCCATCTTGTTTGAGGACGGAGGTCGATAACCATTTCAATAACCAATGATGCAACACAAATAACATACTTTCATATTCACTTATACAACATGTATCAATCAAAACATTATCATATACAACAGCAAGCATCATTTAAAAGCATTAGCATATACAAGGCAAGTAGGCATATCAATTTCATTTCATTGTTACTTATTATTTGGGTACTTATCTTTCAAGTCATGTAACTTTTAAATATGTTGCCTTGGATGATTAATGAACAAGGTAATCGAGTCTACGTGTGACATATGACTTTGGATACCCAAAGGTATCAATGCTTTGTAACCAATTTGTAACATATAATCAGAGGATGCCATAGCATCAAGGTGACTTACCACCTTAAGGAATATTGGTGACTAACCACCATCCTTTAACAATAATCAGAGGAGCTAAATGACTCTAAGGCATGCCCTTCTACCTATAGACACTAATCAAACCAAGGACTTTACTTATCTTTCTTTATTAACAATAGCATTTTACTTGTTTATCAAACACATATCACAAAGTCATGTACACATTCAATCATGTTTACATTGTGCACATTCAAGCCATGATCAATCAAATTTCCAGCAAGCATTTAGCATCATTTCAATCATATAACCATCTTCAAACAGTAGCTAAATCATCAATTAATTCAATTCAAGTGGCTCAAACAACTCATGTCAAAAAGCAACCCATATAGACATCAACTAGCATATCTAGATAGCATCATATATCTAGTTCATAGTTCATTCCTTTAGTCCTTCTTCCTTAGCATTTAAATTTTCCAATCCATTATTAAGTTCATTACATGCTTCATTTTAAATCATCCAAGAAACATAAACACATTGGTTGAGACACTAATCTCAACCCTAAACTAGCTACACTCACAAATACTTCCAAGCTTAGTTGTTATCCTTGATGATGATTCCTTTCCCCCTTCTCTTTGCTTGATCACTCCTTGAATCTTCTTGAAATTCTTCACCAATGTGATCTTAAAACATAAAATATCATATACAATATCCATTAGTAATTAATTCAAACATATAAATTCATTTACTTAAGCATAATCACCTAGACAAGTGAATCTGCCCCCTAAACTGGCAATTTGAGTAACCTCTACTAAACCGGTCATATCTTTTTACTCACAACTCCAAATAAGGAGTTCTTTACCATTCTAGAAAGCTAATAAAGACACCTTTACAACCATGTATGACACATAATTTTATCATTTCTCTATCAATACAGTTTATTACTTGAACATAGGGCATTTTTAGAAACCTAATCTGCCTATTCTTAATTTGTGACTTTAGTGCATTTATAACCTATGTTTCACTACACCATTAATCTTGAGCTTTTAACCACATTTACCTTCACATATTAACATAATAATGAAGTTCTAACATCTTTAAAAACAGAGCATTGAAGTCCTCAATTTATCAATTTCCACAAAACAGTCCCCTTTAATCCTTTAATAATCCTACATGTGATCTAAATGCATTTAACCTACCAATTGAGACTTAATTCAAGGTTGGCCATTTAATTTTTATTCATTCCATGACTCTCTTGTTTCAAGCATAAATTTTCAGAATTTATTAACACCATTTTGACCCCTAAACATTTCGAATTTCACAATTTAGTCCAGCAGATTCCAAATTCATTCAGTTTCAGTCCAGTCAACTTCTAACAACAATTCAGAGACCTATACTTAACATTTTTGAGCAAATCATACATCTATTCCATGTAAAATTTTATCCTCTACAACTTTGTATAAGAACACGTTTTCCAGAAATGACTCTAACATGCTCGATTTTCCAGATTTCTACAGGGTATCATACAAGTACGAATCTGGGCAGATTCATACCTAAGTTCATGTTCATGCTTTAATTTCCAGAAATTATTCAAGTCTAACATGAACCCAGCATTGATAACTCATAATAAAACATTTATAACATATTTTTTTAGTGGTTCAAACCCAGAATCATCAAATACAAAAAAAAACATCATAGGAATCGGGTAACATATGATGTACTTACTTGATATATGCCTACATGCATGATCCTAGGTGATCTTTTAGCTCAATTTCCAGCAAAATAAAGATGTCCTTAAGCCTAAGAATTTTAGATTTCTATCTCATCTTTCCTCTCTTTGGTTCGGCAGGTTTGCATGAGAAAGATGATGATGGAAGTAAGTGGTTTACACATGTTAATTTTCTTTCCTTTAGTGGGCTGATTATCTCTTGTATAAAGGACACATGGATTAGTTTATGTCCATGAAATTCTATTATAATTCCACTTAATATCCCACTAACATTATAATATTTAACTACTTAATTATTAGTTTATCATATTTTACTTATAGATATACTTATATGTACATTTAAATACAACCCACCGAATCATACATAAATATATATATGTATACTATTTACGTTTCATATTATCTAACTTTTATATATATATATATATATATTAGTTACAAATTAAATCTTCATTTCTTTAATTTTACATATGAACCTACATGTAGTGTTTAACCCATTTATATCTTAATAGAACATAGCTTATGTGGTTTTCATTGTAATCTTAACTAAATTGTAAATTGTTTACGCTATCCTTGTCGTTTTCTATAATTCTAACTAGGGTAGTTTTAGGGTGTTACAATTAATGTTAGTCAAATTATCGTCTACCTATTGCACACGTCCTTGTCTAGGAGTATGATGCATCGGTGACCGTTCAACTTCATTTTCGTTCAATACATCATTAACAGAGTTGGATCCTCCGTCAAACCTATCCATCCTCGACTGTAATGGCTCTAAGGCGGTAGCCACTACTCGTTGCATCATTCTCTCTAAGGCTTGCATTTGAGGAATCAGTGGATCCTGGTCAACCGTGTGATCATCATAACCTGCCATACTCAACAACAAAAACAAACAAAAGAAAACAATATTATAGGTTAGTAAAAAAAAACAAACAAAAAGGACCTCACAGCACACACAATCAAAGTCTCGCAGATGTCACTCCAAAGAATAGTGCACTAAAAAATTAACACTCAGCGCTCGTGTTTCACTCGGGAGAATACTTGAATGGCTCTTTTTGTCTCCCCTTCTGTTCTCACAACGCTCAATGCCTTTTTCCCTTACACTTTCTCGTAATCAGCTCTTTAAAGAACTAATCCAACGTCTCGAAACTTGTTACAACGGTGTTGGCTACAAGGAAACAACGGTTAAGGAAACAAAGAAAAAAAAGTGACACAAAAAAGGAAATAAGACTGAAAATTAAAGAAAAGATGAAAAGGATAATGACACGAAAAAAAGGAACCAAAAGATGAAAAATGAGGAGTTTAGAGAACCTTACTGCGAAGACGTGCTTACAACCTTCCTATTACCGAACAAACAAGCATAGTTCACTTCGGTTGATTTCCGAGCACATCAAAGTTACATAACAAACTCGTACAAATTTCATCATTTACAATAGGAACACAATAATAATACATATATATATATATAAACAATTTCGAATCTAAAATGTTTTTTTTATATTCGAATCTATTTTTTTATTTGAATCTGTTTTTTTCGAATCTGTTTTTTTGTTCGAATCTTTTTTTTTCGAATATGTTTTTTCTGTTCGAATCTTTTTTTTATCTGTTTTTTTGTTCGAACCTGTTTTTTTAATCTGTTTTTTATTTAATTCGAATGCATTTTTTTTCTTTTTTTTGACTCGAATTTGCAGAAACTTACAACGAATCCAACAACCTAGGCTCTGATTACCACATGATAAGGGGAAGTCTGCCGAAACGGACTATCCTCGTTTGTTACAGATCTAGGAGTGTTGTAGGCACGTTCCTGCAATAAAAACAACATGGAAACAACAAAAATTATACGACATATTTATGTTAAATAGGGACTTAAAGATGAACAAAATAAAAATAATAATAATATAGAGTAATATGATAATTTTGGCGTTTAGAAAGAACTTCAACGATGGTGAAGAAGGCTTCAAAAACGACCGATGTTGAAAACGCTAAACTCGAAAGAACCAGCACAATCTACTGAGCAAACCCGAATCGAATCCTTTTAACGTCGTAGGACTTGGACCCGCTAAATAGCAATTTAGGAACCCGAAGTATCAGTGACAAACAAACAAGTTTGAGTGTCGAATAGTTCTAAAAAGAACCGAAAAGAGAAAATTCTCTCAAGTGTAATTTTATTTCAAAGTTTGGTAACCTTGTACAAGCGAATTACGGCCAAATATATAGATACAATGGGGAGGTTGCCGAATTCAATTTGTGGCTGTAAATTAGCCATTTGAAATTACAATTCAAACTAAGGAAACTTCCAAAAAGGAGCGGCAATGGACCTTGGCCATGCATTTGAGAAAGGTGGCGGCAATGCACATTTAACATGTGCAAAATATGTTGAAAACTCAAACAAGCTTCCCTTGTCCTTATCCACTATCTTTGCCGCACCAAATGGGATTTCTTCTAAGGCTCGGCTGCATTGGCTATGGACACGCATGGGCTGCCTTGGTTCATTGATGGTCGAACGTGCATGGCTCACGCATGGGCTGCTGCACACATATATAAAACATTATTATAGGTTACATTATTAAATTATTCCAAACATATGTATCATATTATATACATATTTAAATATACTTAATAAGTAATATAATCTAAATATGTCACATATCAACATGCAACACATTATACGTCCTATTATTTAAGGCACAAGTATTATCAAATGATTCAGAAATATTAGCACAAGTAAGGAACAGAGCTTCCCTGAAACGTTGCGCCCTAGATCGCGTAATTGGTCCTAAAGGTAAGACCTCCGGATCAACAACATGTGCTGGTGAAGATGTGCTCACATCATGTCCCCGTATCGTAACGATCTGCATTTAAATGTTAGTTGGGAAATAATCGTTGGGGGTTTTTGACTATTGCGGTCGATGCCATGTAGGCGTATCAAAACGGCGTAGCCCGTATCGAAACGCTTGAAAAAAATCTCATCCAGAAAAGACCGTTTCGAAACCTGTTTCGAAACGTTTTGACACTGTAAGACACCGTATCGAAACACCTGGATGGTTTTGTTTAAATTGGCTTTGAAAACATGTAAAAACCTCTTAAAACATCCCCTAAACATAGTTTCAAGTTGTTTGGACTTTAGAAATAGTTTTGAATTCTTTTTAACTTAGTCCAAAACATTTTTCAATTATTATATCAAAACATTAGTTCTGCAGATTGTATTTAAAGAGGCAATCTTGTATTGAGAGATATCTTTATTGCTTTAATTTCTTCTTTGTACTCTTGTGAGGGTTTGGTCAAATTTTGGGTAGAAAATTTGACCGGTATTGTAAAGGTTACCTTCTAAGCCTTGAAAAGGGGAAGATCAATTAGTGGATTTTTGGAAAATCCTTTGTGGTAGCTAAGGTAGCGGATGTAGAGTTCATTTGGAACTTGAACCACTCTAAAATTCATTGTTCTTCATTTTTAGCCATTCTACTTTCCACAACAAATTTTAAAAACCTAATTCACCCCTTCTTGGCTTTGATCAATCTATTGGTCCATTCAACAATAAGGAAATCTTATCATTCTTATAGTATTTTCTCAATTAGTACTCACTAAGGTGATTATATCAAATGCGCCAAAATATTCAACGAGACATGTCTAAATAAATTTTCTCAAAAATTTCTAAATACTTTTAGCATTTTAAATCCTTTAAGGATAAATAGAGATCCATAAATAATTAGACGCATGTAATATATTTCATACTGCCAAAGTAATTGCATCCACCATGAAGTAATTAAAACTCTTTATAAATCATAATTCAAGTAGAATTTACGACTATTTATTTGTGCCTCACTTGCATTACACCTTTACGTGTTTGGACTGTTGGTCCAAATACTTCTCTTTTAGAAGTTCAAAGCGTCTTTCTATATTGGCCAATTCAATATCTATAGTTCTTGATAGATTTTTATACAAGATCCTCGTTTTCTTTCTTTACTTCTATAGAAGTATTCTATTTAAAACTATTTGTAAAATCGTTGTCGACAACTTTTCAATTTTCTAGTTCCATTCTCATAGTAACATAACTCATCGAGACCTCTTCAAGATTTCAATATTTATTTCAGGTATCTGAAACTCTTCAAGAGTTTTATTATTAGTTATGTCTTGGGTTTCTACAGGAGCAATCACCTCTAATATATGACCATCTCATATTACTTTCCATTTACGAGAATTTTGATCATTGGAACCATTTCAACTATCATGCTTCAGGCATGATTTACATCCTCTCGCTCTAACATGTAATTTAAACTTAGAGCATTTCAGCTGGTATATGAGACTTAGTTACTCTCATTGGGTCAGTAAATATGTCTAACAGTTGACTTGTAATAACATGAATTATCTTATAAACTTCTGGTTCATATACGAGGATCTAGATAACGATAATTCATTTTCCTTTATCCATCTGATTATTATCTCCCCCTGATGTTGAGAAAAATCATGTCATAAATGATTCTCCAATTAATGTTTAAGAGTTTAAACATAAAAGGAGACTCGTACTCAATATATATTCTCAACCTTTTTTATTTACCCATTTTGTGCATTGTGGTGGAACAATTCATATCGCACATTCAAAAATTATAAAATGGGAAATGTGTGGCTTCTGACCAAAAACCTATCATAATGGGGAGTTTATTATAACTCGTTGGCTTGATGCGTATAAGTGTTGCTATATGAAAACATCATATAAATAATAACTCTTTTGTTCTCATAGTTTAGCTATTAAATAGGGGGTATCTAATTGAAATTTTGCTAAACTATATTTTTCATAATCAATAGGCTTTGTAACAACTGATATAGCCTAAAATATAAACCTACTAGCTTTTCAAGACGAATAGTCTAACTGCATAATCTGAATCCTTTTATAATCAATCTCACAAACTTCTGGTTGTAAGTTGATAAAACAATGTAGATGCATATACTAAAATCATATAAAACTTTCTACATTTGTGGATAAATGGGCCCATATTTCATTCAGATAAGCAATAAATGCAGTCTCAACTTTAGTATAAGAACTTCAAGTTCTTTTGCTAAGTGGGATTTTAATCATTTTCTTTGAAAGCAAGCAACACAAGAACTTCGTGTTCTTTTAGTAAATGGAATTTAATTAATTCCTTTGAGAAAAAGCACCACAAGAACTTCAGGTTCTTTTCATAAATGTGCATATAAATCTCAATAGCTTTCGCATCATTATTGATCATGATGGTCTAACCGATCATGCCAACTGTATACAAGTGTGTATATACATTTATGAATTTGGTAAACTAGAACATGTAATTCAATCTCACTCGTACACGTCTAGTACAACCATCAAAATTGTTCCATTGAATAGAAGTATTTAGCCCTTTCGAAACTTTCAATAGAAATTATCTTTTGGTAGCAATATATAGCTCTTCTAGAGCTTTCAACTAACTTTTTGGCTACAAGAACTTATATCCACATTGGCTTATTTCAAATGCCAAATGATAACATATGTTATCTATAATTCCAAAAAAATATTTTGCGAACTCATATTGCTCTCTTAAAATTTTCACTTCTAGTGGTGACGATATTATTACCATTAGCGGTAATTATTGCAATATTCACAATTATGCACTTTTCATAATGTGCTTTCTCTCAAGAACTTATTGCTCTTCTAGAGCATCAATACTTTTAGTACTTTGAGATATAGTACTCACAATTTTCCCTTATATTTAAATAGAAAAATATATCTTATGCTTCTGCTAAGCATAAATCGTCACCATAAATTGTATTTGATAAGTAATCGTGTTAAACAAAATAAATAAATATGATAATATATAAATATAAATATTAACATGAATATAAATATAAAATGTAAATAGTTAATGTAAATAAGCATAAAGTAAAATAAATAAAAAGACAATTAATTCTCTTCAAAGTCACGAGAATAATTAGAAGATGATTTATTCCATTCGAGTGTTATAAGAAAATTAACAACGTCCAAATGAGTTGGACTAACAATGTCCAAATAAGTTGGACCAATATCATCTTTGTCATTTTTCGCAAACATAATTTGCTTTTATTTTCTTTCCTTTATCATTCAATCATTTTTTATTTTTCCAACATACGATAAGTACGAGACCAATGGTTTATAACATCACATTAGTAATAAAAAAGATTACACTATCTTAAAATGATCTTTATCGCTCTTGTCATCCTTATAACCTCACTACCAGTGGGTAGAAGTATTATTAAAATGACCATAATGTATATATCCATGCCTCGACCATGACCACAACTTCTAATGTGGCTTTTATTCTTTCTATAATATAATCTCACATTCACTTCAGGGAATGAAGTAGAGCTGGTGGGCGTTTGAAACCTTTTTCATGATATTGTGTCTGAGGACAATATTATTTGTTGTGAAAAGTAGAGTATGCTTGTATTAACATATCTTTATCATAGATAACAAAGATTTAATCCTCGTACGCGACATTCTTAAACCAGTCCACAAGGTCCTTTAAAAACCTCCTTTGAGACCAGTAGCCTCGCAGAACGGGATGTCTAGCCAATATACTTGGATTATATCGAAATTATGTCTCTAATTGAATAATGATTTACCATGTTTGCATTCACTTCAGGGAATGAAACAGTTCCAATAATCGCATGAAATAAACATCATGCTTGCATTCACTTCAGAGAATGCCCCATCATTGATAATCGCATGGAATAAACATCATGCTTTGCATTCACTTTAGGGAATGCCTCCCATAAAACGTTTTGGATCAAGACGAATTTTCGTAACTTAAAATTAGGAGAAGTCTATGGTCGAGTTTTTCGACGAAGAAGAAAGATTGCTTTCAAGCAAATATAGACTTTATAACAATATTTTTATAGATTGAAATTCACCATGATTTATTGCACATTAAAATTATAATTTAAAGAGAAAAAAATAAAGTTTATTGATAATAATTTTCCTCTTGAGGATAATGAAGACATAACATTGACCGAAACAACTTTCTCATAATTTTTTACGTCACGTCTCTTTTCAAGCCATTTAAGCATATCATGTAAAACTTAAAATATGGTTAAATAAAATAAATAAAAATTCACCATATTATATATCATGAATCAATAAAAAATATACTTATCTATAAATATACTCAAGATAATCATCTTCTCCCCCACGATCCTCTTGATATGGATTTGGGTCGCTTGAAAGATCAATTCTTTGAGCGAGATTGGATTCAATGCGGTTAAGCATGCTTCCATTATTTTCAAAAAATAAAATAAAATATAAAATATAAAGAGAGAGACAATCAATAGCTAAAAAAATGAGAGAGAAAAACTTATCTTTAGTTTCATTCTATAATCGAATTCATTCTTTTCGGTAACTTCTTTTGGATTCGCACGATGAAGATCTTAGTTGCTTAGAGTCTCATGCTGATAACGTGTTGTGAATAAAGTAAAGAAGAACAATAATAAGAACAAAGAACAAGAGTGGAAGAACAAAGAGATGAGAGGAAGAGTGAGATTTATATTATTCTCAATACTCAAGTGTATACAATGCCTTCATTAGATCATTTATTTATAGGCATAAGAAGTACATAATACATTAAACTCTAATTAATGAAGATAATATTTCTAAAGATAAAGTAAATCAAATCTCCTTGATAAAGTCCTTATCGTTATAGGCATCCGCATAGATAAATATTCATAACAAATATTCATATTTTATATTTTTATGTGCAAATTCAAATAAAAAACAGGATATATATTTACTATTGATATTTTTTTGACATAAATACTGGTTGCTTTTATTAAATAAAGTGACGTGAAAATACAAAGCAATAAAGCTTTAAAAACCCAGCAAAATAAAAAAGTAGAGAACAAATGGAATAAAACAAAATAAAGAAAATCAAGCGAAACCGACGATTATTCTTCCCACCACAAGCAAAGCTTCGAGAGAAAATTAGAGGAGACCGAGAGAAGAAGAAAATTTTCATAGATGAAGCATCTACGCAAAAAACGATCTGAAAAAAGATGGGTTAAAGATGATCGATACATCTCTTTTCAAAAGACACCAGACTCACTGCCGAAGGAGGAACTTCCTCAATCCAAAAACGGTCAATTAATCTTTGAGAAACGTCGGCAGCGATGGCATAGGCTACATGATTTCTGGTGCGAGGGACGAAACTAAACTGACATGCAAGAAGAGATTTTACGCATTCCTTCAATTCCAAGATAAGTGCACTAATTTATGAGAAATCCTCATTTTTGGACTGCAGCTTTTTGATTACTGATAAACAATCTCCCTCTAGGATTATTGATGTGAAACTCGTATCAATTGCGAACATAATCGCGTGAATTGCTGCCCATGCTTCTGCAACAAAAGAATTCGAGGCCCTATGAATATTTCTGCGAAAAGCACCCAGAACATCCCATTCATGGTTTCGAATCACAACCCCAGACCATGCCTCACAGCTATTAGGTAAAAATTTAGCATTGAAATTTACTTTTACCTATTGGGTATTCGGTAGTGACCATTTGACTGCAATATGCTGCAAATTATCTTTAAAACATAGTAATTTTGCCTCCAATTCAGTGTTGTATTCTCTAACAAATGCGACAATATCATCCTTTGTTTGAGAAATCCCCTCATGATATGTTTTGTTTCTAGCGTACCAAAGAGACCATATGGTAATGATAATCTCTCTATGTTTATGAGCTGTAGAGTATTTAAAAACCCATGATAGCTATTCTTTAAAACTAAGGGCAACAATTGAACTAGATCAAGAATAACCAAATGTACCCCAGACAGATCTTTCTAGAACACAATCATAAATGGCATGGTAGACATCTTCAGGAGCTGTAAAACATATTGGACAGAGAGGATCAGATGCTACTCTTCTTAGGTAGAGGTTACCTTTTGTAGGAATAAAATTTTGGTAGCACTTCTATGTCTGTAATTTGACCTTAGAAGGACAATTAATCGACCACAATTGTTTATAATAGAATTTTTCTTCTAACTCCACTTGATTAGGGGACTAAAACGAGTTTATAACCACTCCTTACTGAGTAAACACCTGAAGGTTCGCCAGACCAAACCATATGATCATTCTGAAAATAACTTGAAAGAGGTATATATAAGATTCGCTAAGCTTCCCTTGTTGTGAATAGATTACGAATTAGATTCTCATTTCATTCTCTATACACTGAAGAGATAAGACCAGAGACCTTAGAAACTAGACTCAATTCCGGTGATTCAATTATTTGCAAAGATGATCACGACAACCAATAGTCATTCTAGACCGAGATGGAATTGCCCGATCCCACCTTCCATCTCATACCCATCTCTAACAACCTTTTGGAACTTCAGATACTTCTCCAAATTAAGGATGGTTGTGATCCTAGTTTGGAAGACAAGTTTGACCAACGAAATATTTCGCCTTTAGAACATGACCTACTAAAGATGCGGGTCTGATTACAAGATTCCACCCTTGTTTAGCCAATAAGGCTACATTGAATTTCGAGAGATCTCGAAAGCATAAGCCCCCTTCCTCCTTCGAATTACATAGCCTAGGCCAAGAACACCAATGAATACCTCTTTGATTACCATCCTTTTGCCACCGGAATTTTGCTATTATAGACTACATGCCCTTGCAAAGAGTTTTTGGTAATAGAAAAACACTCATTCTGTAGAATGGAGTTATTGAAGCACTAACTTTATGAAAACCTCTCTTCCTCCTTGAGATAAAGGACAAATACTCCAAGTGTGTACTTTAGAATTCATCTTGTCATATAGGTGACGAAAAGCCTTCATCTTATCTTTGCCCACTATTGTAGGGAGACCAAGATACTTCTCCGGGCTTGAAGAATTCTCAACCCCAAGAATCCTTTTAACCTTACTACGATTATCCTCAATCACATTAGACGAGAAAAAGAGGCCTGACTTGTCAAAATTAACAAGCTGTCCAGAACTGTTGGCGTAAATGGCAAGAATGTTTTTCAAATTCGTCGCTTCTCTAGCGGTAGCCTGCCCAAAGATAAGGCTATCATCAGCAAATAAAAGATGAGTAATCGTAGGAGCATACCGATTAATTCAAAAACCACTAAGAGATCCATTTTGAACTGCTTTTCTTATAAAGACGATAATCATTCACTGCACAGAAGAAAGAGTAAAGGGCTCAACGAATCTCCCTGATGAAGGCTATGCGAAGGGGAAAACGCTTGCCGATAATTCCATTGATCACGATAGAATAAGAAACAGTACTTAAACAATTGGCAATAATTTGGACCTAATTTTCAGCAAATCCCATCTTCTTCATGACAACCAAAACAAAATTACATTCGACCATGTCATATGCCTTACTCATGTCCAATTTTACTGCAAAAAGTCCAATTCGTCCCATCCTCTTCTTTTTATAGGAATGTGGGATTTCATAAGCCATAATAACATTGTCTGTAATGGAACGATTTGGGATGAAGGCTGATTGTGCCTCATCAATAATATGGTCCAGCACTTCTTACAGTCGGTTTGCAACCATCTTCGAAGATACCTTAAAGAGCATGTTGCACAAACTAATTGGACGATAATGGCTTCATATTCAAAGGAGATTTAGTTTTCGAAATAAGAACAATATGAGTGCAGTTTACCTTATTCATATCAAAATCTCATCGAAGCAGTCCAATGCAAAAATTAGAAATTGCATCACCTATAATATGCCAAAAGTGTTGATAGAAAACAGCCCCTAAACCATCTCCCCCCCCCCCCCCTCGCCTTCAAAGGACCCATCGATTTTACAAATGCGAAAACCTCCTCCTTAAAAAAATCCTTCAAAAGAAAGGAATTCATATCATTGGTAATACTGTGATTAATACCATCCAAGATAACTTCACTCGGAATCGAGTGTTGAGAAGAGGAAAAAGTGGAAAAATAATTCTCGGCAACATAAAAAATCTCATTAATATTCTCAACTTTGGTTTCATACTCATTCTCCAAAGATGATATCTTATTCACCCTTCTTCGATATGTAGCAAATCTATGGGAAAACGCCGAATTTGAGTCACCATGTTTGAGCCAATTCGCTCTAGCTCTTTGTTCCCAATAAATTTCGGATTTGTCACATTCAATATTTAGGGCCAGTTTTGTTTCGATAATCTCCTCAAGCACTTAGTCCGAAGGGTCTAAAATAGATAGTTGTTCAAGGTGATGCTTCAATTGGCTTGTAGTGATTTTTCGACTGACTCACAATCTTTTAATCCAAACATCAAGTCCCTGACTAACTGATCGAAGACGCTCGAGAACAGTACCCACTGAATCACCCCAAAGACGACAAACTTCATCCTCACAAGATTTCTCCATGAGCCAAGCCGCCTCAAAATGGAAATGCCAAATGTCTCTTCTCGGTAGCCGTCCCACATGTGCTCAATAGTAAAGGACAGTGATCAGATATTGAATGCGTCAAATGGGACAAAGAGAATTGTGGAAAAAAAGACCACCAACTACCATTTTCCACCCCCTATCAAGTCGTTCACGAACATTTGTAGATTCAAAGTTGCCTCTTTCCCATCTATACCATCGACCACTATATCCCAAATCTGATAGTTCACAATCCTCAAGAGCCCGTTGAAAAGAATCCATTTGTGCCTGATTTCTTATGCGACCACTAGCCTTTTCGAAGGTGAAAAGAATCTCATTGAAGTCTCCCAAAATTGCCCACGATAAAGAAGGATTATCATTTAACTGTCTCAACAAATCCCATGATAAATGTCTCCAGTGCTCATCAGGTTCCCCATAAAACCCTGTAAAGCGCCATGCGCCACTCATAGTGTTCGAGTCATTTAGGAAAATTACATCAATATGTTTATCTGAAAAAGAATGAAGAGCCACGTTACAATTATGTTGCCAAGATAGACAAATTCCCCCACTTCGACCTCAAGAACTGACTTCGATACCATTCATATAACTGCAACTACGTCTAGCTTTCAACATATCCTTAGCCTGTAATTTCGTTTCCATCAAGAAAACCATTGTAGGTTGGGTATCTCTCAGTATTTGTCGGATATGTCGTCTTTCCCGAGACTTCCCCAAGCCCCGGACATTCCAACTTAGAAGTTTCATTGTGTCCGGCTGACCTGATGAGTCAGGCCTACCGATATAACATTTTGAACCTCATCAGAATCAAGTACTGGTGAAACTTCAGAGGTTTTACCCTGACGCTTAAGTCTATCCTTCAGAGAAGCAGTAGGTATCTCCTCGCCTAAATCCATTTCTGCATCAAATGGTGGAATGGATGGGTTACCCATAGCCTTAAAGCCCAAGCCCAAACCTGTTGTTGTCCCAATAAACTGCCGAGTGGTAGTGGGCATTTTCAAAAAGGAATTGTCTCTCCTTGTAAGTTTCATATTACTCTCAACTGTCAAAATAATCCACTAGAACCCAACTGTTTAGACGCAAAATCCACCTTAATTTAAGCAGGTGAGCCAGAAATATTCACTGGTAAATTTCCTTGATTTTCAATTCCTAATTTTGCTCTATAGGAATCCCACCAATTAATTTATTTTCCACCATCCTCGTCCTTGAGCAGAGACTTGTTTGAGAATTACACCGCCACACCGGAGCCCGAAGGGAAGCATCCCACTGCAAATTCACCTCATATTTATCCTGTAGAATATGGAGAGGGTAGAAACCATCACCATGTCCCAATTTACCACAGCGAAAACAAAATAGTTTAAGCTTTTCATATTGGAACTGAACATAAGTGCTTCCTCCATTCGACAATTGAATTTTCTTCTTCCTTTTTAACGCGTGACAGATATCAATCTTAACCCGAAAACGAATACTACCTCGAATGCCTAAGGTAATATCTCTGGTATCATATTCAATAAAACTTCCAACAAAATTACCTTGTTGCTTTGCAACGGACTCAGATACAAAACCAGACGGCACATCATTCGCTAATACCCAAAAAGTGACAGAAGACAAGGTTACCATCATGGGATCTTCACTATCGCGCAATCTATGAAGCACCAACAAGTGATTATTGAAGTACCATGGACCATCAGCTTCGATCCGATCAGCATCAATCGAATGATATAAACGAAAAAGAAAACGCCCGCTGCCCAGATCTGAAATAGCAATACCACCGATCGGATGCTAGATGCTTGCTAAAGTTGATCGCATCGACTGAAAATGAATAATATTGGTCATAAGAAAAGCCCCGATAAAACAATTCTCAAAAGAAATTGATTTCTCTACAGATCCGGGGTCAATTGCAATAGCGATTTCATCATCATCTTCAATTGATAGATCCGTCAACTCATCAGTAACCTCAGCGATGATAAGATACTATTGAAAATAGAGGATTACAGTGACCACAAACCAATAAACAACAAGAAAACAAAGAAGAAGACGTGTTGTTGCGTGTAAATAGAACTATCGCAAATAGTGCAAGTGTACACGACGCAAGTAATAAAGTGATACTAGAGTATCGAATATCGTCTCCATAAGGACTGGAAATAACTCTATCCTTGAATTGCTGCACAAGAGAAAGAAAAAGTTTAAATGAATGGGTGAAATAATCTTGAGTAAAACTAAATTAAAAGATAGAGGAATCGGATTTAGAGAATAGGCTGGTATTGATTTGCTCAGTAGTGCAGGTGTTGCACTGTTAGAGAAACTTTTGTTGTCTGACGTCGTTCATGTCGCGACAGCAGCTGTCGCGGCAGCGATCAACAACTCTGTACTTCAAGCTTGCTAAGAATCCCTGTTATGACTTGTCCTATCTCTAGGTCCAAGTTCTGTTGATGAACACTTCTTGGATGATACCTCACAGCGTGAATCAAAGGGTGAACACCAATGTTATTGAATCCTTCTTTAGCCACTTAACCTTGTACTTATTCCTAAGCCAAGATGGTTTAACCATAAACTGGAAAACACATATTTACTCCTTTCGTATGCTTGACTCTCCCGATATCAAACAAATGGATAACCTCACAATGCTCTCCCGATGCTCTTATGAGATATGAAAACTAGAGTAAATACACTTGAAGTTTTTATTACTTGAACAGAAAATCCCTAAAATAATACAATCCTTGCAACTACTTTACAAAATCATCCCTTAGCCCTAGGGGGAGTTTAGAACATGGTGGAGAAGGGAAAACAACAAGGCTTTTGGGGGAAGTCGGCTAGGAATGAGATATCCTTTCTTTAGGTCGAAGTACATGCCTTTATATAGGCCTTGGGTCCAAGTTTTCTAATATGGCAAGAATACAATTTTGAATTAAAGTGCAACTCTATTAAAGACTAAATCTTCTGAGTAGATGCCTTGAATTCGTCCTCTTTTCTTGCCTTGAGTTTCTTCCTTGAACTTTGGCCTTGGCCTTCATTCTGCTTCAGGGCTTAGAAAAATATGGAAGTGGTCCAGGACAAACCGACTTGAAATTCTCTATATGTCGAGCTCTACTTCACTTTTCCACCTCAGCATTCCCCTATCGTCATGGATGCCACGGCAGATGTCACGGCAGCCTTTGCTTCTCGACTCCAGCTCTGCAATTCGCCTATGCTCCTTTGTTACCCTGGGTCTGCCGCAGTAGATACCTGCAAAAGTAACCAAAATCAGCTGCAACTATGCAATTTTATCTAATTGTGATGTATATGCAAAAATCTATCCTAAATACAATGAATCATGCTTGAGTGCAGAAAAATATGGGTAAATGAGGGGTAAAATATAGAACCTTTATATACTCAATACACCTTAAACTCAAGTTCTTGCTTGTTCTCAAGCAAATATAACCTAACTAAAATTAAAAAATAAAACTTGTTGGCTTGGCTTAATTCAGTGTACTTCCATTACCGACAACACATTCACGATCAAGAGCAGTACCTTGTCGGGTGTTTATGGAATTATCCAGAACAATGCTATAATTCTTTTGCAAGTGTGTGCGGGTTTTGTGATCAAATATGTGCCTAGATTCCTTTAGCTGACCAGAATAGTTATGCTACTTACTTGAATTTTCTGCCAATTTCATTTTTTTCTGGAGGCAATTCTTAGGCTCCTTTAGTTTTTTCTGACTAAGACTCAACTTCATTTTTTCTGGAGGCAATTATAGGCTCCTTTAGTTTTTTCTAACTTGGAGTCAAAAAATCTTCCTAGAGTCATTGTAAGGTAGTTTTGGGGGGCAAGTGAGTCTAATTTTTTTCTTTTATTCCTTTCCTAGAGCCAGTGTTAGGCACCTCTAGGGGCAACTCAAGTGGGTAAACCTTCCTATTCTAGTTCACTATTGAAATCTAGACATCTTATGAGTCAAAAGGGTGTTTTAAAGTTCATAACTATAGCAAGGCTCTAAATAGTTCCTAAAACATCCTAAAAGCACTGTCACGACAGAGAATGTCGCGGCAGGTAAGTTCAGTTCAAAGACTTAAGCCATTTTTTGACACAAAAATAAACTTAAAATGAAACACAAATTAAAGACACAACTAACAAGTTCATTAATAGAGGGATGCCCATCCCCAAACTCGAGGGTTGCATTGCCCTCAATGCATGACAACAATGAAAATGAAAAACAAAAAAACAACATCACAAAATAGATAAAACAAAACCAAAGACAGCAAATATATAAGAAAAAGCACTTAAGTTGAGGAGTTATCGTCGTTGTTGCTGCTGATGCGGAGTTGTCGGCGGGCAGTGACCTTGACGACAGGGGCTGGTTGGGTGCTGGGAGACGGGGAGGCCATATTTTTTTGGCCTCTCGAGGTGGCTGGACTCGGGTAGGTGAGATGTCTGGTTGGTTTGGTCCAGAACCTCGAGGTCATCATCGCTGCTGCTGATGTCTGATCTGCCGTGGCAGGGTCCCTCAACGGTCTCATTCAACTTCTTCCTCTTCATCGGAAGGAAGTCTTTGGATATGTCTCAGACGACCGATGGCTCTGAGTCAGAATCGTCCTGCCAAATGAAGGAGGAGAAGAACCCTTCAAAGTATTTTGGGTCGATCTCCAGTAGAGGTTCCTTTCTTTTCTCTCCTCGGGGAGTAGTAGATCTTCTGTCGCCATATCCGGTCGTGGCAGGTGGTGATGTGGAGGCAGTAGTGGGAGTTTTGGGGCTAGCAGCGGGTGTGGGTGCGGCAAAAAGAGATTATGGGAAAGAAGGAAACTGAACGTTTGGGAAATTTAAATCAAATTTAATAAAATTTATCGTGGCGGCGGTGAAATCCCTCATAAAACCCACGAGACCGAGCTGTCATTCCTCCATCTTTTGCAACATCTTTATGATCTGGCTGGAGGAGTCTGCCGGTGCTGTTGCCGTCGTCTACTCTGGTTCTGTCGTGACAGGTTCAAGGGAGTTAGGTTATGTTTTTGCTTCTGTCGCGGTAGTGGGGTCTACGTAAGACAAAGGAGTGGTAGCCTTTAATTCCATCAGACTATCGAGGTTCTAATGCGTCCATCCCTTTTCTCGGACTCTGACATCTTCATTGATCTCCCGTACATTGTTGCCTCGGCAGAGTGTGGTGATCAGGTAGGGGAAGAATAAGGGTCCCGTTGGTCGGAGGGCACACTCAATGATGTCGTCTCAGATGTATCCGCCAACATTGATTTGCCTCTCGTTGAGGATGGAATGTACGAGGGCTAATCTCTGCCGGTCCACCGTGGTATTATGTGAGGTAGGCATGAGGTGTTTCTTCACAAAATGGTTCCACAACTTGGCTTGTGGGGTGAGCTGAGTCCTTCGAACTGTCCACCGGTGCTTGGGATCACCGTTCCATTGTGTGCCCTCTTCTGTCAGCTCTGCCATGACAGCGTCGTAGTCTGCCATCGGTAGATGATTCACGAACCTCTGATTGGCATCTTCCTTCTTGCTCACATAGAGGTCATACAACGTGTTGATGTATGCCGGTTCGAGGGAGATCTCTTTGTCTCTGTCAGTCACTGTCGGGGACGGCGGCGTAGAACTCTCGAACTAGGGTGATGTCCATCTCTTCTAGTTGGGCAGCAAACATCTGCCAGTTGAGTGCGAGGATTTTCCCGACGATGAAACCTTCAAGCCCTAATTCTCCCGTCTTTTGGGTGTAAGTGAACTCTCTTTCTTCCCACATATCTCTCTTTTGAAATGACCCATAGTACCTCTGCTCTAAGTCCACTTATACGAAGCGGCTGGGTGTTGATACGGCCGCCGTAGAGGTGGAGGTAGCGCTTTGTCGTGTTGATCTGGTAGCCATTGCAAGGAAAACTGTTGAAAAATAAAAGAGATTTTTGAAAACCTAATTTCTGAAGAGTAAGCAGAGAGAATGAGAATGAGATAAAAAATGAAATGAGAATAGGGGTTTATATAGAACGGGGTTTTATGCCCATTGGGACCGTAACGGCAGGCGCGAATAATGGGGCCAGCTGTTACGCGGTTTTTGACGCATCTGTCACGCGTTTCTACGTTTGCTGCGCGTCTGTTACGCGTTTGTGTGTATGTCGCGACAGCTCCGTGACATGTTGTATTTTCCACGTCTGTCGCTACAGCTGGTGACAGACTGTGACGACAAGCTTGTCCGTTGGGCTTTTTGGGCTGTTGTGAATGCGGTGGGCTAGTTCATTCCTCTTCTTTATTTGTTTCCTTTATTTCCTAAAAATAAATTAATTAATTAACTAAATTAAAATATTATTCCTTAAAAATAAATAAATAATTGAAATCTTATTTCCTATATAATAAATAAATAAATTAAAGAAAATAAAATAAAATTAAGTTATATTAGGGATGCCTTAAGGGGCATCTCCTAAAGTAACTACTTCCTGCATCCTTGGGTCTTCAGTCCCCCGATAATGCTTGAGTCTCTGTCCATTGACCTTGAATTGGTACTCATCCTTCATGGATTTGATTGTAATGGCACCATGGGGGAAAACTTGGACAACTTGGAAAGGGCCAGGCCACCTAGATTTAAGCTTTCTTGGGAAGAGCTTCAACCTAGAGTTGAACAACAGCACCTGCTGCCCTGGGCAGAATTGTCGTGGCAGCAGCTTCCTGTCGTGCCACTTCTTTGTTTTGTCCTTGTATATCTTGGCGTTGTCGTAGGCCATTCCTCGAATTTCCTCAATCTCATTCAAGTCCAGTAGCCTTTTCTGTCCTGCCTTATCCCAGTCCATATTTACTGCCTTGATAGCCCAATATGCTCTGTGTTCTATCTCGACAGGTAAATGGCAAGTTTTCCCATAAATGAGTCGATAGGGTGACATCCCCAATGGTGTCTTGAATGTTGTTCTGTAGGCCCAGAGTGCATCATTTAGATGTAGAGACCAGTCCTTTCGAGTAGGTTTAACCATCTTCTCTAGGATGTTCTTTACTTCTCTGTTTGATATCTCGGCTTGTCCATTGGTTTGAGGGTGGTATGTTATTGCAATTTGGTGCTTTACTCCTTATTTTCTTAGTGCAGTAGCAATTACCCTATTGTCAAAATGTCTCCCCTCATCGCTAATTATCGCCCTTGGAATGCCAAACCTTGAGAAGATGTGCATGTGAAGAAATCTTTGCACAGTCTTGGCATCGATTTTTTAAGTGGCGATTGCTTCTACCCACTTAGACACATAGTCTACTGTCAGCAGGATGTATAAATTCCCATAAGAGGCTGGGAATGGCCCCATGAAGTCGATTCCCCAAACATCGAAGATTTCAACCTCAAGTATGTTCTACAGTGGCATCTTGTGCCTTCTAGATATATCCCTAGTCCTTTGGCATTTGTCACAGCTCTTGTAAAAATCTTGTGCATCCTTGAACAGTGTGGGCAAATAGAAACCGAATTGCGGAAACTTGGCAACAGTTTTATTACCTCCCAAGTGTCCTCTATAAGGGGCAGCATGACAGTGGTGAAGCACTGCTTTCTTTTCGTCATGTGGTATGCATCTCCTGATAATCTGATCTACACAGTGCTTAAAGAGAAGAGGTTCGTCCCAATAATAATGTTTTGCATCATTTTGGAACCTCTTCCTTGCTTGGTAATTAAGCTCAGGAGGTAATAACCCACTTACAATATAATTGACAATGTCAGCATACCAAGGGGTTTCAGAAAGTTTACCTGCCACTATTGCGTGTAAAATAGTTTATCGTAATAGAGTGCAAGTGTACACGACGCAAGTAGTAAAGTGATACACGAAGTATCGGATGTCGAATCCACAGGGACTGGAAATAGCTTTATCCTTGGATTGCTGCACAAGAGAGAAATAAGAGAGTTTAATTGATTATAGAAGAATATTGAGGAATACTGAATATAAAAGATTAAAAGATTCAGGGTAAAGAAATAGCCCGGTATTGATTTGCTCGGTAGTGCAGGTGTTGCACTGTATAGAAATTCATGTTTTGTCGTCGTCCTTGTCGCGACAGCACCTGCGGCGGCAGCGGTCTGTTGTTGTCGCGGCAGCGATCACACAACTCTGTACTTCAAGCTTGGCAAGAATCCATGTTGTGGCTTGTCCTATCCCTAGGTCCAAGTCTGTCGATGAACACGTCTTGGATGATACCTCCCGGCGTGAATCGAAGGATGAACACCGATGTTGTTGAATTCTTCCTTAGCCACTTAACCTCGTCCTATCCTTAGGTCTGAGATAGTTCAACCATAAACTTGAGAACCCGCACTTATTCCTTTCGTATACTTAACTCTCACGATATTAAGTAAATAAATAATCTCACAATGCTCTCCCGATACTCTTGCAAGATGTGAAAACTAGAATAAGCAAACTTGAAGTTTATTTTATTGAACAGAAAAAATTCCTAAAAACAGTACAACCCTTGCAACTACTTTACATAATCAACCCTAAGCCCTAGGGGAAGTTTAGAACATGATGAGAAGGGGGAAAACGACTAGGGTTTTGGGGAAGATGGCTAGAGAATGAGATGTCCCTCCCTAGGTCGAATTACATGCCTTTATATAGGCCTTGGGTTCAAGTTTTCTAATAAGGTAAGAATAAAAGTTCAAACTAAAGTACAACTGTAATTAAGATTAAATCTCCAGAGAAGATGCCTTTAATTCGTCATCTTTTCTTGTTTTGGGTTTCTTCCTTGAACTTTGGGCTTAGTATTCATTCTGATCTAGGGCTTAGAAAAATATAGGAGTGGTCCACGACATATCAGCTTAATTTCCTCTATCTGTCGAGCTCCACTTTACTTTCCCCTTCACCACTGCTGTCGTCATGGCTGCCACGGCAGTGGCCACGACAGTGTCCTCCTTCCTGACTCTAGTCTTGTGTTCCAACTTTGCTTCTTCACTGCCCTGAGTCTGCCACAACAGCTACTTGCAAAATCAGTCAAAACCAATAGCAATTGTGCCATTTTATATAATTGTGATGTATATGTGAAATCTATCCTAAATGCAATTAATTATGCTTGAATGCAGCAAAAATATGGGTTAAATAAGGGGTAAAAAGTAGAACTTTTGCACACTCAACACACCCTCAAACTCAAGTTCTTGCTTGTCCTCAAGCAATTATGACCTATAAAAAAACCTTTTTGTTTGGCTTAAAACAGTGAACTTTTCCTTACCTACCATTCATGCCCTATTGCGAACATAACCTTGTTGGACATTTCAGGATTCATTCGGAACCTTGCTATAATTCTCGTGTAGTGTGTGCATGTTTTGTGAACAATTATATGCCTAGACTCTTTTAGTTTACTAGAATAGCTAAGCCACTCACTTGAATTTTTATGCCAGCTTTCATTTTCTTAGAGGCAATTCTTAGGCGCCTTTAGTTTTTCTTAGACTCGGTTCTCTTTTCTTAATTTAAGTTTGACTAGAGCCTGTTTCGGGTACCTCTATCTAACTTTTTAGAGCTGGTTTTGGGCACCTCTAGGTGTATTGAGTCTAACTTTTCTTAACTTCTTTTCCTAGAGCCAGTGTTAGGCACCTCTAGGAGCAATTCAAGTGTTTAAGCTTTTTCCTATTCTAGTTTACCAGTAGAAGTCTAGACAATATAAGAGTCACAAATGGTGTTTAAAGATCAGGACTATAGTAAGGCTCTAAATTGTTCCTAAAATAGCCTAAAGGCACAGCCACGACAGAGTCTGTCACGGCAGGTAAGTTTAGTTCAAAGACTTAAGCCATTTTTTCTTTTTTTTTCTTTTTGACAAAAATAAACTTAAATAATAATTAACACTTAGACACAATTTTAAAACCTAAAAGACACTTCATATTACTGGAGGGATGCCACCCCCAAACTCAAGGGTTGCCTTGCCCTCAATGCATGATAGCAGAAATAAAAAAGAAAATAAAAACAAAATACATCACAATAATAATAAAATAGCAAGACAACAAAAATAAGAAAGAAACTTAATTTCAAGAGTTGTCATCGCTGCTGCTGCTGCTAATCTGTAGCTGTCGGCGGGTAGTGACCTTCGTTGTGGGTGCCAGCGGAGTGCTCGGAGAGGCCGAGGCAGTTTTCTTCTTGGCTTTCCTTGGGGGTTGGATACGAGTGAGTGAGATCTGGGGTGGCTTTTCCAGCACTTGTACCTCATCTGATGAGCTGCTGCTACTGCTGTTGCTACTGTGAGCAGACTTGCTCTGGCCGGATGATCCTTCACCAGTGTTGGGCTTCTGCCTTTTCATAGGAGTGAACTCCTTGGAAAGGTTCCTCGCAACAGATGGCTCCCCGTCAGAGTCTTTCCAGATAGATGAAGAGGAGAACCCTGCGAAGTAGTCGTCATCGAGTTCTGGTAGTGGCTCCTTTCGTTTCTCACCTCTGGCAGAGGTTGTAGCAGTGTGGCTGCCGCCTTCAGCTATCGTGGCTGTTGTTGGAGTGGATGAAGCAGATGGTGTTTTTGGTGTGGTAGCAGGAGTGGGAGTAGGGGTAGGTGTAGGGGTAGCAAAGTATTGCTCTGGGAAAGCAGGAAATTGTACATTTGCAAAATTTAAATTGTTTTGAATGAAATGTACTGTGGCTATCGTGAAGTCTCTGACGAAACTCATCAGACCAAGCTGTCGTTCCTCCATCTTTTTCAGTGTGGCCAGAATCTGAGTGGAGGAGTCTGCTGCTGTTGGCTGCTGCTGCTCTGCGGCGGCAGGTTCTGGCTGAGTGGGCTCTACTAGCTCCTCTACTGCGGTAGACGGGTTGAAAAATGAGAGTGGTGTGGCTGCTTTAAGTTCCATTAAGCTGAAAATGTTGCACTTTGTCCATCCCTTCCCTCGGACCTTGAAATCTTCGGGGATTTCTAGAACGTTGTGGTCGCGGCAAATCTCGATGATGAAGTACGGGAAGACAAGAGGTCTCGATGGTCGAAGGGCACTCTCCAAAGTCCCCTCCCATATATACCGACTGACATTTATGGGTCTCTCATTTAAAATGGAATGAGCGAGAGCTAACCTGAGTCGGTCAATCGTGTTGTTGTGGGAAGAAGGCATTATCCTCTTCTTTACAAAGTGGTTCCATAGTTTTGCCTCGGGAGTGAGTTGAGTGTGTTTCACCGTCCACCGATGCTTGGGGTCGGTATTCCACTCTATTCCTTCCTCTGTTACCTCTGCCATCACAACATCGTAGTCTGCCAGTGACAGACTCTCTACGAACCTCTTGTGTTTGTTCTCACTTTTGCTGACATAGATGCCATAGAGGGTATTAATGTAAGCTAGCTTGAAAGTAACTTCTTTACCTCACACTGTCACGGTCTTCGTATCCTTGCTGTCGACAGCATCGTAAAATTCCCGGACCAACGTGACATTCATCTCTTTTGGATGGGCAGCAAACATCTGCAATTTGAGGGCCTTGATCTTTCGTGCAATAAACGGTTCGAGCTCGAAGTCTTCCGTGCGTTTGGTGTAAAGAAATCCTCTTTCTTCCCACATCTCCCTCTTTTGGAAGGAGCGGTAATATCTGTCGGCGGAGTCGGTTGAGGCAAAGCGGTTAGGGATGGCACTGTGGCTGGGTGTGCTGGCTGTCGCGGCAGTGCTTCGACATGTTTGTCTGGTACTCATAGTTGCAAGGTTATGGAAAATGAAAGGAATTTGAGATCTAGAAAGAAAGCAAGTTGAGAGAGTAAAAGTGAGGTGAAAAATGAATAGTAAATGGGGTTTATATAGATGAATGATTATCTGCCCGTTGGAGCTGTAACGGCAGGCGTGAATAACGGGGCCAGCTGTTACGCGGTTTTTGACGCGTCTGTCACGCGTTTTCGTGTCTGCTGCGCGTCTGTTACGCGTTTGCGTGTCTGCCGCGACAGCATGGTTACATGTTGTATTTTCCGCGTCTGTCGTGACAGCAGATGACAGACTGTGACGACAGACTTCTCCTTTGGGATTTTTGGGCTGATTCAATTCTTCTCCTCTCCTTGTTTCCCTTATTTTCTAAAACAATTTAAAATAAAAATTTAGTTCCTAAAAATAAAATAATTCTTCATTCCTAATAAATATATAATAATAATAATAATAGTTAATTAATTAAGTTAAATTAGGGGTGCCTTAAGGGGCATCTCCTAAAGTAACCACTTCCTACATCATTGGGGCTTCAGTCCCTTGATAATGCTTTAGTCTCTGTCCGTTGACTTTGAATTGGTGCCCGTCTTTTATGGATTTGATCGTGATGGCACCATGGGGAAAAACCTGCACAACTTGGAATGGGGTGGACCATCTAGATTTAAGCTTTCCTGGGAAAAGTTTCAACCTAGAGTTAAACAACAACACAAGCTGCCCTGGGCAGAACTGTCGTGGCAGCAACTTCTTGTCATGCCACCTCTTGGTCTTGTCCTTGTAAATTCTTGCGTTGTCGTAGACCATTGCTTGAATTTCTTTAATTTCATTCAAGTCAAGTAACCTCTTCTGTCCTACCTTATCTAAGTCCATGTTTACTGCCTTGATAGCCTAGTAAGCTCTGTGCTCTATCTCAACAGGTAAATGGCATGTTTTTCCATATATCAGCATGTAGGGTGATATTCCCAATGGTGTCTTGAATGTTGTTCTATAGGCCCAGAGTGAATCATTGAGGTGTAAAGACTAGTCCTTTCGAGTAGGTTTAACCATCTTCTCAAGAATGTTCTTTACTTCCTTGTTGGATATTTCAGCTTGTCCATCAGTTTGAGGGTGATATGTTGTTGCAATGCGGTGCTTTACGCCATATTTTCTTAAGGCAACAACGATTACCCTATTGTCGAAATGTCTCCCTTCATCACTGATGATCGCCTTAGGTATGCCAAACCTGGTGAAAATGTTTTTGTGCAGAAATCTCTGAACAGTCTTGGCATCGTTTTTCTGTGTGGCGATCGCTTCAACCCATTTGGATACATAATCCACTGCCAGTAGGATATAAAGATTCCCACATGATGCTGGGAACGGTCCCATGAAATAAATCCCCCATACATCGAAGATTTCGACTTCTAAGATGTTATGCAGTGGCATCTCATGTCTTCTTGAGATGTTCCCAGTCCGTTGGCACTTGTCACAACTTTTGTAGAATGCTTGGGCATCCTTGAACAGCGAGGGCCAATAAAAACCAGATTGCAAAACCTTGGCAGGGGTTTTTTTCCACCTAAGTGTCCTCCATATGGTGAAGCATGACAGTGGTGAAGCATAACTTCCTGCTCCTCATGTGGTACACACCTCCTGATGATTTGATCTGCACAATGTTTGAAAAGAAGAGGTTCGTCCAAATAATAATGTTTTGCATCATTTTGGAACCTCTTCCTTGCTTGATAATTAAGTTTAGGAGGTAGTACTCCGCTAAATATGTAATTAACGAAATCAGCGTATCAAGGAAGTTCAGAAAACTTACTTGCCGCCATGGCTGTCGCGGCAGTGCTTGTGGCAGCAAACAACTGCTCGTTAGGGAAAGTCTCCAGTATGTGGGTCTTGTCTATCAGTAAAATTTTTCCCATCTCTAATCTTGACCAGTGATCTGCAACTTGGTTCTTTGTCCCCTTTTTATCTTGATTTCAATGTAGAACTCTTGCAGCAGCAGAATCCAACGTATCAGTCTAGGTTTTGCATATTTTTTAGCGAACAGATACTTCAATGTTGAGTGATCTGTATGTACCACCACTTTTGTTCCAAGTATGTACGAACGGAACTTGTCAATCGAGAACACCACTGCTAACAGTTCATTTTCTGTTGTGGTGTAGTTCACTTGGGCATTATTTAGTGTTTTGCTGGCGTAATAAATTACGTGGAATAGCTTATCCTTCCTCTACCCAAGTGCTGCCCCTACAGCATAGTCATTGGCATCATACATAATTTTAAATGGCAAACTCCAGTCTGGTGGTTGTACAATTGGGGCTGTTACCAGCTTTTCTTTCAGGATTCTGAATGCCTCAGTACATTCAGTATTGAAGTCAAAAGGACGATTCTGTTCTAGTAAGTGGCATAAAGGCTTGGTAATCTTCGAAAAATTTGCAATATACTTTCGATAAAACCCAGCATGCCCTAAGAAACTATGGTGGGTGGCGGCAGTTTTTCAATTACTTCTATCTTTGCTCTGTCGACCTCTATGCCGCGGCAGCTTACCTTGTGGCCTAGGACTCTCCCCTCATCCACCATGAAGTGACATTTTTTCCAGTTTAATACCAGGTTCGCTTTCTCGCATCTTTCGAGCACCTTCTGTAGGTTGCCTAACAACCTTCAAAACTGTCCCCAAAGACAGAAAAATTGTCCATGAATATTTCCAGGAAGTCCTCCACCATGTCGGAGAATATCGCCATCATACACCTCTGGAATGTTGCTGGTGCATTGCAGAGTCCAAATGACATTCTCCGGAAGGCATAAGTGTCGTATGGGCAAGTGAAAGTTGTTTACTCTTGATCTTCCGGTGCGATAGCTATCTGGTTATAACTTGAGTAACCATCAAGAAAACAATAATAAGGTTTCCCCACTAATCTATCAAGCATTTGATCAATAAAGGGTAGGGAAAAAGGTCTTTCCGGGTAACTTTGTTAAACTTCCGGTAATCCATACAAACCCTCCAACCGGTCACAGTCCTGGTTGAGATTAGTTCGTTCTCTTCATTTGTCACCACAGTTATTCGTCCCTTTTTCGGAACACATTGCACCGAGTTCACCCACTTACTATCCGAGATGGCATAAATTATCCCAGCATCAAGCCATTTGATAATTTCTTTTCGAACCACTTCTCACATAGCATCGTTTAAGCGTCTCTGAGCATCAATTGTCGGCTTATGATCATCCTCGAGGAGAATTTTGTGCATACATAGTTCCAGACTGATGCCTTGAATATCAACTATCGTCCATCCAATAGCTCTTTTATGTTGTTGTAGCATCTCTATCAGCTGTTGTTCATGTTTCTGCATTAACTTGGAAGAGATAATTACGGGCAACGTATCATTTAATCCAAGGAAAACATATTTAAGCTGCCCTGGCAGGGGCTTAAGGTCTAAAACAAGTGGTTCTATAGTTGAAGGCTTTTGGATTATGTGTTCATTCGAGGTATAGTTTAGGGGCTCGAATAACTTACTTGGACAATTTTCTATCTAGTTTACCTCCTCATGATCTTCAATGTCAGATATGTCTGAATCTGAGGAGCTGCTGTCGTCGATGCTGCCGTGACAGACTTCCGTTCTTCTACATCAGCATGTTTAATTTCCTGGAGAACATTGAGCTTAATCTCTTGATCATTTACTCTCATTGTAAGTTCTCCATTCTCTACATCAATCAGTGATCTGTTTGTGGCTAGGAAGGGTCGCCCCATGATGATTGGTGCGTTCTCATGTGCTTCACAGTCTAAAACAAGAAAGTCAGCAGGAAAAATGAACTTATCCACTCTTACCAGAATATCTTCGATCTTCCCTTCTGGTTGTACGTAAGAGCGGTCTGCCAGCTGCAGCATAACTGTCGTGGGCCGTGCTCGTCCAATACCTAATTTTTGAAATACAGATTTTGGCATTAAATTAATACTAGCACCTAGATCACAAAGTGTCTTACCCACGAATTTGTCACCAATTATGCACGGTATGATGAAGCTCCTAGGATCCTTCTTTTTCAGGGGTGGATGCATGTGCAAGATAGTCATGCATCCTTCTATCATTTTTACTGTTTTGAATTCCCCAAGTCTGGATCTTTTTGACATAGCATCCTTGAGAAATTTTGCATAACCGGGCATCTGCTTGATGGCCTCTAGCAGCGGTATATTGATGTGAACCTCCTTAAAAATATCATAGATCTTTTTGAGCTGATACTCATGTTTCTGCTTTTGTAACCGTTGTGGAAAAGGAGGTGGAGGACGATAATCTTCTAGTCGTCCTTCACATGGTATTTGGATCTAAGAAGGCTTAGGTTCTCCATCGTTCTTGTCTTTCTCCTCTGTCCCTTCTGCTGTCATGATAGGTGTGGCGGCAACAGGTTGTTTATCTCCTATCGGGGCAATGTTCGCAGCAGATGTTTCTATGGCTGGTTCCTCAATCGGTATGACTTTCATCTCTGGCCCTGGCAGTTGTTTCCTACTCCTAGTTGTAATAGCTTTCCACTGCTCATGTGTGGGTTGTCTAGCGACCTCAGTATCGCTAGGGAATCCTCCGTTTTGCCTTGGCTTAATATGCTGGGAAACTTGACCCATCTGTGTCTCTAGAGATTTCAGTGTAGCTTCATGGTTAGTCATTCTCATCTTTGTTTTATCCATGAACGACTCAGTCTTCTTGACAAAGTGATCCATGTTTGCAATCTAAGCTCCTGTCTGTGACATAAATGTGGCCAATGTCTGCTCCAGTATACTAGGTGCGGCTGTCGGCTGCTGTTGCGGTTGCTGCCGTGTCAGGATTCTGGGTGCCCTCTAGTTTTGAGTGTTCTACACTTGAGAATTCAGTGTGTTGTTTGGGTTACTCCATAAGAACTTGGGGTCTTTCCTCCAGTTGAGATTGTAATTGTTGGAGTCGTAATTTCTTGGCTTGTTATAGTTTCCAACATACATCCTTTCCTCTAGCTGTAACGGGTAGTCTTCCGAACTGTGATTCCCACTGCAAGTTTCGCATACCTCTTCCACGGAGTAGACAGGTTTTGAATCTTTCTTTAACAAATTTTCTACTGTCTTTGTGAGGTACGCCACCTGTGTCTTTAGGGAATTGTCGGCTTCATAGTCTTTCACAGCTAGCACTCGTTTACCTCTCCTTACTGTGGGAAATTGCTCTTCATTCTTTGCTAGATTTTTCAATACTACCATGGCTTCGTCTGGATCTTTGTCCAATAACAATCCATTTGCTGCTGAATCTATTCTCATTCGGGTATGTGTGTTGGCAGCATTGTAAAATTTGATGACTTGATTCCAAACGGGGAATTCGTGCATCGGCCAATTCCCCAGAAGAGTGGTAAACCTGTCCCATGCCTCGTACATTGGCTCGTCATCTTCCTGTTGAAAATTAGCAATTTCATTACGTAATCGCTCAGATAAATGGGAAGGATTAAAATGAGATAAAAATTCATGAGTAAGATTCGCCCAAGTTCGTATTGAACCCGACGTTAATTTATTCCACCAAGTTTTCGCTCTGTCCCTCAGTGAATGAGGAAATAACTGAAGCCTCAGTATCTCCGGATTTACTCTTGGTAATCTAAACGATCCACAGATTTCTTTGAATGTTTTCAGATGTTCTATGGTATCCTCTATAGCAGCACCACTAAATTGGCCAACGGAATTGATCATGCTGAACATCACAGGTTTCAGCTCAAAATTTTCAGCTTCCACGTCTAGCAGGGTGGTCTCCAATTCCACATGATCATTGATCATGTATTCACGGCATGACCGTCGTGCGGCCACGACAGCGGCAGGCTGTCTGTTCCCTTCATCTATGATAGGACCTTCAGGATCTTCAGGATTCCTCGGGCGATTTACCCCGTTATGCATTACTTCTATATGTTCCTCAAGGTAATCGTTTCTGGCTATCAAAAGACGGACTCGGTTCCTGAGATTGCACGAGCGTTCGATTTCAGGGTCTAGTTTATACTCATGTTCTTTGCCTCGTCTTGATCTGCGCATAAGCAAACGAAAAACCTTGTGAAAAGCATAGGGTGAACAATCCCAATAAAAACAGAAAAATTAAAAAGAAAGTGCAGTAAAAGTAGGGTAAAGATATGTTGCCATTCCCCGGTAACGTCGCCAAAATCTTGTTGCGTGTAAAATAGTCTATCGCAATAGAGTGCAAGTGTACACGACGCAAGTAGTAAAGTGATACACGAAGTATCGGATGTCGAATCCACAGGGACTGGAAATAGCTTTATCCTTGGATTGCTACACAAGAGAGAAAGAAGAGAGTTTAATTGATTGTAGAAGAATATTGAGGAATACTGAATATAAAAGATTAAAAGATTCAGGGTAAAGAAATAGCCCGGTATTGATTTGCTCGGTAGTGCAGGTGTTGCACTGTATAGAAATTCATGTTTTGTCTTCATCTCTATCGCGGCAGCACCTGCGGCGGCAGCGGTATGTTGTTGTCGCGACAGCGATCACACAACTCTATACTTCAAGCTTGGTAAGAATCCCTGTTGTGACTTGTCTTATCCCTAGGTCCAAGTCTGTCGATGAACACGTCTTGGATGATATCTCCCGGCGTGAATCGAAGGATAAACATCGATGTTGTTGAATTCTTCCTTAGCCACTTAACCTCGTCTTATCCCTAGGTCCGAGATAGTTCAACCATAAACTGGAGAACCCGCACTTATTCCTTTCGTATACTTAACTCTCCCAATATTAAGTAAATAAATAATCTCACAAAGCTCTCTCGATACTCTTGCAAGATGTTGAAAACCAGAATAAGCAAACTTGAAGTATATTTTATTGAACAGAAAAAATTCCTAAAAACAGTACAATCCTTGCAACTACTTTACAGAATCAACCCTTAGCCCTAGGGGAAGTTTAGAACATGATGAGAAGGGGGAAACGACTAGGGTTTTGGGGAAGACGGCTAGAGAATAAGGTGTCCCTCCCTAGGTCGAATTACATGCATTTATATAGGCCTTGGGTTCAAGTTTTCTAATAAGGTAAGAATAAAAGTTCAAACTAAAGTACAACTCTAATTAAGATTAAATCTCCAGAGAAGACGCCTTGAATTCGTCCTCTTTTCTTGTTTTGGGTTTCTTCCTTGAACTTTGGGCTTGGCATTCATTCTGATCTAGGGCTCAGAAAAATATAGGAGTGTCCCACGACAGACCAGCTTAATTTCCTCTATCTGTCGAGCTCCACTTTACTTTTCTCTTCACCACTGTTGTCGTCATGGCTGCCACGGAAGTGGCCACGGCAGCATCCTCTTTCCTGACTCCAGTCTTGTGTTCCAACTCTGCTTCTTCACTGCCCTGAGTCTGCCATAACAGCTACCTACAAAATCAGTCAAAATCAGTAGCAACTATGCCATTTTATATAATTGTGATGTATATGTGAAATCTATCCTAAATGCAATGAATCATGCTTGAATGCGGCAGAAATATGGGTTAAATAAGGGGTAAAAAGTAGAACTTTTTCACACTCAACAGCCACCATGGTTGTCGCGGCAGTGCTGGTGGCAGCAAACAACTGCTCATTTGGGAAGGTTTCCAGTATGTTGGTCTTGTCTGTCGATTGATTCCTTCCCCATCTCCAGCCTTGACAAGTGGTCTGCTACTTGGTTTTCTGTCCCCTTTTTATCCTTGATGTCAATGTAAAATAAACTTATCCACTCTTACCAAGATATCTTTGATCTTCCCTTCCGGTTGTACGTAAGAGTGGTCTGCCAGCTGCAGCATGACTGTCGTGGGCCTTGCTTGTCCAATACCTAGATTCTGAAATACAAATTTGGGCATTAGATTTATGCTAGCACCAAGATCACAAAGTGCCTTACCCACGAACTTATCGCTAATTATGCATGTTATGATGAAGCTCCTAGAATCCTTCTTCTTTTGGGGTGGATGCTTATGCAAGATTGTCATGCATCCTTCTGTCATCTTCATTGTTTCAAATTCCCCAAGTCTGGACCTTTTGGACATTGAATCCTTGAGAAACTTAGCATAACCAGGCATCTGCTTAATGGCTTCTAGCAGCGGTATGTTAATATGTACTTGCTTAAAAATATCATAAATTTTCTTAAGCTGGTACTCATGTTTCTATTTTTGTAACCACTGTGGAAAAGGGGTGGAGGACGGTAATTTTCAAGGCGTCCTTCACATGGAATTCAGATCTGAGGAGGCTTGAGTTCTTCAGCATCTTCTGTCTACTCCTCTGCCCCTTCTGCTATCGTGGCAGGTGTGGCGACAGCAGGTTGTTTCTCCTCTGCCGGGGCAGTGGTCACGACAGGTGTCTATAAGGTCGGGTCCTCACTTGGTACTTCTTTTATTTCTGGCCCTTGTAATTTCTTTGCACTACTCATGTGTGGGTTTTCTAGTGACCTCAGTATCACTAGGGAATCCTCCATTATGCCTCGGTTTGATGTACTGTGAAACCTGGCCCATATGTGTCTCCAGAGATTTTAGGGTAGCCTCATGGTTTGTCATCCTAATCTCTATCTTGTTCATGAATGTTTCAGTTTTCTTGAAAAAATGATCCATGTTTGCCATGTATGCTCCCGTTTGTGACATAAATGTTGCCAAGGTATGTTCTAGTATACTAGGTGTTGATGCCGACTGTTGTGGCTGCTGTCGTGATAGAAGTCTGGGTACTCCTTGGTTCTAGTTGTTCTGCACTTGAGGGTTCAATGCATTGTTCGGATTGCTCCAGTAAAATTTGGGATCCTTCCTCAAGTTGGGATTGTAGTTGTTGGAATCATAATTTCTAGGCTTGTTATAGTTTCCAACACACATCCCTTCTTCCAGCTACAAAGGGCACTCTTTTGTACTGTGATTCCCACTACAGGTTTCACACACCTCTTCTGCAGAATATACAACCTTAGAATCTTTTCACTGTAGATTTTCGACTATCTTTGTGAGGTATGCAATTTGTGTTTTAACCGAGTTATCAGCTTCGTACTCCTTTACAGATATTCCTCGTTTGCCTTCTCGTCGAGCTGTTGGAAATTGCTCATCGTTCTTTGCTAACTTTTTCAACACTAGCATCGCCTCGTCTGGTTCCTTATCCAGTAATAGCCCATCGCTGTTGAATCTATTCTCAATCGAGTGTGTGCATTGGCGGTGTTGTAGAATTTGACAACCTAACTCCACACAGGGAATCCATGTATTGGGCAGTTCCGTAAGAGAGTTGTAAATCTGTCCCATGCCTCGTGCATTGGTTTGTCATCTTCCTATTGAAAAGTAGCAATCTCGTTACGCAATCTTTCAGATAAATGTGAAGGATTAAAACGAGAAAGGAATTCACGAGAGAGATTTTCCCAAGTTCTTATTGAACCTGACGTTAATTTGTTCCACCAAGTTTTAACTCTTATCTCTCAATGAATGAGGGAATAGTCGGAGCCTCAGTACTTCCGGACTTATCCCTGGCAGTCTGAACGATCCACAGATTTCCTGGAACATTTTAAGATGTTCTCGTGCATCCTCAGTAGCAGAACCACTAAATTGGCCAGCAGAGTTTATCATGCTAAACATGACAGATTTCAGTTCGAAGTGTTCAGCTTCCACGTCTAGCAGGGTAGTTTCCAGTTCAACATGGTCATTGTCTATGTAGTCTCAACAGGTCTGTCGTGCTGCTGTGGTAGCGGGCGACGACAAATCGTTCCGGGCATCGTTAGGAGGATCAACAATAACCCTGGGGTCATTGTTGTTGTTGGGGTCATCTCTCTCATTGCCTTGCCTTCCGTTCACCATTGCTTCCGGTATCTCCTCGAGATAGTTGTTTCTTTCTATCAAGAGTCGGGCTTGGTTCCTGAGTTGGTACGTGTGTTTGATTTCTGGATCTAATTCGTACTCAGGTTCTTTAACTCGTCTAGATCTGCGCATAAGCAATAAGAGAACCTTGTGAAAAGCATGGGGTAAATAACACCACTAAAAACAGAGAATAAAAATAAAGTGCAGTAATAAAAAGTTAAAAGTATGTTTTAGACTGTGAGGCAGATGAGAACGCACCAATCATCCTGGGGCGACCCTTCCTAGCCACAGACAGATCACTGATTGATGTAGAGAATGGAGAACTTACAATGAGAGTAAATGATCAAGAGATTAAGCTCAATGTTCTCTAGGAAATTAAACATGCTGATGTAGAAGAATGCAAGGCCATCACTACAGTAATCCTTGACCAACCCTGCATCAGGTCGAGCTGCCATGACATCAAATTTGGTCACTGCCACAACAGAACCACTTGTTAGGAAATTGTACACGACGCAAGAGAAAGAAAAAGTTTAAATGAATGGGTGAAATAATCTTGAGTAAAACTAAAGTAAAAGATAGAGGAATCAGATTTAGAGAATAGGCTGGTATTGAATTGCACAGTAGTGCAGGTGTTGCACTGTTAGAGAAACTTATGTTGTCTATCGTCGTTCCTGTCGCGGCAACACCTGTCGCGACAGAGGTCTGTTGATGTCGCGGCAGCGATAAACAACTATGTACTTCAAGCTTGGCAAGAATCCCTGTTATGACTTGTCCTATTTCTAGGTCCAAGTTCTGTTGATGAACACTTCTTGGATGATACCTCACGACGTGAATCAAAGGGTGAACACCAATGTTATTGAATCCTTCTTTAGCCACTTAACCTTGTACTTATCCCTAAGCCAAGATGGTTTAACCATAAACTAGAAAACACATATTTACTCATTTCGTATGCTTGACTCTCCTGATATCAAACAAATGGATAACCTCGCAATGCTCTCTCGATGCTCTTATGAGATATGAAAACCAGAGTAAATAAACTTGAAGTTTTTATTACTTGAACAGAAAATTCCTAAAATAATACAATATTTGCAACTACTTTACAAAATCAACCCTTAGCCCTAGGGGGAGTTTAGAACATGGTGGAGAAGGGAAAACGACAAGGGTTTTGGGGGAAGATGTCTAGGAATGAGATATCCTTTCTTTAGGTCGAAGTACATGCCTTTATATAGGCCTTGAGTCCAAGTTTTCTAATATGGCAAGAATACAATTTTGAATTAAAGTGCAACTTTATTAAAGACTAAATCTTCTGAGTAGATGCCTTGAATTCGTCATCTTTTTTTGCCTTAAGTTTCTTCCTTGAACTTTAGGCTTGACCTTCATTCTGCTTCAGGGCTTAGAAAAATATGGGAGTGGTCCACGACAGACTGGCTTGAAATTCTCTATATGTTGAACTCATCTTCACGTTTCCACCTCATCATTCCCCTATCGTCATGGCTGCCACGGCAGATGTCACGACAACCTTTGCTTCTCGACTCCAGCTCTGCAATTCGCCTATGCTCCTTTCCTGCCATGGGTCTGCCGCAGCAGATACCTGCACAAGTAACCAAAATCAGCAGCAACTGTGCAATTTTATCTAATTGTTATGTATATGCAAAAATCTATCCTAAATGCAATGAATCATGCTTGAGTGCAGCAAAAATATGGGTAAATGATAAGTAAAATATATAACTTTTATGCACTCAACACGTGCCACTAAGAGCAGAGAAAAGGTGTGCCACTAAGAGCAGATATTTACTATTGATATTAACTTATTGAGTATTTAAAATTTAAAATTTATTTATATCTTGAATTCAAATCCAAATGTTTATATTAATTTTTTTTCGATTAACAAGGGTTGGGAGCACCTACAACATGCCTCATTAAAAAACCTCCCTAAACCTAATGGAGGAAAAAGAGTGCATGTCATAGGGCTAAAACAATGTTTATATTAATTTAATACAATGAAATTTTATTTATATTAGAAATTTTAAATTCATATGTTATACTATAATTTGATAATATTATAAGTGTTATATTTTGATACACAAGTTGTGTAAAAAAATACACAACTCTTCTATAAAATTTAAAACTTAAATCCTAAACTATATCACCCTAAAACCTAAACCCTAAACTCATAAACCCTAAACAATAACCTATAACCCTAAACAAAATTGAAAGGAGTTAATAAAAATCATAAGTTTAGTCATTACATGAACAAAACATCTTATAAGGAGTTAATAAAAAATCTTTCAATCATTACAAAGTTGTACATTCACCGTATCACTTCTTTCTACACATTTTTGTAAAGGTATAATGTTAAAAAAATACTTCTAACGTTTGATTAAATAGTTATTTTAGTTTTTATTTTTTTGAAACAATTTATTTCTTATCGTTTTATTTTGGGTCAAAATGACACATCTACAGATGAAAGTTATTAGTCAACTAATAATAAATGATTTGAAATGACGTGACAATGTCATATAGACTAATTTTCTAACTTAAAAGAATGTCACATCAATCAAAAAATTATTTTATAAAATTATTTTTTCTAGTGACGCGTCATTTTTTCAAGTCATATGAAGTTATTTAATGTTAGTTGACTATCAATTTTCATACGTAAATGAGTCATTTTAACCCAAAAAGTACCCTTAGTATTTAATTGAATAGTAAATTTGACCTTATTTTTTAAAAAGCAATTTAATAATAAAGATAGGAAACAACCCATCGCAATTCTTCTTTCCAGTCCAACACGTCCTCACACACCATGCATAAGTGCAGAACTTTCTTCCATGTGAATCTAGAGAAGGGACACACGAAGAAAATATGGTTTCGTGTTTTCGACCAACTCACACGTCTTACAAGGAATGTCTACTGGCTACTGCAATATGCATCTTTTGTAGCCTATCACAATTGGAGCCAATACTGTCATCCAGGTAATTATGGAGTGCTTTGGTATGTTGAAGAAAAATCACACCAACTTATGCCAATGCAATTTTGACTTCACTGTACACTCATCTAGCTAGATCTAACCTGATTTAACGAGAGATTAATTGGCAACCTTGACAAAAAGCCTTGATGTCTCATTCCTCACAATCCAAATAAAACGAGGCTTGCTTTGGATGTGTCAGAAATCAGCATTTTTGAAAATATACTCCTTGAGCCACGCTACATAAAGTCAATCCTCTTGTTGAGTGTGTAAAAGTTCTATTATTTACACCCTTTTTAACCCATATTTCTGCTGCATTCAAGCATCATTGCATTGCATTTAGGTTAGTTTTCAGTAAAACATCACAAATATGTAAAAGGCACGGATTCTACTAAAAATGACTTATTTTGCAGGTTGCTGCCATCGTAGACGGAGAAGGCAGGCGCAGGGCAGAGAAGCAGAAGAGCTGAACTGGACAAGCAGACGACGAGGACGAAGCTGCCATGGAACTGTCGTGACAGCATGATGACAGCAACTTTATAAAGAGGAAAAGTAAAGTGGACCTCGATAGATAGAGAAAAATCTGCTCGTCTGTCGTGTGAAAGCCAAATATTTTTCCAAGCCCCGGATCAAAAGATATGACAAGCCAAAGCTCAAGGAGAGGAAATCCCTAGAAACAAGGATGGCAGCTGCAAAGTAGGAACTTTAGAGATTAAGTCTTTATTAGAATCTTACTTGTAATTAAAGTTATAATCCTTGTTAACTTAGAATACTTGAGCCCAAAGCTTATATAAGGGCATAGATTTTAACCTAGAAAACATCATAGATCATACCCCATAACCGATAACCAAAACCCCTCCGCCGTCTACCCGTCGCCGACATGTTCTAAAATCCCCCTAGGGCCACGGGTTGTTTTGTAAAGTAGTTGCAAGGGCTGTTTTGTTTTAGGAGTTTCCAAGTTCAATAAAATAAACTTCAAGTTCTCTTATTTTGGTTTTCAATATCTTGCAAGAGCATCGGGAGAGCATTGTGAGGTTATCTATTTACTTAGCATCGGGAGAGTTAAGTATACAAAAGAAATAAGAGCGAGTTCTCTAGTTTATAGTTGAACTATCTTGTGCCTAGGGATAGGGCAAGGTTAAGTGGCTAAGGAAGAATTCATACACATCGGTGTTCATCTTTCGATTCACGCCGGGAGGTATCATCAAGACGTGTTCATGACAGACTTGGACCTAGGGATAGGCCAAGGCAGATCTGGGATTTTTGCCAAACTTGAAGTACGGAGTTGGTGTGTTCGCTGCCGCGATAGCCAACGGACAGCCGCCGCGACAGGTGCTGTCGGCGACGGGCACGACGACAGAACTGGAGTTCCTAAGCAATTCAATACCTGCACTACTGAGCAATTCAATACCAGCTCATTCTTTCTATCTTGATAATTCTACTCTTTTATTTAAGTTTACTTTATTATTCTCGTGACAACTCTTAATTATTTCTTTACTTTCGTGCAGTGAAATAAGGTGAAGTCATTAGCCCAATCCCTGTGGAGACGATATCCGATACTTCGTATCACTTTACTACTTGCGTCGTGTACACTTGCACTACAATTGCGATAGACTCTTTTACATGCAACACCTCTCCCGCCAATATTTTCTTCATTAAGCGGAGGATACAAGTCTCGTCCTAGCATTCGATGTTCTTCAAATTCTAACCTCTTCGAATTTGGATAAACAAATATGTTTTCAGCCCAATCTAGCACCACTCGCAGGTGAGTCAGTTTTCTTCCAGAAAAAAACGAGTGCAAAGTTGATTAATTTTACAAACAAACAAAAATTATTCCCTATTACATGTGCTTTTTTGGTGGGATACATAGCCTTAGCAACTTGGGGTTCTGTCAAAGTCAATTCTCACAATTTATGAATAATACCCTACAAACAAATCAGCTTTCTAAAGCTACCCTACCCCGACCCAGCATTTGTGTTACAAATAAACCGAAAGAGCCTTTGAAAGACCGACCATAAGCTCTTCCTTGAATCCCAAACCATCCCTTTGTAACCCTAAAACTTTTTTTGGTTAGCTATTTATTGCAATTTTACTTTTAGGTGTGCATGGACGTATTAGATAATAATGTCTGTTGTCATTATCCTGGGAGGGACCGCTTGCATTCATTTGTCACCCGAAACAACTGTATATATTCAGAGTAAACACTAACAAAAACTTTACTCTTCCGAAAGCAATAATTGAGGCAAATGTGATATTTGTAGCTACCCAATTTCTCCAATCTAGAAGCATTTCTTCCGTATCTTCATTTGAATAATTAATACTACTATAGGCTAGCTATAGCTACTTAGCTAGTTGGTAGAGGTTTCTTTTTATATATAAATTCTAATCCTAATCTTACCTAAAAGAGAGGGGAAGGGAAAGCTCTAGAGGAAGAAAGGGGTACTCTTACAGTGTCTATAACCCATAACTTAAAGGAGTGTAAGGGAACAAAGATGAGCAACTTGGCCAACCGACCAAATATACTTGCTCTGTTATTGCACATTAATATTCCAAAGTATGTATGGGACCTTGTTTTGTGTTACATTTTAAGTTTGATCATGGTAATAAACTTACTCCACTTTTTTACATTCAAAGAAGGATGATGGTAAAATCAGATGGGTTTCCCTCCGTTCACGTCTTTTTCCCATTGCTTTATTTTGATGGAATGCCAATTTAGCTTCCCACCTTTTCTTAGCTTGAAAGTGAAGAATTCAGGATACAACAAACACAAAGTTAGGTTCTCACTCTTTTTCATGGTTAATATTTCATGTATAGAAATTGTCTTGCCTTTTGTGGTGTTATGGTGCACCTATTTATGTCCGACATTAAAAAATTGTGTTTAAAGCTTAAGATTAAGAGAAGAAATTGTAGTTGAATGGCTGCGTAATTTAATCAAGTAAAAGAGAAAGGGTATGCAATATATGAGAGAAAGTAAAATGTTTTCCATTCTACCAATTGGAACATAAAAAAAGGTGGTAGATTAGTGTATTTCGCATTATCGTGGTGCAACTTTCATGTTACCATATAAAATAAACATGGATGTTCCATTTGTGTGTTAAAGCAAAGCATGGGATTGGAAGGTATTACTTTCAATGACATGAACTACATCAATTATAGTAACACCAGGGGGAAAGCTGGAAATCAATTACGCAACTAGTTTTACTTTTAGCTTTCTTCAACAACAACAAAAAGTTTTACTTTTAGCTGATGCATGGTATATGCTAAAGTATATGTTCACACCATAGTTGTTTGAGTTATTTCTTCAAAAACATGTTTATCTACCAGCTTTATTAAGATTCAATGGCGGAACTTGGGGTAAGAGTTTGGGGAACTTAAGTTTTTAAAAGTTTGGAGGCTTGAGCGAAAATTTTAAAATGTTTTGAGGGTTTAACTAAATTTTTAATAATTTCGAGAGATTTAATTTGAACTTTTTAAATTTTTGAGAGGGAATTTAATTAAAAATATTTGAAAATTTAAAATTTAATATAAATTTTTAAAAATTTTAAAGGAGCCAAATTGAATATTTTTAAAATTTTAGGGGTAAAATTTGAATTTCTCAAAATTTTAGAGGGGTCATAGCCCCTCTAGTCCTTTGAAGGATCTGCCTCTATCAAGATTTATTAATTATATAAACAAGTAATTTTGATTCGGATCAATATTATCAAATAATATTTTTGAATGCCTCTAACGTCAATATTGCATCATCCTCATTTAATAATCGAAGTCCTCCTTTAAAATAAATTTTGATAAACATTTTATTTCTACAATATACAAATATTTATATTTATTCATGATTTAAAATTAAAATATTATCAAATATAGTATCGTTTATAAATTTGTTTAAATCAATATTCATTCAAATATATGTATCGTGTTTTTTGTTTTTTAAACTCAATAAAAGTATTATTCATTAATTGAGAATAAACGCGAAAGAAATTTTTTATATTACAACAAATTAGAAAATAGTAAAAATTAAAATTAACTCAAGGAAAAATGTAAAAATAAGAAACACATGATTTTTTTTATTAAACAAATAAATGCCAAGACCAATACCAAATTCAAGTCACAATCTCTAACACGCCTTGTAAAGTTAGTTTGGGTCAAATTTTCATCTTTAAATATAGTTGAATTTAAAATATTCAACAATTAGGAGTTGAGATTGAGCCTAAATAATAAGATTGAAAAAATATCAATAATTTTATATAGGGATGGGATCAACTTACACAAAATGTAAAACTCATAGTTTTACACGTTTTTTGGATCGTTGGATGGGTGAAATGGATGACTGAGATTAACTCTTTACTTTTTTTAAGTGATAATCTTCATATAACTCACTGTTAATTTTAGTCATCCGTTTCACACATCCAACGATCTTGTTGAGATATTAATTTTGATATAACTAAAAATGAAAAATATTTTTGGACTTAATATAATTTGCAAAAATATTTCAAAAGTCTATAAACTCGAAAAATATGTTCGAGAGATTTTCAAAGAGTTTTTGACTTGTTTAAATACTTTTAAAATAACCCAAGAGTCAAAAACAAACTATGAGTACCGGTACAGTTTTTCATGTACCGATACCCAGAAGAGCTCGTACCGGTACTATTGTCTGTGTACCGATACACCTTTTTGTCCCCATGATTTTAGAAATTTCAGTAGCTAAACCTCGTACCGGCTTAGTCGTATCGATACGATAGGGGCCGTATCGATATCGAATATCGTGTACCGATACTCAGTGTAATAAATGCCCAACGACTCTTTTAATTCAAAGTATGTATCGATCTGACGAGCTCATAACTGCATTTATGACTAGAATTAAAGTCTCTAACGGCTTTAATCAACCCTCAACGGGTAATAACTGTCAAAAATTTCTTAGAGGGTTTAAAAGCAAGCTTCAAGCAACCATGGAACAACAAGAAATATATTGTCAACATTCTTTGCATAGAAAAATTGTGTTTGTGCTTAAATTGTCAATTTTTTCGTAGAACACCCTTGTGAATTCAATTGTTATATTTGCTCAAGAGTTAGATTTTGGGTGAGTGCTCAATCTTGCAAAATATCAACCTTGTGAAGTTTTTCCTTATTTGCTCATTTGTACTCTCTTTGAGAAAGGTTTTAGCAAGATTTTGGGGTATAAGTCTTGGTTGTATAAATGTTATCTCTTTGAGTCTAAAAAAGGAAAGACAAATTAGTAAATTTGTGAAAAATTCTTAGTGTGGATAGTTAAAGTAGTGAAGGTAAATTTTTATTAGAAAGTTGAACCACTATAAATTATCATGTAATTTTTAATTTCATATTGCTTCCAACACATTCACTCCAAGGCCAACTCACGCCCTCTTGGTGGATTCAGTTTAAGAGATTCGAGCCCAACTGATCCAAAAAACGTATAAAAGTTTAAAACTTTTACATTGTGTAACTGGATCCCATATATATATATATATATATCCACTTACACACAAAAAAAGTTTGTAAGTTTTACACGTTTTTTGGATCGTTGGATGAAGAAAATGGATGGCTGAGATTAACTCCTTACTTTTTTCCAAGTGATAATCTTCACATATTTTACTGTTAATTTCAGTCATCTGTTTTCCGCATCCAACGATCTAAAAAATATGAAAAAATTTATCCAAATTGAAATCAATCGGTTATATATATATATATATATATATATATATGGGTTAGGATCAACTTACACCGTGTAAAACTCTTTAAGTTTTACACCTTTTTTGGATCGTTGGATGGGGGAAATGGATGGTTGAGATTAACTTCGTGTTTTTAATTCCCAAGTGATAATCTTCACATATTTTACTGTTAATCTTATCCATCTGTTTCACTCATCCAATGATCCAAAAAAGGTGTAAAACTTAGAGAGTTTTACACCGTGTAATTTGATCCTATCCCTATATATATATCAATTGGACTCATATCCAACTCAACTTGTATTGACCCAAAAATTCAAAAATTTATCCAAATCGAAACCAATCAGTTGGACATTGATTCGGTCCAAAAACCAAGCGTTTCCATATTGATCTGACTTAAAAACTGACCGATCATATATTGACTCTGTCCAAAAAAACTAATAGATCCAATAATAATCTGACCTAAAAATTGACTGATCTAATATTAATCTTACCCAAAAATCAATCTATCCAGTATTGACCTGACCCGATACCTAACTCGACAAGACTTATCATAGACACAAACTAATTCTGAACCAGTTCTGACCTAAATCGAATGTAAACTACATGTAATCCAAACTTGAATGACCTGAATCAAATTGATCCGACTAGAACCCAATCTGAATGACTCGATTACAACCTTTAATTTATTAATGGAATATATTTAGTTGAAAGCAGAGAGGTATTATGTGAATCACAATTTACGTAAAAAAAAATAAAAAGAAAACCTTAAGGTATTGGAAAGGAAAAAAAAAACCCTCGTTGAAAAGCATATGTTTTTAATTGAAGCAAAAATCACCAATCTGCAACTTGAGTGCAGCGCGGTAAACAAAATTGTCCATCATTCATGATTCAACTGGGTTGTGATCCTTTTTTTTTGTATTTGATTAATAATTAAAAATTTTAATTAATATAAAAAAAACCCTTACGATGCATGCACCTATTTCTCCGGAGACTGGTGGGATTTCAACGGCGGCACAATATTGTGACTCGAGCGGGCAGCCACCGGGAGGAGAGATAGCCGGTTCTCATCCAGGCGCGGTGGAGGCACAGGGACATGCTGGGGATATGGAAGTGCTGCCGGCTGAGAAGGCGACGGAAGAGACAGTTGCTGCGGAAGGGCTTGACGTTGATATGGTTGCTGCTGGGATGGAGCAGCCGCCTCTGGTGGTGGCTGACGGAGGGGCTGGTGCCGGAGAGATGAATAAGAAATCCTATGCTTCCATGGTGGCGGGTTCGTCAACAGGAGGTGTGGGAACTATGGCTACTGCTACCGGTGATGGACTGGAAGTTTTGGACACCGATTTTGTGGTGGATCGAACTGGTTTGTTTTCCCGCATATCTTTTTCGAAGCGAATTCATGCTCGCATTGATGATAGTATGCAGAAAACTATTATAGTGCGACCTCTTGGTCGATCGATTGGTTTCAAGACCTTGGCTACTCGTGTGCATGCGATTTGGAAGACGGAAAAGAATTTTCAGGTTATCGACTTGGACAATAATTATTTTTTGGTAAAGTTTGAATCAGTAGAGGACTATACTAAGGTTCTTACGGGGGACCGTGGACTTTGTTTGGGTGTTATTTGACGGTGCAACCGTGGAGTAGGAGCTTTTCGACTGCGGAAAAACATCCATCTCAGGTGCTTGTGTGGATTCGGTTGCCGGGTCTGCCTTATAGATATTATTCTAAGGCCTTGTTTACGAGAATTGCAGATGTTATCAGACGAGTGATAAAGATTGATTATAGTACGGCTTTAGGCGAAAGAGGGCGATTCGCGAGACTTGCGGTGGCGGTTGATTTGAGTAAGCCTCTTTTGTCTTGTATTGGGATTGACGGATTCGTTCAAAAGCTTGAGTATGAGGGACTGCATTTGATTTGTTTTAAGTGCGGCCGGTATGGACATTCTGTGGCTTTTTGTGTACATTCGGTTGGTGAGGGGGAAAATACGGATGTGCCGACGGAGCCAGCGGCAAATAGCAAGGCCGATGATTCAAATGTGGAAATAACTAAGGATGACTTGTTTGGTCCTTGGATGGTGGTTGAGAAACCCCGACGTCGAACAAATCGGGTGAATGGAGCTAGTGCAAGTGGAACTTCGGGGGAGCGTAGGGGATCTAGGTTTGAGGTTTTGCACGAGTTGCACGGGGAAGATAGTGTTATGGATGGGGGGAAGTCCAAGGTAGCGACATGAGGTAAGGTGAGTACGGAGAAAAAGGACGTGCATGGCAAGAGGCCAATGGGCCATGATACGCCGCATTTGTGCCATGCATCGAGACCAGTGGGTGGAATCAAATTTCGTGAGGTTGTTGTCGGTAAGGATGTCGAGGGAGTGGGTAGTAACGGTGGAGCTAAAGGGGTTGTGGTCAAGGGTTCTACCGCGTCCGTAGAGCAGGGACATCAAGTGGTTCAAGGAAAGGGTCATGACGAGAGTGATGCAGCGGCTAACCCGCATGTTGCCGGGAAGGCGTGTGACATCCCGCGTACCGATTTAGTTAGCAGTGGGGCGACGCCGATGATTGATGTTGTGTCGTCTATGGAGGGGGTTGACTCCCAAGCCGTTCCGTATGCACCTGGGATAGCATTGGGCTCACATAGGGCGATATCAATAAAGGAAGGGCGCAATGACTTTAAGTCGACGTCACGGTTTCGGCATGGTACTGGTTCAGGTAAAGCGGGGAGTTCGTTGTCTGCAGTGCAGCGTAAGAGTCTAAAGGTTTCGAAGAAACAAGAAACTCGAGTACCTCCTCGTCCGGTTCTTACAGAATGGGTATCGGAGCTTTTTTCGAAACTTGATCAGGCACAGGATACTTGACAACAGGGTAGCCAGGGTGCTGCTAATAACATGGGCGATCAGCTGATGGATGTGAGTCGGATTGATACTGACGGGAATGGTGGGAGCATTGGGAAGGAAAATTGCCCGCCATCTCAGTAAGCTCTGGTTTTTGATTGGGTGGTTCTCTTATTCATTTTATTTATTACAATGAATATTATGTTCTGGAATACACAGGGTGCGGGAAGTGCTGAATTCCGGCGCCATTTTAGAAATTTTGTGCGTGATAATAATCCTCAGATTGTTGCTTTGTTTGAGACGCGGGTGAGTTACGGCGAAGCTGATAGAGTAATTCAGAGATTTGGGTATCCGAACTCTTTTCGGGTTGAGGCGCGAGGCTTTAGTGGTGGTGTCTGGTTATTATGGAGGGATGGGTTGGATGTGGAGATTCTGTCTGTGTCCAATCAGTTTATTCACGGAAAGGCACGGAAGGTTAGTTCTGATACTTGGTTCTTTTTCACTGCTGTTTATGCTAGTCCTAATGCTTGTGTTAGGCGACATTTATGGGATAAGTTGAAATGTCTTGATCCGGGGGTGTGGAACCATGGGTGTTAGGTGGTGATTTTAATGCAATTCTTCGGAAAGAGGAACGTTGTGGTGGTTCTTGCGATGTTTTGGGGACTAGTCCTCTTTTCCAAGAGCTTATTGATACTTTAGAATTGACAGAGTTGGAATTTAAAGGGGATAAATATACTTGGAGTCGTGGGGATTTGTATCAACGGTTGGACCGCTGTTTGGTTAATAACGCCTGGCTTATGGAGTTTCTGTTATCGATTGTCATCCACTTAGATCGGGTTGGTAGCGATCATTGTCCGCTACTTGTTAGACAGGACGGGGGTAGGATACACACCGGCGAGAGAAATTTTCAGTTTTTATCGGCTTGGCAGGAACACTCTGGATTCCGCGAGGTACTTGAAAACGCTTGGGATGGGTCCTTATCCGTCACTACCAATGTTTGAAATTTCCAAGAGGTAATGGAAAAATAGAATAGTGATGTGTTTGGTCATATAGGGAAGCAGAAGAAGCGGTTATTAGCACGTCTTAGAGGTATTGATAGAGCATTACAACGATCGTATTCAAATTTTTTGGTTGAATTGAGATGTACTTTGAGGGCTGAGTTAGATATTGTGCTGGAACAAGAAGAATTGTTGTGGTTCAAGAAATCCCGGAGTCAGTGGATTTTGCATGGGGATCGGAACACTTGCTTCTTTCATGCTTCCACGATGGCACGGTGACGTGCTAATCTTATCATGGGGCTCAAGTCGAGCAACGGGAATTGGGAAATGGATCAGGACGTTCTACGCGCGGGGGCGATTGAGTTTTATAGGAGGCTTTTCACGGCAGATCAGAATTGTGAGGGTCAGTATCATATCCGGGGATTGTTTCCGCGGATGAGGGATGCGGTGTGGAGGTCGTTATGTGCTCCTGTTGCGAATTCTGAAATCAAGGCGGCGATTTTTGACATGGATCCGTGGAAGGCCCTGGGGATTGACGGTTTACATGCGGGGTTCTATCAGATGAATTGGGATGTGGTGGGTGATAGTGTGTGTCGATGTTTACAGAATATTTTTGTAGGGGAATCGTTTCCGGAAGAATTGAACAGAACGATTATGGTGTTGATTCCAAAGGTTGTTGCGCCTGAAAATATGAGCCAGTTTCGACCTATCAGTATGTGCTCAGTGCTTTACAAGGCTATTACTAAGGTGGTGGTTAATTGGATAAAACCTTTTTTATCAGATTGGATTTCAGAGTATCAAACTAGCTTTGTTCCGGGGCGTGCTATTACGGATAATATCGTGATTGCCCAAGAGATCATTCATTCGATGTCCAGGAAAACGGGGAAGCGGGGTTGGATGGCTTTAAAGATTGATTTGGAAAAGGCGTATGATAGATTAGAGTGGAGTTTTATTGATGATACTCTTCGGGATGTTGGGTTTCCTGATTCTTTGCGGAAGCTGATTTTAAATTGTGTTTCCAGTGTGTCGACACAGATTAGTTGGAATGGATCCTTAACCAATGCATTTTCGCCTTCTCGTGGCATTCGACAAGGTGACCCCATCTCTCCATATTTATTTGTGCTTTGTATGGAGAGACTTAGTCAGGCGATTCAGCAGAAAGTTGATTCGGGTCTTTGGAAGGGGTTCCGTTCTTTTAGTCAGAGCCCGGTTATTTCGCATTTGATGTTTGCCGACGATATGGTATTGTTTGCAGAGGCATCGATGGAGCAGTTAGATGTGATAAGAGAGGTTCTGATTGAGTTTTGCAGATTCTCGGGTCTCAAGGTGAATATGCAAAAATCTAGTATATTTTTTTCAAAAAATGTCACGCAGGATGTTCGGCATTCTTTAAGATCGGTGGTGGGTTTCTTGGAGGTCTCAGATCTTGGACGTTATCTTGGTGTACCCATTTTGCATAGGCGGGTAACTCGAGCTACGTATTCTTATATTATTCAAAAGGTACGTGATAGATTGTCGAATTGGAAGGCGAAGTATTTGTCGTTTGCAGGGAGGATCACCCTCGCAAAAGCGGTGCTTTCGGCGATTCCCTATTATGCCATGCAAACAACCAAGTTACCGGTGGGTGTGTGTAACGAAATCGAGAGGTTGATACGTAAGTTTGTTTGGGGGAGTTCATCTGATAAAAGTGGTGTGCATTTGGTTAATTGGAATGATTTGTGTAAACCGTTAGAGTTAGGTGGTTTGGGGTTCAAAAAGCTTCGCGATCAAAACGATGCGTTTCTAATTAAGATTGGGTTCAATTTAATTGCGAAACGGGATCAGCTGTGGGTTCGTTTCTTGCGTGCTAAATATAAATGTAGAGAGACTATACCGTTGTCGATTTCTAGAAGTGGTAGTTCGCATCTTTGGCGAGGGGTTTCGGCAGTATGGGATGATGTGCGTGAGGGTATAATTTGGAAAGTCGGACATGGGGGGGACATTGATTTTTGGCGTGATGATTGGGTAAATGGCGTTGGTCCGCTTAAGCATGTTGTATCACAATCAGGGATGTTACCGGATAATTTTACATCCCTCAGGGAGATGACGACGGATGGTGGGCAGTGGGATAGGAGACGCTTTCAGCACATGTTGGACGAGGAGGTTATCGATAGGATTATGGCGATCAAGGCACCTTCGGATGGTGATTTAGCCGATGGGCTTGGTTGGCGGTGGAATGCAAACCAGTGTTTCACGGTGAAATCTGCGTATGCGGCTCACCAACAGCACGCGGGGGCTTTGAATGGTGGGTTGTGGCGGTTGGTGGACCATTGGCAAGGTCAGCAGCGAATTAAAATGTTCCTATGGTTGGTGTGCACAGGAAGATTGTTGACGAATGAGGAGAGGTTTCGAAGGCATATGGCGGATTCGGCTTCATGATTGATTTGCGGGGCAAGTGTCGAAAGTATCAACCATGTTTTAAGGGAATGTTTGACGACAAAAACAACTTGGTCGAGGTTGGTGCCGGCTGCGCTTGGTGGCTGGTTCTACTCTGGTTCGATACAAGAATGGATGGCCAGAAATTTGAAGTGTGATTCGGTTTTGTGGGGGGGGGGGAAGCTCTCGATGGGATCTCCTATTTGGGATAGTGTTGTGGAACTTATGGACAGCCCGAAATAGTGTCGTCTTCAAGGGGGAGAGTAGGGAGAGCGATGAGGTCGTTGCACGTTGTATTCAAGCGCTGCAGACCACGGAACGGGCGCTGCAAACACATCGGATCGTGGCAAGGCAGCAGGTAACGACGCGCCAGCAGCAGCGAAGCTGGGAACCTCCGGCAACCACGAGTTGGAAGGTTAATGTTGATGGAGCTTGCGATGGCACGACGGGGATGGCGTCTTGTGGTGGCGTAATCCGCGATGCAACCGGACTTTGGAAAGGAGGCTTTACGAAGTTTATTGGGCGATGTAGTGCGATGGATGCGGATATGTGGGCGATTCATGAGGGATTGCGGTATGCTTTACTCTGTGATGTTGAAACCGTTGTGGTGGAATCGGATTGCGCGGAGGTTGTTCGTGTGGTGACAAAACAGGATGGTATGGCGGATTCGAATTCTATGGTGAGGCGATTCGAGTCTTAAGTGGTTTGTTTCGAGTTTGTGAGTTTAAGCATGTGCACCGAGAGGCAAATAGAGTTGCGGATGCTTTGGCGAAGTTAGGACCCTGGCAGGATTATGAGGCGATATATCTTGATTCTCCGCCTGATGCGGTGCTGGGCATGTTACACGATGACTTGCCTAATTCGATTTAATTGTTATGTTTTGATCGTATCACATTGTTGTAATATTATGGTGAGTACTCTTTTCCTCCATTTAGGTTAGGGAGGTTTTTAATGAGGCTCGCCATAGTATTTTATCCCATTGATTAATAAAAAAAACTGGGTTGTTATCCAAACGGCTATTGCGATGAGATCTTGGTACGAAAAAGTGCATTAAACGGACGGAAAGAGGGGTTGTTACTTCCAAAAGGGACCCTCAATCTCTAATTTTTTACCACAGTTTGATCTCAAGTAGGGCTATAAATAAGATGAGACATATCACGAGTTATTCGAGTTTGATTCGATCAACATTCAACTTAATTGGGGTTAATTTGATCTTGAACTCAGCTAGAGTTCTTAACGAGCCAAGTCAAGCTACTCGATACTGAACACGAAATGCTCGCGAGCTACTCGAAAATATAATATACTAAATTTTTAAAAATTTAAATTTAAATTCCTAAATCTAAAACCTAAACCCAAAACATAAGTTCTAAACCCTAAAATTTAAATCCTAAATTCTAAACCCAACAACCTAAACCTCTAAACCCTAAACTAACATCATAAACCCTAAAATTAACAAGCGTGTGTAAATTTAGTTTACACAACTTGTGTATCCAAATTTTTTCCTAATAAGGCTTTAAATTAAGCGAGGCGGGTCGCGAGCTACTGGAGTCCGACTCGATCAATATTCTACTCGATTGAACTAGACTCAAGCACGAACTCGACTCGAGTTTTTAACGAGCCGAGTAAAACTCAGATTGTTCAGGCTCGTTAAAAATTACTTAAACTCAATCTCGACTCAAATTCTTAAGTTAAGTCGAATTTAGCACTACTCGAACTCGACTCAACTCGTTTACCCTAACCTAAAAAATGGTGAAATACCCGGAATTGAAAGAAAAAAACCCTGAAATAAGAAATAATTTAATGATTTGTACAGAGAGTGTAAGGGTGACCAGCTTGAATTGGACGTATATGCAAATTTCGTTCCCACCTCACATACCTAATCAACTCTCATGAAGGAGATACCAATGTTTCTTCACTTTTTTTCGTAATTCATTTATTTTCTCCCAATTTTCCTTCTATAAATCCCTTCTCATTTCTCTCAGAAAAACCTCTTCGATTGCCCTATCTTCTCTTCCCCCCATTATAAAATCTAGCCTGTTTATTCTTTCTTCTTCGTTTCCTTGTCCCTCTGTCGGTGCTGGTTCAGCACTGTTTTTCTTGTTAGATTTGGTGTTATGGTGTAAACCTTGATGTTTGAGATTCATGTCTCCAGTTGTGAGTGAAGTACTCCGTTCGGGGTTTATGATAAACTCCTCCCTTAGACGCAGGACCCATCTCGTTCAATCTTTCTCAGTTGTTTTCCTCTACTGGTTCTATGTTTTCTCATAAATCATCTCTCCCTAAACCCTTCACTTCCATATATTACTACTCTTATCATATATAATAAATCAAATTACTCTCTGCAATTGGTATCTTTTCTTTTCTTTTTTCAAGTTTTCAGCTGTGTTTTGGGTGTAAACATATAAAAAATATGGCTTCGTCTAGTGGAAACTCCAATTCCTCAGGTTCCATGGTGCCATCGGGATCCGAAGAAGACCAGCATCAGTTGCTGGATCAGAGAAAAAGAAAGAGAATGGAATCCAACCGGGAATCAGCAAGGCGGTCCAGGATGAGGAAACAGAAGCGCTTAGATGATTTAATGTCCCAAGTCACAGATTTAGCCAAGGAGAATAACCAGATCCTCACAAGCATCACATTCACCACCCAACACTATATGAACATGGAGGCTGAGAACTCGGTCCTAAGGGCTCAGACGATGGAACTGAGTCAGAGACTGGAGTCTCTCAGTGAGATCCTCCATTATCTCAACAATGGGGGGCGGGGGTATGATTATGAAACCGAGGGCTTTGAAACAAGTGATGAAAGCTTGAATCTCCCCCATCTTAACCAGCCCATCATGGCCTCGGCAGATATGATGTTTGGATACTGAACTTGATGGTGAAAATTTCGTGGCGCTGGTTGTTTTGTAGTCTCTATCAGGTCCTGGTGTTATTATCAAAATTAGTAAGATGTTGAGTAGTGTTATTGGGACCAAAGGGGATATTTAAAAAAAACATGGGGTTTCAGATATAAAACATGGCATCAAGTGTTATGCATGTATGTGGCCTCCCTTTATTGTTTATTAATTAATTTACTTCACTCGTTTGTTGTCTTCCTCTTCCTTGAAACGTTTTTTTGTTCTTTGCACGCATCTCTCTTTCTCTTGTGAAGAAAAGTGGCAAATAATTGCTAATGCCAAAAAAAAAGGCATGATTGTTGCTTGTTCACCAAATCCATCTTATTCCAACATCGTAAAAATTCTCGACCGCATCAAGCTTATTTGTCTAGTATTCGGCAACTTAAAAGTCTGTTCGATGGATGAAAATTCTCTGCCCCAATATTAAAAGCATTAAAATTTTAAATTTTAAATTTTAATCCTAAATTTTAAATTCTAGACCCTATACTATATACCCTAAACCTTAAAAAAAACACTTTACCCTAACCTTAAAGCTTAAATCATAAACTTAATTTTTAATGTGAGAGCATAAATAAGGGCATCGAAAAGGAACAGATGATTTCTATTCCCGTTCGATACGGCGGTGCGGTTGATTAATAATACATCAGTTAATTTTATTTCAATTTAATTTTTTTTCTTAATTTAAATTAGATTTGATTATAAAAATTAATGATTTACTTGTACAATTTTAATTAAAAATATTTAAATTTGACATCCATTAATTTGTTTAGTGGCCACCCGTAGCGCAAATCTAAAAATTTATGAATGGAGTCTAAAATATTTCTTTCTTTTTCAAATGGATATACAGATTTCTATTGTTTTCTCATCTATACACTATTAATTTTTAAAGAAAAATTTAACACTAAACTAAAAAAATTCCCTAAAATGGGTGTGCAATTGTACCCCTCCAAGTTCATGTCTATCTGCCTTTAGTGGTCATGGAAACTCATATGTTATTCACTTTATGTGAGTTTGAACCACGAGATTTACATTAAGAATATTATTACAACACCATTGAATAAAAAAATAGTTTAAATATGAAATGACTTAAAATAAGTAATTTGAAATGAACATAAACTCAATTGACAATTTTTAATGACCTGAATCTAAAATGATCGGGGTCGGCAATAGAGTAGGTTGAACCGGTCAACCGCTTAGAATTTTATTTTTCCTAATTTTTATTACTTACATAGTTATAATAAAAAGGGCTTTAAAATTTAATTATAATATTAAATAGAAGCCTTCACTTTGCGCCATAAATAACAAGCAAAAGGAACAATAATATGAGCTATTAATGACTAGCAAGAAAAACAAAGATAAAAATTTGATCTGGACTATTTTTTTATTATAACGGTAACTCAAACTCCCAATCCACATAAACTAAATCCCTAAATTTTAACCCTACGTCTGATTTTAGGAAACATTTTAATAAATTACACCCACGTCTAGGAAACATTTTTTTGACAAATTTTAACCCTAATCCTACCTAGAGGGAAGGAGAGTGAAAAATTCTAGAAGAAAGAAAGGGTGCTCCTACAAAGTCTAAAATTCATAAACTAAGGGAATGTGAAGCTTGCTCTACATCTAGGAAAGAATTAGATTGCAAGCAAATAAGCGACCATTTTAAGCGCACAGCTGGAACCCCATTCCCTTCCTCAAATTTGTAATGATAGAAAAACAAGACATTTTAGACATTAATATCACCAACATCAAATGCATCAATTACAGTTAATCAGAAAAGATGATCATTATAGGAAAAGGTAATCAGTGAAGCACTAATGATAACCAAAAACAAAACGATAGGAAAAGTGCAGCACTTGAGATGGAGCGAAGGGGGAGGGGTGCAAAGTGGGGACAATGTGCTAGGATGAATACCCCATATTGAATAACTTGATGGTTTCCATATCACAGATGTTGCCACAAGGCAATGTTCCACTTCAAACATCCATACATGGTTGACATGTTTTCCATACAAAATAAACACATCATAATTTAAATTCAGAATAGCTTCAGCCATATGTTTTCACTTAATCATATGGAATTTGGATATATGCAGCATCGCATACAAATGGAATGTCCGCATACATACCAGCAAGTGCACATCGTATGCACTCCAAAACGGTAAAGAGGTAAGCAAATGCCACAGCCGTCCAAAAGTGCATCCCAAACTTACCCCAATAGATTGCAAGTGGCATCCACCGGCTCACGGTCCCAATCACCTGCAAGGCAATCTCCAATAACATGCCCATCACCACGTGAAATCTGAAAAAGTGAGGCCACTCTTTCCTCCTCACTATCCCCAGATACGCGACAAAGAAATATGCCATCAGGAACCAGCTCGGCAAACTTCCAATGGCTCCAAGGAAAGGATAGGTCAAAAACTCAAAGTCTTCCAAGAAAGGGCGTAGATGATATGCTGTCTCAGCATACATCCATGTCTCATGAAGAGGCATTAAATAGGGTAGGCATGCTAAAGTCCTCCACCACCATCTGGGCTTCTTAGTCATCGGAGGAAAACGAAAACTGTACGGAACATCCTTTGATGCTCGAGGCACCAAATTAGATTTGCGACGCCTTGGTAATGATGGTAAAGCTTGTGACAGACAACCTTGATCCCCACTCAACAATGGAGATGATGCAGCAGAAAGGTGCAAGAAAGACACATCTACAAGATTGGACAGTTACACAAAAGAAAATATAAACATTTGTTGGGAAGTGAGACATTCATCAATTCAGAACCACAGAATGGAAACTAAAGCAAACAGAAATAATTTAATTTGGTTTGGATTCTTATAAGTTTTGAGTTCTGATCTTCTAACAATATAAATTAAAGCGTGGAAACAAAATAAAAACCATTCCTAAACTTCAGAGAGTGCAATGTAGACAATGAACCTCTCACTAACTAGATCTTGTTCATGGGCCAAAATTGCAAAGAATCAACTATGAATAAAGAAAACTCTATGGACTTGAACCAACAAATAAAATGAACTTCATTAATTTGAGTAAAGGTAGAGTACATGGAGAATAAAAGTTAAGAATTAGAGCCTTAGAGGTAGGAGAGGCATATGATATAACTTTTCAATGGAAATCCTAAAATAGGGTTTATATTATTTCAATAAAATATTAATACATGAAGAAACTTATATAAATATAAATGTCATTATATTACTCATTTTTAGATTGCCTTTTGGTGTAAGGTTTTACAGAATAATACAAGACCAAACTTAAAACGCAATCTTAATTCAGTTTGGCTTTGAACCAAAACATTTTTTTTCAGTTTTCAAACCAAACCAAACAAAATTAGACAATTCGCATCCCCCCCCCCCCCCCCTCTTTCATTTTAACCAAATAATTTTCAGCACTATTTCAAAACAATCTACAAATGATGTTTGATATTAACCTATTGCAGACCAAATGATGTCTTTAAAACACAAAAAGGGTAAGCCATGGCATATACCTCCAGCTGACCAGGATTTTAAATCCCAATAAGACCCTGAAGATCTACTGCTGGTGCTGCTTCGAAATAGAGCTGTGGCAGGCAAATGATGATAGCATGCAAAACTAGAGCTACATGGCACGGGCTTAGGAAGCCTTGAACTCATGGAAACAGACATGGAGGGAAAGGTGAATCCATTCAGAATCATGGCAGCTACCTGTTAAAGACGATGTACGAAATCTTATCAGCATGGTAGAATAGAGTAAAAAGGGGAAATGTCAAAATAGAATTAGACCAGCTATGCAATCCCACCCATTCAAATAATAGGCAAGAAACAACATGGAGAGCTGGCATTTCCCCGGATAATAAACATAAGAAAGTTCAAGCATTTATGGCACACACAACCAAACCATACCACATTGAAAAATTCATAGAGGCGGATGTCTCTTCATGTTAATTGAGGAATATCTCCTCCGAAATCGCTATTTGCACGTAGAAAAGATTAAAAAAAGACATTCTCCGTCGAATTAAATTCCTAGTACCAGTAAAATCATTTGTGTTTCTTGTTCACTTTTATCATTGGTCCTTAATCCATAATATCAGCTACAAAGCCCATTGCTGTATGATTAAGATTACATTTCCATTTCCTGCAACAAGTAAATATGAAACGAAAAGGAGAAATCTTCCACATAACTTACTCTTGAGCAACTGAATAGAATGTTTCAACCCAACAAGTAAAAGGGGGAAAACCCCACATAGTGAGTTAATCTCAAGTCTCAACCATCAAATTTAAAACCTAATAGCCATCGAGTGAACCCAGTGCTGAGTTCGGTTGATAAAGAAACAAACCCAAAAACTAAGAAAACTCAATAAAAATTTTCCTTAATTAAAACCTTGGGTAGATGTCAGGAAGAGAAATTACCATGAATTGGAAAACAAAGCGACTTCAAATGCTACAGCCAAATTGTAGTGTTATGGCCGCCTACTATCGACTTTCGCCATCTTAATTCTATCTTGTTTTCCTGGGAAAGAAAGGGCCAGTTCTACTTATTGGTCCGAATCCAATGCGAAAATTTGCAAAAAGAGAAGTAAAGGTAAGGTTTGCAGAACAAAGGCTTCGGCCATTAATAAATCAAGTCCAGTCTGACTTTTTTCGGTAAAATTGGATTGAAAATAGCCCCACCATGGTCTATTCAGCCAGACCCGAAGTCGATCCAACCCTATCGACTTTCATGACAAATATTTAAAAATAATAATATAACCTAATCTCTGGATTAGAGGTTTACAAAAATACCAATCAAATTAATTTTTGGGTAAACTACTGCAGGGGTCACTTACGTTTAACGTGTGTACAGAGTTAGTCACCACTTTTGAAAAGTGCATATTAGTAGTCCTTCACGTTTTCGATGTGTAAATAGTTGGTCACTCCGACGTTAAACTCCGTTAGTCCCCTAACGGATTGCTGATGTGGCTGACTTAATTAAATTCAATATCCACGTGTATTCCCACGTGGATAATATATAAAAGCTATTATTTTCAGTTTCCTAGAACACCACCGCACCGTCCTGCTCTTCCCTTCCGGCCAACATTTTTCAAACCCCAAATCATTCCTCCTCATCTCTCCATTCCTCTTTCACTACTTCAACCGCACCGTCCTTTACCCTCTCTGCCTCTGGAGGAACAAAAACGCCCAGAGTAAATGCTTTCCGGTGAGTATAGCTCTCATGGCGTTTGGTTTCAATTTGTTGAATGCTTATCTGCAAGCCAGGTGGGTGTCTCATTATAAGGACGATTACGAAAGTGATGTGCTTTTCTGGTGGAAGTTTCTGGGTGGGTTGCTGATATTCGCGGTTGGGATGCGACTGAATGCTTGGGCGGATGAGGTGTTGGTGGGGCTGAAAAAGTAGGGTGGCGGTGGATACAAGGTTCCGAGAGGAGGGTTGTTTGAGTTGGTTTGTTGCCCTAACATAGATGTGATAAAAAAGGTAGCCAAATCCTGATAGGGAAAGAAGAGACGAATGTGAATTTAACCTTGAAATATAGAAGCCATGACCAACGCTCGGATGGCAGAAATGGAACTGGCCATTGAAAGCTTCCGAAACGGGTGGGGAAATCACTGGTGCAGATCTGAATCGAGAAGACGAATGAACAAAAGTTAATAGAGATCCCTAAATGAAAACAAAAATTAGACGAATAAAAAGGGGATATGGTGGTGGTGATGAAATTGATGATGTGACTTTGAGAACACTCAGAGCCGGGGGCTTCCCTGTTTGACGGAGGATGGCTCCGAGGGTTGTTGTGGCCAAAAAATTCCGATGTACCACGAAAGAAGGTGAAGCGACGATCCTGGATCTCATGGGAGTGTGAATTTTCCCTCGCAAAATGTAAAGAGATCCAAAAAATTAGTAAATTAACAGCAAAATCAGAAGAGCAATGGTAAAGAGAAACTAAAATCGATCTAAAAATCAGAGGGAAAATTAAAGCTAAAATCGATCAAAAAATCATAAGAAAAATTAAAGCTAAAATTGGAGTTAGGGCGGAAGGGGATCTCGATAATTCATTACCTTGAAGTGCATGGATCTCTCGACAATTCTTTCCTTATCATATGTTCCCAAACATTACAAACACACAAGCTATACAATGTTCTTTTTCTGTGAGTAAACACAAAACACATTCTGCCGATTCAAAACCCGGCGGAGGATTTGGTAGACATTCTGCCGATTCAAAACCCGGCGGAGGATTTGGTAGCTCTTGCAAGGCTTGAGTTTCACTTTCATCCTAAACCGGAGGAGGAGATTGGGGAGGGATTCGAGGGTTGCGCCGGTGACGGTGAGAGTGCGACGGAGATGATTGAAAATGGAAAGAAATTTTTTGTAGACCAAGGAAAGAGGTTCAAAGTAGCGGTGGTGTTCTAGAAACTGAAAATAATAGCCTTTATATATTATCCACGTGGGAATACACGTGGATATTGAATTTAATTAAGTCAGCCACATCAGCAATCCGTTAGGGGACTAACGGAGTTTAACGTCGGAGTGACCAACTATTTACACATCGAAAACGTGAAGGACTACTAATATGCACTTTTCAAAAGTGGTGACTAACTCTGTACACACGTTAAACGTAAGTGACCCCTGCAGTAGTTTACCCTTAATTTTTTAAGTATAGATCTTACATTATTAATATAAATGTCGAGATTTGAATTTATATTAAATAAAATAATTGTCAAAGAAACTGAATATAGTAAATGAATTTATCAAAATAAATAGAATAGTCAAATGAGTTTATTCCTTCATTTCTACATTTATATAGACTAATCAAAAGGTAACAATAACAAATTAAATACTTTGTTGTTAGTTACAGCTATTCTAAATTAACTCTACACTACTCCTCCTCAAGTTAGAGAATGAATGATGTATTTCATTCCCAACTTGAATACAAGATAATTGTGCTGCTTAATTCCCAATGCTTTTGTTATTATATCTGTCACTTGTTTATTGGTCGAAATGAGTTTGGTTTGTATAAGCTTATCTTGAATCTTTTTTCTGATAAAATGGTAATCGATTTTTATGTGTTTAGTCCTCTCTTGGTATATCGGATTGGACGCTATTTTCTTTGATGCTTCATTGTCACACTGCAACATTATTGGCATTTTAATCTTGACTCCTAGTTCGTTTATTAGTCCATACAACCAAACTAATTCTGTTGGTGTGGTTCTCATACTTATGTATTCAGCTTATGCAAAAGAACGTGAGATTGTATTTTGCTTATTTAATTTATAAAAAATTAAAGAGTTCCCCAACATGATATAAAACCCGGTTATTGATTTTCTTGTCATGGGACAGGCTCCTCAATCCGAGTCACAACACACCATGAGTTGCAATGAACTTGATGCATCAAATAAAAGATCTTGTCCTGGATTTCTTTTGATGTATCGAAGTACCCTCATTGTTGCATTATAATGACATTTCATAGGTTGTTGCATAAATTGGCTTAAGTGTTGTACCGTGTACGTGATATCTGGCATGGTTTGAGTCAAATATAAAAGCTTTCGTATCATCCTTATATAAGATTTTGCATCTTTCAATAGCTCTTTGTTTCCTTTATTCACAACTTTGCTATACTCCATTGGAGTCAACTTCAATTTTTTTTCCATTAGCCGGCTTAGCTCCTCCAGCTCCAGTTTCTAAAATGAGTTCTAATGCATACTTACGTTGATTAATGACTATTCTTATTGTAGACTTTGCTACTTGAATGCCTAAGCAGAACTTTAAGTCTCCCAAATTGTTTATCTTAAAATTCTTATGTAACATAGTCTTCAAATATGAAACTATTAGTTCATCATTTACGGTAATCAACAAATCATCGAAATATACCAACATAACAACAATTATGTCACCTTCTCTTTTGGTAAACATTGAGTAATCATGTTTACTTTGTGAGTAGCCAACATTTAACAAAGCTTGAGTTAGCTTTTGATTCAACTATCTTGAATCTTGTTTTAACCTATATAAACTCTTTTGCAGTTGACATACCATATTCTCTCCTTGATTGTAAAACTCAAGAGACATTGTTATGTACACTTCTTCAACTAAGTCTCCTTGTAGAAATGCATTGTAAACATCAAATTGATAGAGTGGGCAATTAAAGACAACAACTAACTAAATGACCATTCTAACGGTAACATGTTTTGCCAATGATGAAAAGGTTTCTTGATAATCTACCCTTTCCTTTTGGTTGTACCCTTTAGCATTTAATCGTGCTTTAAATTTTTCCACATCACCATGGAACTTATATTTGATTTTGTACACCTATTTGCATCCAATGAGAGATTTTCCAATTCGTAATGGTACTACTTCCCACGTTTCATTATTTTGTAAGGCTTGAATTTCAGACTCCATAGCTTCTATCCACCTTTTGTCCTTAGATGCCTCATGATAACTAGTTGGTTCAAGAATGGTAGATGAAGAAGATAGAAAAGCTTGGATAATAATAGGTAAATGATTATAAGAGATAAAATTAGAGATATGATATTGACCTTTATTAGTTGAAAATGGGGGAATTTGATAATCTTGTAACCATATAGGTGGTTTAGTACCTCGTGAAGACCTGGGCAATATAAGAATAGGTAGAGGATCTTCTTGAACAATTGTATTAGGCAATGAAACATGTGTATAAGAAGGAGATTAATTAACGATAAGTACATGATTATTTCATAAGAATCATTAGAATGATTAGTGGTGGGTTCAAAATTGGTGTAGATTTGTTAAATGTGCAAAAGTCCTATATTTATGCCCTAGTTTAGCTCAATTATTGTTGTTCTTAAGTATAGTTTAGTTGCATTTATTAGGAAAACATACACAAAACTGCATAGATTAGATATTCTACCTTATTTGATGAACTTAATTGTTTTATGTAAAAGATATTGCTCAAGTGTGTTTTCTAACTGTGTGCATGTACCCGCCCAGGAAGATGTCGTCGTGGCAGCATAAAGGGCAGAAGAGGATAAGCTGGAAGCTGATGGAGGAAGTTATTGGACCACCTGGAGAGCTGATCGAGGAGGAGATGCCCAGAATGAAGAGTTGTACCAACCCCTACACACCAACCCACACCTCTATCGAGGCAGTCAACAGTGTGTCGCCGAGGCAGCAACTCGAATAAGGGTGGAAATATGCAAAGCGAAATGCGACAAAAATAGCTCATCAAGCCCGATTTTTGGAGACCATTGGAGCCCAGCAGACAAATAAAAGCCATGGTCAAAGTAAATGTGGAAAAAGTCAAATTGGAATCTAGGAAGATTTAATGTTAGATTTGTTCTTTTAATGAGTTGTAATTAGATTCTAACTAAGATTCCTGCCATAAACCAACTTAGACCTAGGCTCCTCCCCTATATATATGTAATCGACTTGAAGGAGAAAAACACAATTGAGATTAGAGAGAGAAAACCCTTCTTATCGAAAAACCCTTGTGTCGTCATCCTCCATTATGTTCTAAACCTTCCTTAGGGCTAAGGGTTGGTTGCCTAGAAGTTGTGAGAGTTTTGCTTGTATTTGTTTAGGTTTCAGCTTGTAACACCCATGTTTTGGGGTTAGGAGTTAGTCAGGTTAGTGGTCCGAGTCGGTAAAATTAAATTTAATCTTTTTGACTATGGCTTGAGTTAATTGAGTTTTAAGTAACTATGAGGGACCAAATTGGTAATTTAACCCAAAATGAATTAAAAAGGATGACAACTTTTGAAAGTTAAAAAGAAAAGAAAATAAAGTGGTCTTCTCTCATCCCCACCTCCCCAACCCAACGTTAAACCCCTTTCAAAACCTCTCCCAAAGTCCCATCTACTATTCCATTGATTTCTACATCAACCCGAGGTCATTTCTCAAAGGTAATAGTACTTTCCCACTCTCCTTTTCATCCTCTATCTCTACATGGTCATAGATTATAAAACTATGAACTTTTGAAAATTAGGGCTTGATGAAAGTTTGAGTTTTTATGGAGATTTTCAATTTGTTTTGAAATATAAAGTTGGGTTTTAGTTTATTTACCTTAAAATGAACATAATATGTTAAAATGGTTAGGTTTGGGTGAAAACCCGAAATGGGTTCTTGAGGCAAATTTCAAAGTGTCAAAAACTTGGTTTTTGGTGGGTTTTAGGTTTAAATTGGAAGGCTGATGGTTTATGTATGTTAGGAGGATGTTTTGGGACCATTTGGATGTTTGAAAATGGGATTTTCAGCTAGGGTTTGAAGGAGCACGAAAATGGGCTTTTTGGAGGATTAATTTGATTGGAAAATTTGTTGAAGCTTGGCTTGAGCTTAGGAGTTGAGTGATGACTGAGTTTTAGAATTGATTGGGAATAATGGATGAGTTTTTGATTGGCTAGAGGCAAGAGGAGACATTGAAGAGGCATCGAGATTGAATCCGGGCTTGTAAGAGGCTCGTTTCGGTTGCTAAGGAAGGATGGTGAGTGACTTTAAATGTGTTTTAAAGTTTGGTTCGAGTGTGTGTAGTGTATGAGTTGAAATGTGATTGGTAGGTCATTGCTATGTAGATTTAGATTGTTGACTTAGCTCTTGATTTCCATTAAATGCTATTTGTGTTTGCCTATTTATGCTCTTGTGAAATGTGGGTTGATTTGCACATGTGTACCATGATATGTGTATGTGATGAGAATGAGATATGATTGATGGATATGTGATGTGGTAAATGAAAATTGGAACTAATTAACTTACCGGGTGTAAATGATCGATCATTAGGATTAGTGTGCACACGAATTGAGTCAAAACGTACGTGGCCTTGATGGCGTTGAATCATCAAGGAAGAGTACGATGATATAATATTCCACCGGAAGCTTATATATATTTTACGGGATGATGAGTGGAATCCCATCCGTAGGGCATGTGGTGATGAGTGGAATCCCGCCCATGCAAGGTCCGATGATGAGTGTAATCCCACCGAGGTAATATGAATGTTGAGATTAAATCTGCACATCCGGGTAAACTAATAGTGGCCAATTGAACTTGTTCTTATATTTGCGATGCATGATGTTGATAAGTGATGTTTGAGCTTAGTATGATGTAAGATGTCATATTATGCCTCTTGAAAGACTAGCTAGGTCTACTTGTCAATTTACCTATGCATGATAGAAATGAGAATTAGGGAATACATGCTTGAACCCTGCATTGTTGATGTTTTCAGTTTTAGAGCATCCTCACTAAGCTTCTAGCTTACGCTCTCATTTTCAACAATGCAGATCATTAGCGTGGTGTTAGCTCGGAGCAAAGCAAGAAGAGCTTTCCAAGTTTTTGTTGCTCAAGTACGATTAATAATTATGTAGTAGCTTAGCAATGTGGCAAGGGTGTGTTTGAATGAGCTTTGTATGATTCATGTATGTGGTTGATGCTTATATTTTGACTTGGTTTGTAAGCATGATATATCTTGTCAAATGCTTGTATGATGTATGCCTTATGGGATGCTTAAGATTGCTTGACGACATGTAAACATATATGTGATGAATGGTGCCTTTTGTCTACTAATGTCTTTAAGCATGCCTTTTATGAAATGTTGATGATGTGTAATTGCCATGTATGAATGATTTGTTTAAATCTACGCCTTGTGTGTGTTTAAGCATGTTTGACATAGGACATATGCCTCTAGACCTTGAATGTTGATGTTACGTGTCTTTTAGGGTCGTTTGGGACCTTTAGACTTGTTATAATTTGCCTAAGTCTGGTTTTCAAAGGTTGCAGACAGCCCGCGTTTCGAAACGAGCTGGGCCGTTTCAGAATGGGTAGGCTTCAGGGACCTCGTATCAGAACGCGTTTTAATACAGTTTGGCCTCTGAGAGCCCCTGTTCCGATACAGGTTTCGGAACGTTTTGGCTACTGGAATTCTGAGAAAATGACGAGATGAAGGCATTTCGAAACGAGTCTAAGGGTTTCGAAACGGGTCTAAGGGTTTCGAAACGGTCAAAATCTCGTTGACCACGAGAAGTTGACCGCTGAGGGCGTTTCAGAACGGTTAACCTCCGTTTCGATACGACCCCATGCATGGGCTTTGGGGCAGTTGACCTGGTCAAGGAGTTTCGATACGCCTCAAGGGTGTTTCGAAACGGCCTATTTAAAGGATTAAAATTGGGCTATTTAAATGTTGTTTTGGGTACGAATGTTTATCTCATGTATTTTATTCTGTTGTTTGATCACATAGGACTTAAATGAGCTTTTAGAGAAGATTAAGTTAAAGAAAAAAATAGGGTTGTTAACCGAGGGGGAACCTTAACGGGTTTCACTTCGGTTTTCTCCGTGTGGCCTACTCGGACCGGTCATCCGGCTAGACCGGGACGAGGGGGTTACATTTGTTGGTATCAGAGCCTGAGGTTACCGAGACCTCAGGCAGGTAAGTGAGGTAAGCTTTATGTGCTAAGTAATTGTATTGCTCGATATATGTTTGCCATGAAATCTTGATGTTTGACTATTCGCATGATGCTTTGAAGCATGAATTGTTGCGTCTGGTATAGAGTGTGTGCCCATTGCTACTATTACTTAATTTAAAAGGGATTTTTTTATTGAAAAGGGAGTACTTGAGCACTGTTGGACCCTTGCTTTGGCTAACGTAATCCTTATTTATTCTTGTTGTAGTTATTACCTTGCTAGTTGTACCATGAGACCACGTGGGAGGCCTAGGATAGTTCGACCGGAACCACGAGCAACGGCTCCAGGAGTTGAGCCGGTAGTTAGAGTTGAGGCTCTAGTGGGAGAGCCTGTGGTTGGAGTTGGAGCTCCTCCACCACCTCTACCACCACCACCTCCTCCATCTCGAGTAGGAGGCGAGGCCAAGGCCGAAGGAGAGGGACCTCAGGGAGGCCAAGGTGGCCAAGGACCGGCCGGAATAGACTTAGCTCCCTTGGTTCAGGCGATAGCCGGGGCATTTCAGGCTGCAATAGCTGGGGGTCAGACAGCAGCACATCATCAGGGAGAGGGCACTGGTTTGCCTTTAGAGAGACTCCGGGGCCTAGGGGCCGAAGAGTTTAAAGGGTCTACTCTAGAGAGATCGGAGTTGTGGTTTGAGAAGATTGTCTGTATTCTCGCTCAGATGGGGTGTACTGGTAAGCGCAAGTTAGGATGTGTTGAGTCCTTGCTTTAGGGTGATGCCTACACTTGGTGGGTCACCATTACTACGGGTATGGATGAGGCCGAGATTACTTGGGAGTTCTTTGAGTTAGCATTCCGTAAGAAGTATCTGGGTCCGCGATACCTCAATGAGAGGAAGAAGGAGTTTATGGCTTTGCTTCAAGGAGTATGACCGTGACCGATTATGAGATTCGATTTGTCAGATTGAGTCAGTATGCACCTGAGCTTGTTCCTATTGAGGTGGAACGTTGTAATCATTTTCGTTATGGGCTGAATGAAGAGATCAAGACGTATACTCTAGCTTCAGACTACACTGATTTTGATGTCTTGGTCACGAGGGCCAAGTACTTAGAGCACAGTTTGAGCTTGACCAAGCGGTCTGGTGGTTCTAGTTCGGGTAAGAGGTCCAGTAACTTTGATAGAGGTGAAGCCAAGAGGCATCGGGACAACAAGCATCATTATGATTATAGACGTGGTGGAGGTAACCACAGTAGGAGCCAACAGGGCCAGAGAGCTGGTGGGAAGTTGCCCACATGTGCTACTTGCGAGAGGAACCACACCGGTGAGTGTTGGGGAAATTTCCACTCATGTTGGAATTGTGGAGCTAGAGACCACATTAGGCGTGACTGTCCACATCAGGTGGGACAAGCACCAGCTCAGGCTCCTACTAGAGCCAATGACTTTCAGAGAGGCAACGGGTGCGGTAGAGGTAACTTCCAGCCGAGGAATGATGGCCAGAGGAACATAGCATATGTAGTTGCAGTTCAGCCGGAGGGCGGAGGTCAGGCCAGAGTTTACGCTCCAACGTGGGGATCGACATGACACCGATGTGATAGCAAGTAACTTCTCGATACAGTATTTGGGTTTGCTTTCTTTGGTTGACTCTGGGTCTATACATTCCTACATATTGAGTGAGCATGCACAATCTTTGAATTTGCCCTGTAAAATGTTAGAGGTAGGAGTTAGTGTTACTAGTTCCTTTGGGGACACGGTAGTAGTTAGAAAGATGTACCGAAGGTGTCCGTTGATGGTTCAGGGACATGTGTTTCCAGTGGATATGATGGAGCTACCTTTCTATGGTGTTGATATGATTCTGGGTATGGACTGGCTCACGGAGCATATAGCTAGGATAGATTTTGAAACTAAGAGGATTTCTTTGAGGCTCACAGATGACTATGAGAATGTAGTGGTGGGTGAGAACGTGAAGTTCTTGTCCAGTGTAGTTTCGGATCTAGAGGCTAAGAGGTTAGTTGAGATGGGGTGTGAAGCATACCTGGCGTATGTGATGAACCCTAACATGAGTGAGGTTAGACCTCAAGACATCCGGACAGTATGTGACTTTCCTAGTGTGTTTCCGAAAGAGTTGACAGGGTTACCACCAGACAGAGAGGTAGAGTTTACTATTGAGACTTATTCTGGTTCAGCTCTTGTCTTTATTGCTTCGTATCGCTTGGCACCGAAAGAAATGAAAGAGTTGAAGACTCAGTTGCAAGAGTTGACAGATAGAGGCTTCATTCGACCTAGTTCTTCACCTTAGGGTGCACCAGTTTTGTTTGTGAAGAAGAAAGATGGAAGTATGAGAATGTGTATAGGTTACAAACAGATGAATCAGTTGATAGTGAAGAATAAATATCCGTTGCCTAGAATTGATGACTTGTTTGATCAGTTGAGATGAGCATCGGTCTTTTCGAAGATTGACTTGAGATCAGGTTACTACCAACTAAAGGTAAGAGAGGTTGATGTACCGAAGACGACCTTTAGGACTAGGTATGGTCACTATGAGTTTTTAGTCATGCCTTTTGGGTTGACTAATGCACCGGCTGCTTTTATGAATATGATGAATAGGATTTTTCATCAGTACCTAGATTAGTTTGTAGTTGTTTTTATAGATGACATCTTGGTGTACTTGCGAACTGAAGAAGACCATGATCGACACTTGAGACTAGTGTTGAAGACTTTGCTAGATGATCAGTTGTATACGAAGTTGAGCAAGTGTGAATTCTGGATCCGAGAGGTAGTCTTCTTAGGACATGTAGTGTCAGCTGATGGGATTAGAGTTGATCCGAAGAAGATTGAGGCCATTGTTGAATAGAAGCAACCGAAGTCTGTAACAGAGGTACGTAGCTTCCTAGGCTTAGCCGGATACTATAGGAGATTCGTAGAAGGTTTCTCTAAGTTAGTCGTTCCTTTGACGCAGTTGTTTCAGAAGAGTGTTCAATTTGAGTGGACAGATGCAAGACAGAGAGCCTTTGAGAAATTGAAAGAAACTTTGACCCAAGCACCGATCTTGATTCAACCAGAGTCCGGGAAGGACTATGTAGTTTACAGTGATGCTTCTTTTGTGGGGCTAGGGTGTGTTCTTATGCAAGACAAGAGAGTAGTGGCTTATGCCTTAAGACAGTTGAAGACCCATGAGCGCAACTATCCGACCCATGACATAGAGTTAGTTGCAGTTGTGTTTGCTCTGAAGATTTGGAGGCACTATTTGTACGGTGAGAGATGCACAGTGTACACCGATCACAAGAGTTTGAAATACATTATGACTCAGCGAGATTTGAATCTCAAACAGCGTAGGTCGTTAGAGTTGCTAAAAGACTATGATCTTACCATTGAGTACCATCCGGGTAAGGCCAATGTAGTGGCCGATGTATTGAGTAGAAAGATGGTTGTGGATTTGAGAGCCATGTTTGCTAGGTTGAGCTTGTCCGGAGATGGTGGCTTGGTAGCCGAGCTTCAGGTTAGACCTACTCTAGGTCAGTTGATTCGAGAGAAGCAGCTCTTAGATAGATCTTTGGCACCTCACGTGTAAGATATAGCTGAAGGTAGATCTTCAAACTACAGTTTCAGCATCGATGGGGTTTTGTGTTTCAAAAATAAGATAGTTGTGCCAGAGGACAGTGACTTGAGACGTACGATCTTGACTGAAGCCCACAGTAGCCCGTTTGCTATGCATCCGGGATGTACGAAGATGTACCGTGATTTGAAGAATGAGTACTTTTGGGTTGGCTTGAAGAGAGATGTAGCCGACTTTGTGACTAAGTGCTTAGTGTGTCAGAGAGTGACGGCGGAACATCATGTTCCCTCAGGTTTGTTGCAACCGTTGAGAATTTTGGAATGGAAATGAGAGAACATCACCATGGATTTTGTTTCGGGTTTGCCTTTGACTCCTACGAAGAAGAACTCAGTGTGGGTTATTGTGGACTGTTTTACGAAGTTTGCTCACTTCTTGGCAGTCAATACTACTTACACTTTAGATAGATTGGCCGATTTGTACATTGGTGAGATTGTTAGACTGCATGGTATGCCGAAGTCTATTGTGTCAGATAGAGATCTGTGATTTACATCTCGATTTTGGGAGTGTCTGCATACAGCTTTGGGTACCCGTTTGAACTTCAGCACGTCTTATCATCCTCAGTTAGATGGTCAGTCAGAGAGAGTTATTCAGATCTTAGAGGATATGTTATGTTGTTGCATCATTGACTTTCAGGGCATGTGGGAGAAACACTTGCCTCTAGTTGAGTTTGCTTACAATAATAACTTCCAGTCAAGCATTCAAATGGCTCCGTATGAGGCCTTGTATGGCCGAAAGTGTAGAAACCCAGTTTGTTGGGCTGAAGTGGGACAGAAGTTGTTACATATGCCGGATTTGCTCAAGGGGACAACTGACAAGGTAAAATTGATTTGTGATCGATTGAAGGTTGCTTCGGATAGGCAGAAGTCCTATTCCGACTTGAAGAGGAAGGAAGTTGAGTTCTCAGTGGGTGAGAAGGTGTTCTTAAAAGTGTCTCCGTGGAACAAATTAATGAGATTTGGCCGAAAAGGGAAGTTGAGTCCAAGGTACATAGGACCGTATGAGATTGTGAAGAGGGTTGGTCCGGTTGCTTATCAGTTGCGTTTGCCATCCGAGCTAGAGAAGATACAAAATGTATTCCATATTTCGATGCTCCGTAAGTATAGGTCCAATCCATCACATGTTATGCCCGTAGAGGAGATTGAATTGAATCCGGATTTGACTTATGAGGAAGAGCCGGTCGAGGTGTGGACGAGGCCACTTGGGAAAGGAAGGAGGATATGGAAAGGTAGTTTCCGTATCTCTTTCAGTCAGGTAATTTTGGGGACGAAATTCCTTAAGTGGGAGAGAGTTGTAACACCCGTGTTTTGGGGTTAGGAATTAGTCGGGTTAGTGGTCCGAGTCGGTAAAATTAAATTTAATCTTTTTGACTATGACTTGAGTTAATTGAGTTTTAAGTAACTAACAGGGACCAAATTGGTAATTTAACCCAAAATGAATTAAAAAGGATGACAACTTTTGAAAGTTAAAAAGAAAAGAAAATAAAGTTGTCTTATCTCCTCCCCACCTTCCCAACCCAACGTTAAACCCCTTTCAAAACCTCTCCCAAAGTCCCATCTACTATTCCATTGATTTCTACATCAACCCAAGGTCATTTCTCAAAGGTAATAGTACTTTCCTACTCTCCTTTTCATCCTCTATCTCTACATGGTCATAGATTTTAAAACTATGAACTTTTGAAAATTAGGGTTTGATGAAAATTTGAGTTTTTATGGAGATTTTCAATTTGTTTTGAAATATAAAGTTGGGTTTTAGTTTATTTACCTTAAAATGAACATAATATGTTAAAATGGTTAGGTTTGGGTGAAAACACGAAATGGGTTCTTGAGGCAAATTTCAAAGTGTCAAAAACTTGGTTTTTGGTGGGTTTTAGGTTTAAATTGGAGGGCTGATGGTTTATGTATGTTAGAAGGATGTTTTGGGACCATTTTGGTGTCATTTGGATGTTTGAAAATGAGATTTTCAGCTAGGGTTTGAAGGAGCACGAAAATGGGCTTTTGGGGGGATTAATTTGATTGGAAAATTTGTTGAAGCTTGGCTTGAGCTTAGGAGTTGAGTGATGACTGGGTTTTAGCATTGATTGGAAATAATGGATGTGTTTTTGATTGGCTAGAAGCAAGAGGAGACGTTAAAGAGGCATCGAAATCGAATCTGGGCTTGTAGGAGGCTCGTTTCGGTTGCTAAGGAAGGGTGGTGAGTGACTTTAAATGTGTTTTAAAGTTTGGTTCGAGTGTGTGTAGTGTATGAGTTGAAATGTGCTTGGTAGGCCATTTCTATGTAGATTTAGATTGTTGACTTAGCTCTTGATTTCCATTAAATGCTATTTGTGTTTGCCTATTTATGCTCTTGTGAAATGTGGGTTGATTTGCACATGTGTACCATGATATGTGTATATGATGAGCATGAGATATGATTGATGGATATGTGATGTGATAAATCAAAACCGGCACTAATTAACTTACCGGGTGTAAATGATCGATCATTAGGATTAGTGTGCACGCGAATTGAGTCAAAACGTATGTGGCCTTGATGGCGTTGAGTCATTAAGGAGGAGTACGGTGATGTAATATTCCACTGGAAGCTTATATATATTCTACGAGATGATGAGTGGAATCTCATCCGTAGGGCATGTGGTGATGAGTGGAATCCCGCCCATGCAAGGTCCGGTGATGAGTGTAATCCCACCGAGGTAATGTGAATGTTGAGATTAAATCTGCGCATCCGGGTAAACTAATAGTGGCCAATTGAACTTGTTCTTATATTTGCGATGCATGATGTTGATAAGTGATGTTTGAGCTTAGTATGATGTAAGATGCCATATTATGCCTCTTGAAAGACTAGCTAGGTCTACTTTTCAATTTACCTATGCATGATAGAAATGAGAATTAGGGAATACATGCTTGAACCTTGCATTGTTGATGTTTTCGGTTTTAGAGCATCCTCACTAAGCTTCTAGCTTACACTCTCATTTTCAACAATGCAGATCATTAGCATGGTGTTAGCTTGGAGTAAGGCAAGAAGGGCTTTCCAAGTTTTTGTTGCTCAAGTACGGTTAATAATTATGTAGTAGCTTAGCAATGTGGCAAGGGTGTGTTTGAATGAGCTTTGTATGACTCATGTATGTGGTTGATGCTTATATTTTGACTTGGTTTGTAAGCATGATATATCTTGCCAAATGCTTGTATGATGTATGCCTTATGGATGCTTAAGATTGCTTGACGGCATGTAAACCTATATGTGATGAATGGTGCCTTTTGTCTATTAATGTCTTCAAGCATGCCTTTTATGAAATGTTGATGATGTGTAATTGCCATGTATGAATGATTTGTTTAAATCTTCGCCTTGTGTGTGTTTAAGTATGCTTGACATAGGACATATGCCTCTAGACCTTGAATGTTGATGTTACGTGTCTTTTAGGGTCGTTTGGGACCTTTAGACTTGTTAAAATTTGCTTATGGCTGGTTTTCAAAGGTTGTAGGCAGCCCGCGTTTCGAAAAGATTTGGGCCGTTTCGGAACGGGTAGGCTTCAGGGATCCCGTATCGGAACGCGTTTCGATACGGTTTGGCCTCTAAGAGCCCCTGTTCCGATACAGGTTTCGGAACGTTTTGGCTACCGGATTTCTGAGAAAATGACGAGATGAAGGCGTTTCGAAACGGGTCTAAGGGTTCCGATACGAGAAGTTGACCGCTGAGGGCGTTTCAGAACGACTGACCTCCGTTTCGATGCGGCCCCATGCATGGGCTTTGGGGCAGTTGACCTAGTCAAGGCGTTTCGATACGCCTCAACGGTGTTTCGAAACGGCCTGTTTAAAGGATTAAAATTGGGTTGTTTAAATGTTGTTTTGGGTACGGATGTTTATCTCCTATATTTTATTCTGCCGTTTGACCACATAGGACTTAAATGAGCTTTTAGAGAAGATTAAGTTAAAGAAAAAAATAGGGTTGTTAAACGAGGGGGAACATTAACGGGTTTCGCTTCGGTGTTCCCCGTGTGGCCCACTCGGACCGGTCATCCGGCCAGACCGGGACGAGGGGGTTACACAGCTTTTGCAATAAAATTCAATGTTTGTTTACTCTTGGTTCTTCATTATTGCAATCTTTATCGGAAGAGAAGAGGGTGTAGCGACGTTTTTTACAAACATCAAGGTGTCGCTACCCCTTTACTCCGGTGTCACCTAGAAGAATCGGGTTTTAATTTGAAAGCGAATTTTTGAAAATTGGTTAAAATTGGAGTTGCCACCAGCCATTTTAAAAGGTAGATTAGACACCGAAAACTAAACCATAGATTTAAAGGGTTCGGGAGTTGGTTACACGCGGGGAAGGATGAGCACCCCCATCATGCCCAAAATTGGTACCAAAATCATTACCGCTTAATTAATATTAAACTTTGCGAATTAAAGTGACGAATCATATCGAAATTTGGTTATACGGGTGAGTAGATTTTAAAAGTCTTGATTTTCGAGAAGGAACGTATGAACCACCACCACTACAACTGGTACAGGCCTCATTCGTTCTCGAATAAAAAGATGCCACATTACATTTTATATGTTCCGGATGCAACTTATGAGAGCGCATAAACGAGACATGAAATGGTATGAATGATCAAACAAAATATAAAAAGCAAATACGAATATGATATGTTTCGGCATAAACGCCCTTAACTAACATGATAATATATTCAAAAAGAACGAACATGACAATATAATGAGAAGGCATACATACTAATACGATAGAAAGTGCTAAAAACAAGAATGTACTTACTAAGAATTGTCACAAATTACATGGTTCCGAAACAAAGAAAATCACAAGAAATTTGAGCAATCAATAATGCATATTCATATCACATTACCAAGATAACCACATTATTCCATACATGTTGATCATAACAAATAAATGAATAAATAAAAGGAAGCAACATAATATATTAAAACATGATAATGCATATTTGTTGAGTGGATCGAAAGATCGATATTTACCAAGAGGGGGGTGAATTGGAAATTTGAAGGATTGTAGTGGAAATTGGCAAATTAAAATTGAAGAACAAGGAATTTAGAGTGGTTCAAGTTCCAAATGAACTCTACATCCACTACCTTAGTCTCACTAAGGATTTGCAACAATTTCACTAAATTGATCTTCCCCTTTTCTAGGACAAGGAGGCAACCCTTTACAATATCGGTTGATTTTTCAACCCAAAAATCAACCCAACCCTCACACAAGAGAACAAAGGAATTTGTAGGCTAATTAGGTATCTCTCAATACAAATGATATCCCCGATACAAGCACTCAACCCAATTTTACAAAATATGAATGAAGAACACAAATTGGGATTTTACACAAATTTGGGATTTTTGCTCAAATGCTTGAATTTGATGGTTGGATGTTTGCTTGAAGTTCAATAGTTGTTGCTGATGCTTTTGGATGTCCCTTTTATACCTTCTCATTGATTTCTAGCCGTTTGAGTGGTTGGAGAAGTAAATGGAGCCGTTGGAACCCTCTCTTACCACCATAAATGCACCTCTGCAGCTACGAGTATCGGTACTCGGGAATGGGTATCGATACCTGTCTCAGAAAAGAAAGAGCCGTTGTATGCAATTAATAGGGCGTATCGATACGCACGTAAGCGTATCGGTACACGGTATCGAAACGGCAAAGCCGTATCGATACCTTTTTTTGAACTTAGCTCACTGTCAAAACGCGTATCGATACTGGGGTTATGCGTATCGATACCGGTCAACAACCTTTTAAAATTTGGTTACCAACCAACTGACACCAACGGTCATATTTTTAAACCGACTTAAATGCTTTAAAAATCTTTAAACCAGTATCGATACTGGTGTTACCGTATCGATACACTCTTTCAAACTCTTAGAAGTTTAACACAGGGGCGTATCGATACGAGGGTTTTCCGTATCGATACGTGTTCCGACAGTAGCCAATTTTGGCAAAAAGGTATCGATACGCCTCCATGGGTATCGATACTCTATGACGATTTTCAATAAATTTGGCTTGGAACACTTAGAAAATATTTTGAGTTTGAGTTTTACAAATCAGTTTTAAAGTTGGTGTTTCAAAACTTGTTAAGAGACTTGTAAAAACAATTTTAAGTTTTTCAAATTGATCCTTAAAGATCTAGTTATATCAAAATCAAACATAGGTTTTACAATCTCCCCCTTTTTGATATAACAAAACCAAAACTTAAAATTTTGACACTTTTGAATAACCTTTACAAAGTAACTCCCCCTTAATATAAGCTTGGTAACCTTTGAGTTAAAATCAAAATATTTTAAAGATGTGAGCAAGTTTCTTCTCCCCCTTTTTGTTAGATCAAAAATGCATTGAGACAATAAAGTGCATAATGAAATCAAAGGTATAATAATAATAAGCAACATAATTTTATTCATCATAGCATAAGAAAATCCAAACGAAAACAAACAAGAAATCAAAGCATAGGTTTTTAATCCTAAAACAAACTTAGTCCTAAAAACAGAAACATAGGTGCATAAAAATAGAAAATCCTAGATGATTATGAATGATATGCAAGAAGAGATGTCTAGGCATTGTCTTCGTCGTCTTCATCATCTTCATCATCATCGACCATAGGCTCATTGCTCCGCATGCTATTACGCCATTCATCATGGAAAGCGGCAACGGAAATATTCAAGGAATTGTGCTCGCTTTCAAGGGATGTAAGGCGATTCTCCATACCCGTCATCCTTGTATCGAAGGTGGTTTCCATGGAGGTTAGACGAGTGTTCATGTCTGTGCGTAGCCCGGTAAATTGCTCATAGAGATAGGTCATGAGAGCATCCAAATTGGGCTGTGGGACTTGAGGAGCCGGAGGAGCTTGAGGAGCTTGTGGTTGTTCCAATGCGGCTGCGGCCTCGGGTGGAAGCTCGGAAAGACGTAACCAACTTCCATTAAAGTAATGGAACTTTCCCCGAGCAAGGGATCGCTCATCAATAGGATCGGTAAGAGGAGATGCAAGATCAAATGAGCAATCAATATCCTTTTTCACAAAATAGTAACTTAAAGCCGTACCGTAAATAAAAGATGTGATGAGAGAGGTTTGGCGATTTTGAACATGATAGGCGATCTCATCGAACATGATTCGAGCTAGGTTTGGGCGCTTTCGTTGACGGAAACAACGGATCCAAAAATCATCCACTTGACGGATGGTAGAGTATTTGCCACCGGAGGGACGTAACCACCAAGACACCATCAAATGTAGGATTCGATCGTGAGCATTGAGGACGGTTACAGAACCACCGAGAACATGGCCCAAGGCATTCTCATCATTTAAGCCTACATCCTCTAACTTAAAAACCTCACAAATCCCTTTGACATCGAGAATGATTTGCTTCCCCATGAGATAAGAGCGGATGGCAACAACTTCCCCATTGCGAGAAATAATTTTGGCATTAGAATAGAAAATTAAAACCAAAAGACGATAGTAAATACCGGGGATAGAAAGAAACTCCATGAAATTCCAAGTGCGAAGCAACGGAAGATATTCAAACTTGAAGCGCTCGGAGTCGAGAAAAGGAATGGAGACGACCCTTTCCGCACGAATTTTGTAGTTCTCAAATTGGCGAAAATAGGGAAGACCCGCGGAAGTTTCAAAGGATTTGTTATAAATTGTAGCATAATCCGGGCGTGCAACCATTCTGGGAGATGAAGATTCACCGGCATGAGTAACCCTCGGTCGCTTCCTCGAATGTTCTTTAGGTGCCATAATCTAAAAGAAAATTAAAAAAAAAGGTTTCTTCAATTTGAGTAAAAATCAAGGTAAAAAGATTTAAAAGAAAATTTTGAAAAACAAAGGGTAAAAAAAAACAAAAAAAGAATAAAAAGAAGAGATTACCTTGAAGGAAACTTTGAAGATTGAAGAAAAACTTGAGAGAGAGCACAATTCTTTTCTTGATGCAAAAATTCTTTTAGAATTGAGTTGTAGTGTGAAAAATATGAAGGAGGAAGGGCCTTTTTATAGGCAAAAACGGCTAGGGTTTGTTAGGGTTAAAGAGTTTTAATTTTGGTAAAATTAGATCTCATTTAAGACTGATTTAATGCCATCTGCGCGATAGGGTATCGATACTCCTGAGTGGGTATCGATACGGGGATAGAATTGTCTTTTCTCAAATATGACCGTTGGAAAGTCGTATCGAAACGGTGGGGCCCGTATCGAAACGACCTGTATCAATACGATTTTATGCGTATCGATACCCGTGAAGCGAGGAAAATTCTGGGAAACAAAATGAAGAACACGTATCGATACGCGTATATCCGTATCGATACCATATGCCCAGAATGACCTGTTTGGTTCTAAGAACAACCGAAGGCTCGAACTTAACACCTCCTAAAAGTATGCAAATGATGAATGAACAGTTCTAAGCATGTTTTAACAGAAGCATACTCCCCCTAACTATAGGCATGGATAAGATTAGGAGTTTAAACACATAAACATGGCAATTTCACAAATCAAGCATTTTAAGCACAAAAGAGGTCCTAAAAGGTCAAGATAGGCTAGCTAGACCTAACTCTCTCCTAAGGGACCAAAAACGCTCTTTGTCTAAGGGTTTTGTAAATATATCCGCTAATTGGTTCAAGGTATCAACATATTCAATAACAACATCATTTTTCAAAACATGATCTCTAATAAAGTGATGTCGAATTTCTATATGTTTGGTTCTAGAGTGTTGGATGGGATTTTTAGTTAAGCATATTGCACTAGTGTTGTCACATTTTAGGGGTATGGTTCCAACTTTAATTCCATAATCTAAGAGTTGTTGTTTCATCCAAAGGACTTGAGCACAACAACTCCCTAAGGATATGTACTCGGCTTCGGTGGTAGATAAGGCTACACTATTTTGTTTCTTAGAGAACCAAGATATGAGCATACTACCTAAGAATTGGCAAGTTCCCGAAGTACTTTTCCTATCAATTTTGCAACCCCCATAATCCGCATCCGAATAAGCATGTAGGTTGAAGGTAGAGTCTCTAGGATACCAAAGGCCTAAACAAGGAGTGTCTCTAAGGTATCTAAAGATTCTCTTAACGGCTATAAGGTGAGACTCTCTAGGACTAGATTGAAACCTAGCACACAAGCAAACACTAAACAAGATATCCGGTCTACTTGTGGTAAGGTAAAGCAAAGATCCAATCATAGAACGATAAAGCTTAGAGTCAACACACTTACCTCCTTCATCTTTGTCAAGCTTTGTAGATGAGCTCATAGGAGTGGCTTGAGGCTTTGCATTCTCCAAGCCAAACTTCTTGAGCATATCCTTTATGTATTTTGCTTGGTTGATGAAGGTGCCATCCTTCTTTTGCTTGATTTGGAGTCCCAAAAAGAATGAGAGCTCCCACATCATGCTCATCTCAAATTCACCTTGCATTAGCTTAGAAAACTCTTGACAATGACATTCATTAGTAGAACCAAAAATGATATCATCAACATAAATTTGAACTACTAAGATGTCATTTTTATATATTTTTATGAAAAGTGTAGTGTCCACCTTACCTTTTTCAAATCCTTTTTCAATCAAAAAATTTGAAAGCCTTTCATACCAAGCTCTAGGAGCTTGTTTTAAACCATAAAGAGCTTTGGTAAGTTTGAAAACATGATTTGGAAATTTTGAATCTTCAAAACCCGGTGGTTGTTCCACATACACTTCTTCATTTATAAAACCATTTAAAAATGCGCTTTTAACATCCATTTGAAAAAGCTTGAAATTATGATAACATGCATATGCAAGCAACATCCTAATGGCTTCCATCCTAGCTACGGGTGCATAGGTTTCATCAAAATCTATTCCCTCTTCTTGAGTGTAACCTTGTGCTACAAGTCTAGCTTTATTTCTCACAATGTTACCACTCTCATCTAGTTTGTTCCTAAAGACCCATTTAGTTCCTATTGTAGATTGATTACTAGGCCTATCAACTAATGTCCATACATTACTTCTCTCAAATTGATTTAACTCTTCTTGCATAGCCATAATCCAAAAGTCATCTTTCAATGCTTCTTTTATGTTTTTAGGCTCTATGCATGAGATAAATGCAACATGGTTCATTAATCTAAGAGAAGAACGAGTGGTTACCCCCTTGGATGGATCACCCAAGATTTCACCATCTTTGACATAGTTCAACTCCCTTGGGTAGCTCACTTCCTTTTCCTCAATAGCCAAGTCCTTCAAGGCTTCAAGAGGTGGATCTTGTGTATCTTCTTCTTTTGGTTGAATCTCATCCTCCTTTGAAGTTTGACCTCCATCAAAGGCATTTATGATTCCTACATCATCATCATCACAAGAATCCTTCCTAGGAAGGAGGTTATCATCGAATACAACATGAATAGATTCTTCTACTACTAAAGTTCTTTTGTTAAATACTCGATAGGCTTTAGAGGTTAAAGAGTAACCTATAAAAATAGCTTCATCACTTTTTGCATCAAATTTACCTAAGTTATCTTTTCCATTATTTAAAACAAAACACTTACACCCAAAAGGGTGAAAATAGCTAATGTTAGGCTTTTTAGATTTTAAAATCTCATAAGGTGTTTTCTTTAAAATTGGCCTAATCATTACTCGATTTACAATATAACAAGCGGTGTTTGTGGCTTCTGCCCAAAAATATTTAGGTAAATTATTTTCACAAAGCATAGTTCTAGCCATTTCTTGTAAAGTTCTATTTTTCCTCTCAACTACCCCATTTTGTTGAGGAGTTCGAGGAGCCGAAAAATTATGGCTAATACCATTTTCATTCAAAAATTCTTCAAACCCTAAATTTTGAAACTCGGTTCCATGATCACTTCTAATGTGTGAAATTCTAAGTTCAAGATCATTTTGGGTTAATTTTGAAAATGTGATGAATTTTTCCAAAGCCTCATCTTTAGTACTTAAAAAGAGAACCCAAGTAAATCTAGAAAAATCATCAACTAACACAAATGCATAAGATTTACCACCCAAGCTCATAGTCCTAATTGGCCCAAATAAATCCATGTGAATTAATTGTAAGCATCTACTAGTAGAAACATCATTAATGGATTTAAAGGAAGACTTATGTTGTTTACCCTTAGAGCATGCATCACAAATTTTGTCATTTGAAAATTTAATTTTGGGCAAACCTCTAACTAGATTTAGAGAGACTAGTTTTTCCAAAACACTAATGCTAGCATGTCCTAGCTTCCTATGCCACAACCATGCATCATTTTCATTTTGAGCAACTAAACATGCATGACATGTATGTATGTCATCTAAATGCACCATGTATATGTTTCCTATGCGATGACCTATGAGCATAATATTATTAGATTTAATGTCAACAATTTTGCATCCATTTTTATCAAATAAAACATTAAATCCTTTATCACACAATTGACTTATGCTCAATAAATTATGTTTAAGACCATCGACATATAAGACATTTTCAATGAGAATGGTAGAGTGATTACCTATGGAGCCAATACCTTTAATGTGGCCTTTGGAGTTGTCACCAAATGTTACTACTCCTCCACCTTTTGGCTTTAAATCCATGAATCGACTCTTGTCTCCGGTCATGTGTCTCGAGCATCCACTATCAAGGTACCATGAGTTTTGACTTTGTGCTTTGGCCTTGTAGCAATGCTCCCCCTACAAACAAAGATATTAAACCTTGGTTTTTGGTACCCAAATCATTTTGGGTCCATGAGTGTTAGCTCCCAAAACCTTGGTTCCCTTAGGAATCCAAGATGACATAGCAATAATATTATTAGATTTTACAAGTTCCTTAGGAACCCATACACTTCTAATTCTTTTAGCTCTACTATGTCTAGGGTAGCTACCTTGTTTGTAGTAATTAGTCCTTTTCTTAGGTTGGTGTGTTCTAGAGGATTCTCCTACTTCATGTTTGACACTACCAACATTTTTTAAGGACTTTTTGAGCTCATTTAGCTCACCTAACACCTTTTGGTGTTCACTATTGCATTGAGACAAAAGATTATTAAGATCAACATTTTCATCTTGAAAGAATTTAAGTTCATCTTTTAATCCTAAAATCTTTTTCTCAAATTTAGAATTAGCTTGAGTGAGTGAGTCATTTTTCTCATTTAGCTCTAAAATGATTTTCTTGTTTTTAATGACCGACTCTTTAAACTTCTCAACTAATTCATCATATACCTCTTGTAACTCATCATATGCATCATTTAATTCTTCATATGAAAAATCTAAAGTAGATGAGTTAGAGGTTACCAAGGAGGAATCTTCCTCAAGTGCCATGAGACAAAGGTTAGCCACTTCTTGTTCGTCATCCTCCGATGACTCCTCATCACTCCAAGTAGCAAGCTTGGCTTTGAGTTTCTTCTTCTTCTCAAAGCCCTTCTTCTTGAGTTGAGGGCACTCCGAACGGATGTGACCGGATTGTTTGCACTCATAGCAAATGATGGGATCCTTCCCTTCTTCTTTGTTCCTTCCTTTGAAGTCCATCTTTCTTTGGATTTTTCTTCCCCGGTTGGACCTCATGAAGCGTGAGAATCGTTTGGCTATCATAGCCAATTCTTCAAGTTCATCCTCCTCACAAGATGAGCTCTCATCATGTTGTGAAGCTTTTGCCTTGAGAGCTATTCCCATCTTCTTCTTCTTTTCAACTTCAAGCTTCTCTACTCTTTTCTCTTCTTTCTTTTTCTCATCTTCCCTTCCTTGCTTCATGATCTCATGAGTAAGGAGAGAACCCACAAGCTCATCAAGCTTTAATGTCTTCAAGTTCTTTGCTTCGATGATGGCGGTTCTCTTCCCATCCCAAGCTTCGGGAAGTGAATAGAGTAGCTTCCGGACAAGCTTGTCTTCCGGTATGATCTCTCCATAGCCCTTTAGCCCATTGACAATTGTGGAGAATCGATCAAACATCTTTGACACCGTCTCATCGGGCTCCATCTTGAAATTTTCATAACTAAGATTGAGAAGTCCAATCTTAGTTTCTTTGACATCATTGGTGCCTTCATAAGTGGTCTCAAGTGTGTCCCACACTTCTTTGGCATTTTCAATGGAAGAGACCTTTGAATAGATGTCCGGACCGAAAGCACAAAAAAGCATGTGGAGAGCTTTATCGTTGACTTGAATCTTCTTCCTCTCCTCTTCACTCATTTCGGCTTTCTTCTTCAACACCATCTTGCCTTCACCATCTTGCTTCAATGGAATGTATGGCCCATCCTCAATGACATCCCATACAAGGTAGTCACTTGACTTGATGAATAGCCTCATTTTGTTCTTCCAAAAGGAGTAGTTGTCACCATTGAAGAAAGGAGGCTTGGTGGTTGATTGTGACTCGTACATGCCGGAACCGGAGGTTGAAGCCATCTCTTGATAATTGGATGATCACACTCTTCCAAGGATCTCCTCTTGTGGTTGTTAATCCTCAAAGAGTTAAGCTCTGATACCAATTGTTGAGTGGATCGAAAGATCGATATTTACCAAGAGGGGGGGTGAATTGGAAATTTAAAGGATTTTAGTGGAAATTGGCAAATAAAAATTGAAGAACAAGGAATTTAGAGTGGTTCAAGTTCCAAATGAACTCTACATCCACTACCTTAGTCTCACTAAGGATTTGCAACAATTTCACTAAATTGATCTTCCCCTTTTCTAGGACAAGGAGGCAACCCTTTACAATATCGGTTGATTTTTCTACCCAAAAATCAACCCAACTCTCACTCAATAGAACAAAGAAATTTGAAGGCTAATTAGGTATCTCTCAATACAAATGATATCCCCGATACAAGCACTCAACCTAATTTTACAAAATATGAATGAAGAACACAAATTGGGATTTTACACAAATTTGGGATTTTTGCTCAAATGCTTGAATTTGATGGTTGGATGTTTGCTTGAAGTTCAATAGTTGTTGCTGATGCTTTTGGATGTCCCTTTTATACCTTCTCATTGATTTCTAGCCGTTTGAGTGGTTGGAGAAGTAAATGGAGCCGTTGGAACCCTCTCTTACCACCATAAATGCACCTCTGCAGCTACGAGTATCGGTACTCGGGAATGGGTATCGATACCTGTCTCAGAAAAGAAAGAGCCGTTGTATGCAATTAATAGGGCGTATCGATACGCACGTAAGCGTATCGGTACACGGTATCGAAACGGCAAAGCCGTATCGATACCTTTTTCTGAACTTAGCTCACTGTCAAAATGCGTATCGATACTGGGGTTATGCGTATCGATACCGGTCAACAACCTTTTAAAATTTGGTTACCAACCAACTGACACCAACGGTCATATTTTTAAACCGACTTAAATGCTTTAAAAATCTTTAAACCAGTATCGATACTGGTGTTACCGTATCGATACACTCTTTCAAACTCTTAGAAGTTTAACACAGGGGCGTATCGATACGAGGGTTTTCCGTATCGATACGTGTTCCGACAGTAGCCAATTTTGGCAAAAAGGTATCGATACGCCTCCATGGGTATCGATACTCTATGACGATTTTCAATAAATTTGGCTTGGAACACTTAGAAAATATTTTGAGTTTGAGTTTTACAAATCAGTTTTAAAGTGTTGGTGTTTCAAAACTTGTTAAGAGACTTGTAAAAACAATTTTAAGTTTTTCAAATTGATCCTTAAAGATCTAGTTATATCAAAATCAAACATAAGTTTTACAATATTAGTAATCTGGTGTTCAATTTTTTATTTAAAGAAATTGCACTTTAGAACCAAAATGTAACATACATTAAATCTTAGGGTTAGAAATGAGTTGACACAAAAAAGAATCAAATGCATGAAAAGGGACGAAATTGATAAAGATTCTCGAATTCAGTGGCTTAAGATGAAATAAACCCAGCTCTCGGGAAAATAATTTGTCACATAGGGATAAAATTGAAAGGATTCAAAAATGTAGAAGGGTATGGTTGTGTTTTTAAAGGAGTGCAAACCCTTCAGGAGAGATTCTCCACGTGCGAAGGGGTATATGCGCGAATAAACCATAAAAACAAGGGATGATATGATATAAAAGCTCTCTTTTAAACTAGTTTTGCCTCGTTTAGGCATTTTCAAAACCAGAAGAAAAAATAAAGTCTCTTCCCTTTTACCCTTTTTGCGTTAAGTAACCCGACCCCCTTCACCTCTATGCCAGCCACCATTAACTGGCACTGGCAAGCATCGAGGAGAAACTAAAAAGTCAATTTTTAGGTTTTAGAGTAACCCTTCACGAACTGAAATTAGTAGAATACAAAAAACCCTTTTTGTGTTTGCTTCGAAACCCTAAAAAGAAATCGTTAATCCTTTTCTACTTGGTCTCCGTTTCCCTTGTTGACTCACTGTGCACGACCTCAAAGAGATCAACGGTTTATCGTCGATGGAAGAAGACGTGGTCGGAAGGTAAAAAACGAATCAAATCGATTTTCTCTTTTTTCTATATTTGTTGCATGCGATCAGAAAAGATAAAGTACCTCTATAATCTCTTTTTGTATTGCTTTTCTCTCTGAAAATCCCGTCCAGGGTTACAAATGGTTCCTCTTGGTGTTTTATATTCGAGATGTTACATACAATAATCCAAAAACTCAATTTTGTCTCTCATCTGCCTTTGGTTGTTTTTTTTTTAATTTGATTTTGTTTTCTTCCTATTTTTGGTATTCTAACTCTCTAATTTAGGTCTGTGCGTTGTCGGCTTTGCTCGAACGGAGGAAGCAATGGTCCATCGTGGCAGACGGCCTGGGCGCGTCGGGTACAGAAGGGTCAACTATTGGATCGCGCGCGTGGGCAGAACTGAAAGGTCGCGTCGGGAGCTGGTTGGTCGCGTGTGAATGGCGTGGAGTGTTTGGGTCGTTAGATCGTATCGGATCCAAGGGCTGGGACAAGTGTGGCGCGATGTGAAAAGGGTGTGGCCTCTAAGGTTTGCTTGCGGGTGCGATCCAGGCCGTCATATGTGGTTTAGATCTGACGGCTGTGGTGATGTAGCACGTCTTGGTGGTAACCCTTGCTAGGGTTTTTGTTCGAGACTTGATCTAGACCCTTGGATCTTCGCGAGATCTGACGGCCGAAAGCAGGCGCGGCGCTAGGGCAAACGATGTCCTGTTAGGGCTTCTATTCATCACACGATCTGGACCGTCAGATCAGAAACAGATCTGACGACCGAGAGTTGGCTGCGCGGGAACAAGAGGATATTAGGCTTAGGGTTTTCTTTTTTTAGTTGTTGGGCTATGTATTATTTGGGCTTCTTGTATATGGACTTTAGATTAAAAATTGGATCCTTTATTTGTATCAACTTTACATATGGGTTTTATTTATTGATATATTTATTATTATTATTATTATTATTATTATTATTATTATTATTATTATTATTATTATTATTATTATTATTATTATTATTATTATTATTATTATTTTGTTAATCCAAATATAATAATAATAATAATGATAACACAAATAATAATAATAATAATAATAATAATAATAATAATAATAATAATATGATAATGAATGATAATAATGGATGACATTAGATGATAACAATAAAAACAAATGAAGACAAATAATGATAACACATGATAAATAATTCGATAGAAATAAAGATAACAAAAATGAAAAAAAAAGATAATAGTAATGATAATAGAATATAGTAATAACAATAATAAAGATAGTAATGATAATACTACACGAATGATAGTAATAATAAAAATAATATCTGTAAAGAATAATAATAATAATAATAATAATAATAATAATAATAATAATAATAATAATAATAATAATAATAATAGTAGGAATAATGTTTTTTTTTTCTTTTTGGTGTTTTTTTTTGTTTTTTAATTGAATAGTAATATATATATATATTCCCCTTTTTAGTCTTTTTTGTTTTCTTAGTCCTAAATTACATATAAGCCCAATATAAGCCCTACATCAGCACAAATTAAAGGGGGTTCAAGGTCCAAACAAAACTAGTGATTATAGAGGGCATCAATCTAGTTGTTCAATATCGGGAGAGTTGAACTCACGAAACGAGTAAACACGGTTTTATCCAACCATAGGGTAAAGCTACTCCGGTTTAGGGATAAGTTAGAAGTTCAGCGGCTAAGAGAGGCTTCATAATCGGTTGGTGTTCATCCTTAGATTCACACAGGGAGGTATCATATTAGACATGTTCGCCAATAGTACTTCAAGCTTAGGGAAAAGAGGGAGTCATTGAAGGGAGCCTTGTCGAACCTTGAATCATCGCTTAACTGCCCAAGCAGTCACATTGGTCTCTGTCGAGGCGGGCATCTACTGTAGCATACTCGTGGGCGGCTGTTGAAGTTGTTGAATTGATCAACAAAACTGTGCCGAGACAGTGCATCCAATCTCCACACTACGAATAATTCCAATACTGACCCATTCTCTCACTCTAATTTTTCAATTTACTTTATTTGCTTTAATATCAGTTTTAGTCAAAACAACCCTCAATATTTGTGTTTTTACTTTTTACTTGTGTAGAAAAGTGAATTCCGAAAGGTTGTCACAATCCCTGTGAAGACGATATCTTAAATACTATAACTTGGCACCGTGTATACTTGCACGCAATTTGCGCATCATTTTTGCATGCAACAAGTTTTTGGCGTCATTGCCAGGGATTGGCGTACAACTTTTTGTCTTTATTGTTTTTGCATTTTTTTTATTTTTCTATTTAACCCCCTGGTTTTCTTTGGTTTATGACCAGAGCGAACCAAAAATCACCCTTGCGAGACTACGATCTAGAGCCTGAACGTACTGCACGCAGATTAAGACAAGTAAACAGAGAAGTCATGGATGACCAAGCGAACATCCAATACTAGCCTCCACCACCACCACCCTCAATCGACAATACTATCGCGGGCAATGGCAGACAACCTCCTACCGCTCGACGACTAGTTCTTGACTACTTGGAAGAGGATCTTAGAATGTAACCCCTTAGCCCGGCCTAGACGGTTGACCCGAACTACGAAGATTACACGGGAAAAACCAAAGTCAACCTTGATTAACGACATTTTTTTTATTTTTAATCTTGTCTAGATACATGTTAACCCTAGGCGAACACTTGAAAAAACATATATGTGTAATGCACAGCGATCGGATTTCAAAAAGGGACTCAATTGCACAAAATACAAATATTAGGGACCAAAATGTAAATTCTGGAAATTAGAAGGTATTAACTGATTTTTAAGTTACCAATATTAAATTAGTCACATTACATGCTTCCCTGTCAAATTTCACCTTAATCGGGCATCTCAAACTCATGCAATTGCAATTACAACATTTGGGACTAAAACATAAAGCTTGCAAACCTCAACACCATTCAAATCAGTGCCCAACGGTCACCTATTTCGAAACTGTGTTGACCGTTCCGAAACACGGGTTCGTTTCAAGACTTGTTCCGAAACAGGGCCTTCCAGTGGCCAAATCGTTTCGGAACGGCCTCTAGCCGTTGCGAATCACGAAGGTCATTACAGGCCCCCGTTTCGAAACACCAGTGCCCGTTTCGATACGGTTTGCCTAGAAGTTGCAGAAATTGCTGGTTTTTCATACATTAAACCATTCAAACACATGCTAATGACTTCCTAACCATGCCAACAAGTCATCATACATACAAGGTGCATGTTTGCAACTTCAAAACACATTCATAGCATCAAACATGGAATTTCACAAGTCTATAGGCATGCACCCTATTATCCAAACCAAGCAATCAATCAATCTCCAAAACAAGCATTAAAAGACCACTTACAAATCCAAAACATCAAAAGCATCATGCCACAAACTTAGGGAGTTCAATACATCTCCCAAACCACATCTTAGGTTCCCATTGCCAAAATACCAAAACTAATAGTGTACGAAAACATCACCATACATGAGCTTGGTTTCCCTTGGACACTCTAGCCTCTTTGTTGCCCTTAAGCACTTCAATTATCTGCATTATTGGTTCAAGAGAGAGAGTGTAAGCACAATTGCTTAGTGAGGCATGCTCTAAAGAAACAACACAATAATGCATTTTAGAAAACACTTTCAATAAAGCCTTTAAACACATACTCATCACTTTTCATGCAACCTTGCATACTTAACAAGCATCTCATGCTTCATTATAATAAATACAACATATTGGCTTTCAAGTGATAACTCAGAACCATTTACAACTCAAAACACAATCGGATACGCGGATTACAAGCGTTGTCCCATACGCTTCAAACACACTACCGAACAACACAAGGTGGAGTTTACCGGTACAATCACAACCCCTCAACACCCGTGATGGAGTTTAACGGTACAATCACAACCCCTCAACATCACTCATCGGTAGTTGTATAATTCTACTAACGAGTACACGGGACACATAACATAAGATCCAAACACGGACTTTTAACCACCGTTGTGATCTTACCTCACTCGTTAAGGTACTTGGATGGAGTTTACGGTACAATCATAACCCCTCAACATCCAAGGCGACTTTATTCACGGTGCACCCAATCCTATAGCCGGCTAACTATATCCGATTCAAGTACTTTAAAACCATTACATCACTTGCCAATATACATCATTTATCATCAACAATTCACTGTTTTAAAGCATTAATCAAAGCCATTTAACATCATGCATCACTATGCATCAAAACCATATTAACAATATGTCAAACCAAGGATCTCTTACCTTGAGCATCCTTCAACACATGGCTTTCAAAACCAGCATTTACCATGCTAAAACATGCTTTCAAAACAGAATTTAAACATGCAAATTATAACCAATGCATCAAACCACTTCATGGCTCATCCAAGGGAGTTTTCCCGAAAACTTACTCTTGAGCTTAGTTAAGTTATTTAGACTTAAACTAAGCTCCCAAAACCTTCAAATAATGGTTTCAAAGCTGGAAACCCAACTCCACTCACCAATTTCGTTTCGTAAGCTTGTCGAAACGCCGATCAAGCCTCCGGATCAACTCCACAAGTGTCCGAAGATGTCTCCTCTATTTTAAACACATCAAAGCAGAGGATTAATGCATCATCATGCATTGAAATCTTCAGCCAACACACTTAAACTCGCTGCTCTACCTAAAGCCAACATTTCGGCTACCAAACACAACAAAAATCACCTCCAAACTCTTCCAAAACTTAACCCAGTCAAGGTCCATCACTTCTAACCATTTCTAAACATCATTCAACATCCAAAATAAATCTAAACTCGTCCTTATACCTCCAGCTATAACAGAACACCAAGATCACCTCAAAAACCATTATTTTCATAAGCAAAAATTTAGGAAACACAACCTATTCGGGATTGCATTGATAAAACCTCATTTACACATCATTAGACATCCAAAATACATTTAATAATCATCTCAAAACATAGCCCAAACAATCACAACGAAATTCTTCAAGATTTCTTTCAAATCTTGAGTTTTAAGCCAAAATCAAGTTTCTAACATTAAAACCATTTATAAAACTTAAATTAAGGATTGATAACTTGGGAATTTCAGTAAAGAACTGGGTATTTAGAGGAGAAGAACAATCTTACCTCTAAATGGTGATTTCTCCTTGATTTGAGCCAATTTCCTTGAAAATTCAATGAGGAAATCAAGAGGATTTGATGCAAGATTGATTAGGAAATTAATTGATGATATAAATCTCATCAATTGAAGTGAAAATCAATGAAAAAGTTTATGGAGAAAAGTATTTGGATGATGGAATTTTGAGAGAAAAAGAAATGAGAAAATTTTAGGAAAATGTAGTTATGATTTTTCCAAAAGGTAGTTTCTCTTCTCATTTAATTAATTAAAACATTAATTAATTCACTCAAAGTAAAGAAAAATCTGGAGAAATCATTTTTGGGTAAATTAGCTCCTTAAAAATTCAAAGTTTCAATCCTTACAAAATAGTCACCACTAAACTTTTCAAAAATCGCATTTTAGTCATTACTCCAAAATGTAGTATTTCCAAAACTTATTTTGTAAAATTGATTTCACCACTCTTATATATATATATATATTAAAATATAATTTTTAGATATTTTTCCATATTTTAAAGCATCCCGAACTAGGCTTTCCCTAAAACCTCCTTTTATATTCGAACCGAAAATCAGACCAGTCCGGTTCATACCCTAAACTTCTAAGCCCAAAATTGGGGTGTTACATAGAAGGCTGAACACTGGCGTGATTGATCCAGAAACAGAAGCTGACCACTTTGAACTCAAACCAATCATTGTTGAGTGGATCGTAAAATCGATTTAAGCCAAGATGGGGTGAATTGGATTTTTAGAAATTTTGGTGGTGAAGTGGAAAATAAAAGTTTGCTAGACAAGAGATTTATAGTGGTTCAAGTTCCAATTGAACTCTACATCCACTATCTTAGCTTCACTAAGAATTTTCCAACAACTCCACTAGTTGGTCTTCCCCTTTTCTAAGCTTAGGAGGAAACCTTTACAAAATAGTCAATTTTTCTACCCAAAAATTGACTCAATCCTCACTCAAAGATTACAAATAAGTTTAAGGCTAATAACTAGTATCTCTCAATACAAATGTTGCCTTTTTTACAAGCACTCAACCCAATTGAAAAAATAAGATTGGAAATACAAGGTTCTACAATTGGGGTTTATAAGAAAATATGGGATTTTAGCACAATAGCTTGAATTTGGTGCTTGGATATTTCTTTTAGGATCAATAGTTGTTACTGGTGTTTTTAAAAATCCCTCTTATACCTTCTTATTGAATTCTAGTCGTTGGGGTTGTTGCCTTCATTATTATAGTTGTTGGGATGTTATCTTCCCTTCATAAATGCAGTTTGCAACTACCCGTTTCGAAACGCCCAATCATGTTTCGAAACAGACCAAAATAGAAATAGCCGTTAGGGTTTAATAAATAGGTCGTACCGAAACGAACACGATCGTTTCGATATGCTAAGAGCTTGTTCTGAAACGTTCTGAAGTCCGTTTCGAAATAATTTACCACTGTCAAAACATGTATCGAAACGGCTTAAAAGCGTTTCAATACGCTTTAACTGTATCTTTAAAATTAGTTATAAAAATTCAACGGTCATATTTTGAAACCAAGTTTGAAATCTGTTTCGAAACGTTTGAGGTCGTTTCGATACTATCGTATTGAAACGGTTCAAACCGTTCTGTTGTTCTTCATTCGTTTCGAAACACAAATAGATGTTTCGATACACTCGTATCAAAACGAGAAAGCTAGTTCCGAAATAAAGGTTAACAATTTCAAAATGTTCTGAAACCCCTAAAGGCCATTTCGAAACAGTGACTCGAAAATCACTATTTTAACTTGGTAAATATTTATAGAAATTTGCGTAAGCTTAAGTTTTGACTTGGACATTTTTCTTAGAACACATAGGGAGGTTTTGAGGACTTAAAAATTCATTTTTCTCTTTTTCAATTTAATCCTTAAACCCTTTGTTTTCCTTCTTGGACAATTTGGAGGATCCACCACTAAAGATGCCCGCCAGCATATGAAATCCTTCTTGGATATCTGCAAACCCTTCAAAATTTATGGAGTCCACCCTAACGTGCTTCGACTCAGATTATTTCTCTATTCACTGAGGGATAGGGCAAAAACTTGGTTCAATAGTCTACCATCAGATTCCATTGAATCGTGGACAGAACTGTTGTCGAGATTTCTTAACTCGATTTAATCTTGTCAATTTAAGCAATAAATTGCGAACTGACATTACTACGTTTCGACAGGCAGATGATGAACTGATGTACGAGGCATGTGAGAGATAAGGAGCCATATTCTACAATGGTGTAAACACACTAACAAGGATGATGTTGGATTCCTCTGCCAATGGTACATTACTCGATAAGGAGCCGGCCGAAGCAATTCAAATGTTGAACATGATGACCAAAAACGACTACCAGACGACATAAGGAGGCAGACCACAACAAACGAGCTAAGAGCATCAGATGTAGTTGTAGCACAAATTGCTCGGTTGACAAAGATGGTAAAAGCTATTGCAAGGGCAGAACAATACGCTGCAGGTTAAAGCCATTGATACCTTTATTTTGAGGGAAAAGATTTCACCAAGCAACCAATTGACGAAGCCCAATCTTGTAACTCCTGATCTTCCATATTGATACCAAAAGTAATGCTCTTCTTCATGTTAATTTGAAGTCCATAGGCTATTTTGGATATTCTTAACACTATTTTCACATTTCGGACCTGAGTTTCTGAAGCTCCAAAAGAAAAATCATGAGATCATCACAAAAAATGATGATTGGAATTAGGGAAAAGAATATTAGCACTGAAAATTTCGTATCCTCAAATTAATGATTGTTGGTATTTAATTTTTATCATTAATCTCCGTTTACTTAGATTTCAAGAATATTTTCTATTTTATTTTGTAAATTATTTTTATTTTGAAAATTAAAAAAAATGAATAAAAACAAAATTTTGATTCAAGATAACAAAATTACAAAAGTACATTTGACACTTAATTCCTTACGATAGAAACATGAGAAATAAAATAATTATGTTACTTATATGAATTCAAATTCTAATTAGATACTATGAGATACATTTTAGGTGCAACCATTCCAAATCATATTATTTCATTCATAAAGGCAAGATTCTAGTCATGAACATTATTTAAAGGATTTAGCTCTACAACCAGCTAAATCAACTGATAGAATAATATTGTGTTTTTTTTTATGAATTTGAACAAGATCGATTCATTAAGTTTATAAACTCTTATTTTCAAACATTTTCAATTCTACAAAGCATTTTTAGTGGAAAAAAATGAAGATATTTTTTATTTTCAAATATTTTTTATATTTTCTAAGAGGGAAATATACATGTTTGTTTTTGAACTTGGTCTCAAAGTATAATTCGATACCTAAACTTTTCGGTCCAATTAAGTAACTAAACTTAGCTTTTAAGTTTAAATTGTACATAAATTTGACTTTATAGTTCATATCGTTTCAAATAAATCATCTTTCGTAAGTTCTAATTTGAACAAGAAAGTGAAGTCCGAGCACATATTCAAATGAACACGTCAATTTAAAGTGCATTACCAATGCACCCAACACTTGTTAGTTTAAACACGTCTTCTTTTTTTGAAATTGAATCCACTAATTTTATTAAACGAAAAAATATCCGAAATTACAATGAAAGTTTACAACTGAGTAAATAAACACATAAATCCAGAAAACCAAATTAGCGGCTCTAGATCATAAGAGGACCATACAAGGAACAGGTAAGAACCTAATTCAAAGACTCGAAACAAAAGACGGATACAAACATCCCCAAATCGACGATGATGGGTAAAACCATCAACAAACAACATTGACAAATGCATATTACAATGAACGTATGTTGACAATAAGGTCATTACCACAACTCAATCGCGAATAAACGGTAGATATAATCGCGTATCCGAATCCGATTCAAGGGCCCGAGATAAGGAGATCATCAGCATAATGAAATGAGTGTCATCTTGATCAGTCGTGGCGACGTCAGATCCAACCCTGATAGAAAACAAATAACAGAAATGCGTGCTAAAAAGCAAAAAGACATACCAAACGGTAGAGAAAAGTGTGTCATAAAGATAAATTTATTAAATTAAAAGACTGAAAATTAAAAGAGCGAAACAAACAAATAAAAATAAGTGACTGACGGTCGACAAACAACCCTAAAGTTGTTACCGTCGCCGACCTAAATTTAACCAAAATAAAGAGCAGCTAGAGAGGGAAAAAAGTGTCTTCTTTAATGTTTTCCATTTTATAAAATAAAAATATATAACCCAATGACATGCCTAAAAAATTATGTTAGTGGATTTATATAAACAAAGGCAAACTAATATTGATTATTATCCTATCCATTAGCGGTGAAACCTTTTAATTTTCACAAGTGCCTTAGTTTTAAGGTTTAGGGTCTTAGTTTAGGGTGTAGGGTTTACGGTGTAGATGTTTAGTTTTTAGGGATAGTGGTTAGAATTTAGGGTTTAGGGGTTAGAATTTAAAGTTTATAAGTTAAAACCTAAGCCCTAACTATATTACCTTAAAAACTAAACTTTAACATCTAAACCCTAAATTCTAACCTTAAACCTTAAATTCTAACCATTGTCCCTAAAAATCAAACCCCTACACCTAAACCCTTATACCATACACCCCAAACTAAGACCCTAAACCCTAAAATTAAGGCACTTGTAGAAACTAAAAATTTCTACCGAATGTATTAGATATAAATCCTAATAATATTAGAATAAATAGATTATGCAAAGTAAAAAAATACATATATTATTATCCCAATTCCCAAATTGTTTTTTTATAGGGGGCAGATTGGTGGGAAAGTAAAGAAGTACAGTTGGGCTGGTTTGGAATTTGGATAATGGTATGGTAAGGCCGTTTTTTCAAATGGCCCGTCCAATATTATTTGTATCATATCGTTCGTTTAACTCAAAATTCGCGGAGGGATAATCCTTACTCTCTACTCAAAATCTTACTATTCGATAATGCTGCTCCGACGACTGCCTCCAACCGCCGTTTCCGCCGCTGTTACCGCCCTATCCCGGCGTTACACTTCTCCTTACTTCTTCTCTCAGAGCCGCCTCCAATCCTTCAATTCCATCTCCTTTTACCCTAAACTTAGCCTCCTTTCCTTTTGCTCGACCTCAGAAATTTCATCTGAATTCACCGACTTAATCACTGATCAATCCTCAAAACGTGTAAACCTCTACTCCTTTCCCCCTTTTTTCTATTTCTTTTGAACTTTATTCGGATAATTTTTTAATTAAGTTTCCGTTACTTATAGGGACCTCTCAAACCTGGACTCTATCTCGTCGGAACACCTATCGGGAACCTTGAAGATATCACATTACGGTTTTTCATTTCTCTTTCTTTTGTTCATTTATGTTTTATTTTTGTTCGAATTATGCAACCAGTCCTACTGGCAAAACTAGAGATTTCATATGTATTCGTGTACATAAAAACTTAAAATTTAAGTTATCTTACCTCTTTAATTTAAAAATTGTAGTTCAATGTTGATATTTTTATTTATTTTTGTCAATTTATTATTATTATGTTTGCTCATTATGTTCCTACCAATTTGTTGTATGTGTATATTGATGTTACATTCTGACGAAAAATATTAATTAGATTAGAATTCTGAATGAAAGTAAATTAAAATTTTAATTTTTAAAGTTTTAAAGTGCATGACTAAATTTCAAATTCGTTTGAATATAGGATCTACGACATTATGTTGGCCTTTATATATATATCACATTATTAGTGATTTCTTCAATGTAGAGCTCTACGGGTCTTGAAATCAGCTGATGTCATACTCTCGGAGGACACACGTCATTCAGGGAAGTTACTACACTATTACAGCATTAAAACTCCTCTTGTAAGTGAGATTGAGCCATTTTTAACGTGATCAGTTGGATAACTTTCATGTCTTTCAATAATTTTGATTGTGCGGGTTTTAGAATTTCAGCTAAGTTATCACAAATTTAATGAATCTCAAAGAGAACACACGGTTTTAAAGAGGTTAAAGGAAGGGGAGATCGTAGCCTTGATTAGTGATGCTGGAATGCCTGGCATTAGTGATCCTGGTACAGAACTGGTTAGTATTTGTACCCCTTTAGTATTGGCTGAATTCTATAGATTGTTTGGTCTTTGATGAAGAATGTAGCGACTGATGTTTGGAATTTCGGTTTAGGCAAAGCTATGTGCGGATGAGAACATTCCTGTGATTCCAATTCCTGGACCGTCTGCCTTCTTAACTGCTCTTTCTGCCTCAGGATTGTCCACTGACGAATTTACATTTGGTAATTCCTTTGTAAAATATTGTGATTGAACGTGCTTCTCTGCATTATTGAGAAGTTAAAGACTCTATGACATATAATGCTGCAGTTGGTTTTCTTCCGAAACATGCCGGTTCACGGAAGGAGAGGCTGATGACTTCTGCAAGTGAAACACCAACACAGATATTTTATGTTCCTCCTCACAAACTTAGCCAGTTTCTTGAAGAAAGTTCCCTGATTTTTGGCGATTCAAGGTAAAACATGCATCTGCCTTTCTTCCATGAACTATGATCAGTTTACTAATAGATGGTGAGAGTCAGAGGAAAGGGTTGAAAGAGCAAGTCATTCTTGGTGAAGGGATTCGATATGAAAATATGGAACGTGTTTTGTCATGAGGAGAAATTCGCTTGAGCTAGCAGTATCCTCTCTTTTTGGTGGATCTTCATTTTTGGATATATATGCATCTATTTATCTGTATTCCTAAAAAACATATAGGAAGACTGCAGAGGGAAAAGAACACATAGGGGCTCCAATTATGTAAAGCTTGTTAGTTAACTTGCTCTAATTTTGTGGTAACAGATTATCAGATTACTAGCTAAAATCTCTATTGTCAGATGATATCATTAACAGAAACTGTATCAGCAGTTTTCCAGGCAATCAAATTAGAGGGGTGAAGAAATTTCGTTCGTCGTCTTTTTTAACTGCAGAGCCGCTGCTTGCTTGATTTAACATTATGTACTTTCCCCTTGCTTCAGTTACTTATCTGCCTTTTGATACTTCATTGAAACCTTAGTTGTATCTATTGGCATATTTAAAGTAAGTCGTAACTGGAAATGGCTGATGACTCTTAGTCCTTATCATGACAGTTGACTTGATCTCATTGCAGACAGTGCGTCATAGCTCGGGAACTAACAAAAATGCACGAAGAGGTAGGTCTGTATTTATTTTCTCACTATGTTTTTGTATGCTACTTTATCGAGTGTTAGGTAGATTTTATTTTATTTTCAGGTTTCTGATAAACACCCAGTAGAAGAGGCCAATGCCTAAATGTCTGCAGGCCTGCTTTAGGCAAAAAAATTAGGAATACAGCATAAACTTATGAGGCTTTAACGCCATTTTATTTGGACCTTATGTCATGTGGCCTTATGTTTTGCAGATTTTGTACTATTGAAATAGTTTCTGATGTTTGACCTTTGAGTATTATGTTTTCTAATGGAGAAATGTTGTTTTTGAGAATTGAGGTTTTCTTTTAATGTTCTTCCCATTCTCTTCAAGGTTTTCTATGATATGATTTTGTTGGAAATGTTGTCACTTGCAGTAAATTGACTGATGCATCTACAATTTGCTTGCTTGGAAAGCTGGAGGGAAATAAAAATATATGAATGTACTTCACAGTTTGTAGTCTATAAAACTTTGAGGTAGAAACGAGATGCAACTATTCTCACCCCCATAACGAGTTGAAGCATAATTTGTTTTAGATTTGGAGATCTTATTATAAGGAAAAACAATAAAGTGCTTATGTGATAAGGTTTGGGTAGTGCTAAATCTATTTTGCCAGTTCTTTTTTTAGTAACGAAGATGATTAATTCTGTCAGTTCTGGCGAGGGACTTTGGGGAAAGCAAAGGAAGCCTTCTTAACTCACCAACCAAAGGGAGAAATTACCCTCTTGATTGAGGGAAATTCAAATTGCAGTGTGGAAACTCCATCAGAGAGTCAGTTAGAAAATGACCTGAGAGAATTGATCTCCAGCGGCCATAGTCTATCTTCGGTATGATTTGTTTCACTGTCTTCACATTTTATCAAATTTATACCTTGCAAAGGCTTTATGTGTGACTGTCTTTATGAAGTATATTCCATTTAGATATCATGAAATTCTGAAGAAGTTAATCTTTTGAAGAATCTTCCCCTCGTTTTTTATATGATAAAATAACTAAATATGATGTACGTTGCAGGCAGTCAAATTGGTGGCTGAAGGAACATCAATGAAAAAGAAAATGATATATTCACTTGCCTTGAGAAAATTTGCTAAGAAACACAAAGCGGAGGACTGAAATTAATGTCAAGCATTCTGGTAAGATTGAATAAGAAGGTTCCGATAGCTTGGAAGGTCGAGAACCAACAGCAAAATTCACCCCTTTTGACCTATTCGATTTAACTTCTTGTTTTAACAGGGATAATCCAGGTTCAGTGCTAGGTTATTTTCCTTTTCGCCCTCATATTTGGATGTCGAGGGGCATGCTTAAGGTAAAGCAGTAATTATAGATGAAGTTCTATCGGTTTTTGCACGTTGCCTAAGTTTAAGTCACTGAATCCATCATCTCTTAATTACTATTTCACCTGTGGTATCTGCCAAATCGTGTTGGATTTTCATATTATGATGATAATTAAAGAAGTATTTTATTTATAAAAAGATTGATGCATTTTTTATTAATCTTTTATTTTCCTATTGTGCTAGTGTTATATAATGTCGACTTTGAAGCTTTCTCTAGTTGCTTGGTTCAATGGAAGTTTGAAAATTTTGAAATAAAAGAGCAAACAAGAAAATGAGTGTTTGGAAAGAAAGAACTTTCTATTCTAATACAAAATGAACAAATCATTTCAAATTGAAATACTATTAAGAGGAAATAACAAGTGTGCATGTTTACAATATTAAACATTTTTTTAAAATGTATTTTCTTTCCTTTCGGTTTTCGGTTTATTAAGCAATGCAGAGTAAATTGCATTTTCTGTTTTTTTTTTCGTTTTTTTACATAATTATGGTAGGAAAAGGAATCACAATACTTTTCAAGTCAGGTCTTGTGAATGGTTATATTTGAGTTAAACATTTAGTTAGATCTAAACTCGAAAAGTTAAACTTAGTCAGAACTCAAATTTGAACCATCATTATTTAATTATATTAAACTCAGTAATTTAAATCTGATTAATTTTAATACAGAATTATCTTAATCTAATTAATTAACATGGGGTGTAATTTGCTGCAAGAGAAGACAGATATCCCGTAACACCGGAAATATTCACAGAAATTTAGATTTTATTTTAGTCACTGAACATAGGTTATATTTTTATTTTTATCACTTGTAGTTATTTTTTATAACAAATTTAGAGGAGGGAGAAAAAAAATTTTGCTCATATTGAGTCTTAAATTCACAACCTATAGAGAGAAAGATGTCAACTAAGAGCTTTAACCTGCTCTATAGATTATTAACACCAATACTATTAATTCTTATATTTGTTAAATGATTGACAATATAACGTTTTAGATAAAATTGGAACAAGAATAAATTTAAGCTAGTGTTTAAAATGATTATATTAATTGTGTATAAAATATTATTTTTTAAATATATGTTTTCGAATTGTGTATTATTTATTATTTCTCTTTTATTGTTTTTAAAATTTATTAATTTAATTACTTGTTATACAATTTTAAGGATTAGTAAAAGTTTATTAACCCTTGTTCACACAAATAATATGAAGAGATTTTGAAATTGTGTAAACTTCGAATTATTATGTAGATTTTAAAAAATAGATGAATTGTTCTTATTTTTTATATTGATTACAATAATCTTAACATTCACTTGATTAACATAAACTCAATTAGAAGCATAATTTATAAAACAAAATAATCATTATTTAGTACGTCGAATATTTTAGCTATTTAAAAAATCATTTTATTTAGTTGTTTTTTTTACTTACTATTTTCTCATGTCATGATTTAGTAATGTTTTAAGTATGTGAACTCTATCTTTATCTAATGTTTTGTACACAATTAGCATGATTAATTTGTACTCTAGCTTAAAAACCCTTTTTGCCGGTTTTACCTAAAACATTATATTGTTTAAGTGAGTTGAGAGCTTTTTTTCGGACATGACTTAAATCTTAGGGCTTATATTAAATTTTTTCAACAAATCAGATAATGACACGTCTCACTAACAAAAATTAATTATGAGTATTTAAAATGAAAACCCCCTCTAAATTTGGTGATTAAAATGAAAATTATATTCGGTGACTTGTTTGTAATTTTTTATTTATTTTTTGTGTTAATATATATAGAGCGACTAACCATATATTTTACCCTTTATGATTTAATCAAAAATGCATAGGTAAAAATGGACGAAAATGACAATTGAAAACACGTCGTACAGTTGAGAAGATGAAAAGGCCATCAATTTCGATAATAGACAACATGGTTAAAACAAGTAGATTGAAAATTTTAATGATATGAACATTTTTAAAAGTATTGTGAGTCCCATAGGGGTGTGTATGGATCAGATCGAATTAAAAAATTTTAAGTTAATTGAGTTAACGAGTTTTATTTTATAACTTAAATTTTATTTAAAATTTTTTTAATTGAATTTATAAAATTTGAGTAGAGTTAAGTTGAATTTTTATTTAAATTTAATTATAAAATATTTATAATATTATGACATTAATTAGTTTTAATGTAAACGACTTTCTATGACAATATATAATGTACACATATATTTTTTATATAGAATATACATATATCGTGTTGGAAGATTCGGCACAAGTCTTTCTAACTCCAAATTAATATATATTTAAAATGGAGTGGAATTTTGTTCACCCATATATATCAAAATGCAATTTAATTGAAAAGATGTGAATGTGTAATTGAAAGGTGCAAAGCAATGGGCAATCTTGTCTTGTTAGCAAGTGTCCTTGGGAAGGCGACAAAGGCATTGTAATAAAGTGAAACCTGCAACTCAGAGGAAAACATGGGATAACCCAAAACCAAGATTCTTGCAGATCTACTTCTCTGTAGTCTATATCACATCTTTTTACAAATCTACTTCAATCCCCGCTGGGTGGAACTGGAAACCAGCTGAGCCTGAGGCCGACAAGAATCAAGATCCACAACGTAAATCTGTTAAAACAAAAATCCCTTGCTAATATTTCATTTCTTGTGTGTACATGAAGAAGAAGTAGGGTATTCCTAAGTCAGTAAGTCAAGCAATGTCTGTTTTCTAAGCTCTGTTTGTTGTTGTATGTGAGCGGTGATGATCACCATGAAGCCCTGTCGGAAGGGGCAAGGAAAGTGGGTCTGAAAATCCGTTGGCCCGAGGCCAAGATGTGCCTCGGGTCGAACTTCTTTTTCATCTGATGGAACCCATCCCACTTGCTGCCAAAGTGGTCCCTCCACTCCTCTTGTGTTGTGTAGTGAGGTAAATACTGCTTCACATTGATCCCATCATCATCACAGAATCTCAGAATCTGACGGTTCTGCTCGCTCAGGTACTCCAACCTCTGGCTCTCCTCACCGTTGTCCAAGGCTGATCTTAGAAATGCCACCAGGTAAAACACTTGCTCATCCGGCGTCACCACCGAGCTCTTTTCGTCCCATCTGCATAACGACAACGTATCAGCCGCGATTGCAGCAAAAATCTTGCACCCATATGTCGTGTTTTCAGTTACAATTGATTCGGTTGTACTACCGGTTATGTTTGTGGAACTATTTTGTTAACAAGACATGCAAAAGTGGGACCTTAGGGGAAGATCTCCTGACACCCAGAATCTTCCCACTTGGATCATCAGTACCGTAGACTTGTTGGGTTGTAAAAACTAGTCAACAAAAGACCTAAAAGTGTTTATCAATCCTAGCTGGCCAATCTCTAGGCTTCGGGATGGGAGCATCTCCATGTTGCCCCCCACGTGTTTTTCATCTCTGATGCACCGCTACGTGTCATCATCTTGTGCCAGGACCACCATGCATCCATTTACTCATACAACTATCTTTTTTCACCACCCTCCTCTTCCCACTCCACATTATTGTATTAAAAAAAATCACACAATCTATATTGGTTTTTTTTCTTACACACCCATCATTCACCACATGCATATCATTTAATTAAATTTAAATTTGTATTAATTTGAGCATGTAAAAATCATGTTAGAAATACTAAATGGTGAGACCAACATGTTTGATGATGGGGCCATGAGATGTTAAATATATTTGCATGTTTCATGCATGTCAATGGTGTTTGGGTGTAAAAACGACATAAGCAAAATGACAGCAAATGGATTGTGATTTGTGGGAAGCTCACTTGTTTTTGTTCATTGGGTAGATGAGAATAGGCCCACTGGTCTTTTTATTCCCCAAAATGCCCTTGAACACCCCTCTGTTGAAATCATCAATCTTTGATTTGGGGACAAAAAGGTTTAGCCATGGGTGGGGAACCTCCCACAAACCCTTGGACCGGAGCTTCAACTCGGACTTGTGGACCCGGTCCAAGAAATCCACATAGGGCAAATCGGTTGTAAACACTGAGGTCGGTATAAAATTTAGTTTCTTCAACAAAGCCTCTACCTCCTGCAATTTTAAATTAAAATCAAATCGCTGTCATTTTTAAACAAACAAATAAAAAAAAGATGCTACTGAACCAAATGATAAGTTCGGTTCTAATAAATTCTTTTAATCAACTCCGGGAATAGAGAATAATTTGGTGAGTGGACCATGATTTTGTTCTTTCTAAATTAGTAGAATATAAAAAATACAATTAGAATACTGCATCAACGTAAGTATGGTGTATTTTTTTTAACAAGTGACGTGCTCTTGTATAAATTTTGAGATCGAGTATCACTTTCTTCGTCACCATTCTTGTCTGAAAACAAATTAAATTGGTGTTTTCTTGAAGCCGGCTTGATTAATAAAATTATGGCGAAAGGTGGTGTTAGTGTATACCTGATCAACAGAAGCAGCAGTGGATTCGTGGTAATTCCTGGTGACTTCCAAGCAATACAAAACGCCGCCATTGTTGGATCCAAGGGAGGAGATTTTGACAGGGTTCCGAGGGGAAAAGAACGAAGACCTCCAATTGTTGATGAGGCCTTCGTCTACAATCACGAAACCTTCAACGTAGTCGAATTTTTGGCTGCCATTCAATGATATCAGATATTCTTGGTCCCTTGTAAATGCAGAAAAATTGGAGTACAGTACCCTTATCCACCTCACCTACAGTTGGCATTAAAAAAACCAAAGTTAAATTTACAATTATAATTCAAGTAAAATTATGAAACACGATCTAGTTTTTTTGTTTTGGCTGCATTACCATGTGTTTGGAAAGCTACAAAGCATGTTTGTTTTTTTCCTTCTTTTACTTTTGTCTCATCTCATATAGTACTCCCATAGGAAATTGTAAAAGTTTAGTGTCCCATTTAGGTTTAACCCAAAACCCCATTTTTAAACCGGTGAAACTTCATATAAAGAGACTTAATTAGACTGGGACATATATAATATACCCTTTGCGGAGCTGGCTCAAGAGAAATTCTAGCTCGTGTGATAATTCCAAACTGTCCTAAACCGCCAAGAACAGCATGAAACAGCTCTGAGTTTTGTTCTTCGGAGCATGTCATGAGCTCACCTTTTCCTGTTTACCACAAATATATATACCGGTCAAATACAGTATTTGATGACCAAATCACAAATTGTAAGTCCTCAAGTAATACAAAACCCGCACGAGAAAGACTTTGACGAATACGTTAACAGATAGTAATATTTTGACCTAGAAAAACCATAATGGTTGCATATAAAGTAGAAGTATTTTTTTTTAACAAAAACTTAGGGTCAAAGAGAGCATGCAGAGTTAAAAAAGAAATGAACCTGTAACAACGTCAAGCTCGTGGACATTGCTAATTTGTGGACCATGGTTAAAAGCTTGGCCGCTAATTCCAGCATTTGACAAAGTCCCACCAACGGAAAGGTACAAGTAATCGGTCCATGATTTTGGTGCCAATCCATACGCCAAGGTACTCCTCAATACATCTATCCAAAGCTCCCCACCCCACACGTCCACGTACATGTCTCCGGCCCAAACCCTCGGCCGAGGACCAACCCCATTCCCACTCATCTGAACCACAACCCCGTTTTGGGTCTGAGCCTGCCCGTTTATCGAATGCCCGTGTCCCCTAGCCGACACCGTGAACCCGTGGTCCGACCCGTAGGCTGCTTTGACGAGCCGAGCCACGTCCAGAGCGGAAGATGGATGCAAGACCGCCAGCGGCTGGGCTCGGGTCAGCAACCCAAAGTCACGAGAAGTGGATTCAACGTCGGAGGGGTGAAGGCTTAGTTGGCCGTCGACACCCAGGTGGAGAAGCTCCGTGGGTTCGAGGGTCAATCCGACGGTGACAATCAATCTACAGATAGCAAAGGTTAGAAGAAGCTTAGTTGCCATAGCAGAGAAGAATGCTTGTTTTTTTCCGGCCCAAGAAATGGTTTTTGGTGGTTTGAATATATAGAGAAAGTGGAGAGGAGAAAGAAAGGTGGTAATTAAAAAGGGAGGGAATATGGGAGGAAAGCAATGGGAAAAGGAACAAAATCTTTGGTGGCAGCGTTAACGTAAGCTGTGGATAACACTTTAAAGATTTAGTTTCAAGTATCAATACAACATGCACAGATTCCCCTACTACTTTTTCTTTTTCACGTTGGGTGTTGAGATAGACCGAAACTAGGAATTTGAAGAAGAAGCTGAAGGAGAAAGAAAAAGAAAAAGGCTTAGCTTTTGTTGCTGTTGATGATGATGTCGCTCTTTTTGGTGTCTAGGATATGAGATACAGGTTCGAAATTTATAGGTCAAAAGGGTGGCGTGAGGTTATCAAGCTTATGCCCATTTGGACAGACACGTGGCCTCTCACGTGCGAGGAATGGGGAGACACGTGTGGGGATATATATTTATATTTATATTTATATTTATATATATATAGAGAGAGAGAGAGGGGCTGAAACCACCCTTCCATTACATACGGCCTTTTGGAAAGGAAGGGAATGGATGTGGGGTCCAGATTGGATACGGAGCATCTACGTGGGGTCCCAGGCTGCGGATGGTTCACGTGGGTGCTGCTGCCCAGCTCGCCCTAGTTACTACTTACCTCCCATGTCTTTATCTTTATACCCAAACTCGATTAAATTAACTCAAATTTTAATCTGATTTAATCGGTAAATGATAACAAATTCACTTAGAATATTTTAGATTTAACATGTTGTAAACAAATAACTAATGAGTTCAGTTATCCTGCATCGACTCTTCATCAAATAAGATTTTGGAAAACTCATTCTGTCATAATCTAAATGCCCTACCAATTACAAAGATCCAAACCCGCCAATAATGTTGTAGGGAAATTGCGGATTTCCAAATGGGTTTTTTTTTTGTTCTTGAGAGGTCACTATTAATCATTAACATCCATATTATTGGAATTAATTCGGGCCACTAGTAAATAATGTACTTTTGGAGGAAAATTAATTCGGAAGTTGACTCGCATGGACCATTCTTTGATTTAAACAAGCAGACATCCTTGTAACTCCAAAACATTCATCTAAACCTCAAAACAGTTTAATTAATTAAGCTCATCACAAATATGGAAAACAAAGATTGATACGCACAAATTCCCATGCAATCTACGTTGTTGTTGGTGCCTGTTGTATGTGTGCAGCGAATATGGGGTTAGTTGATCAAAAGATTTGGAAGAGAGAAGGGATTGTAATTTGTATGCCTTAAAAACCACGACCAAAGTTACCCTTTTTTTTATTGGTTCTGGGGGGTGGAGTAAAAGAGATTAGGGCATGGGGGAAACATGTGGGGATTAGGATGTCCCTGAAAGCAAACTAAATACGATTAAGTCGTTGACGTGAACGTGTTTACTTTGATTGCTGTCATGTTTTTTATATTCTAGTGATGAGTGTGAACTGTTGAACTCGAAAGTCGAAATGAAGGGTTATTTTCTTGGATGATTCGTTACGATTGCCAATTGGACGTCCAACGTTTTGGATTTCAACCAATCTTCCCCAGACGTGTTGTTAGGTCAAATCAACTACATATTGGTTGCTTTTCAAATTTTAAAGTTTTGGTTTTGGATTAGGTCAGATTATTATTTTTAATTTTGAGTTAGGTTTTTAGTTTCGGTCATTTTTTGTTTAGTTGTTTTTTGAGTGAGTTTGAATCGTTGAGTTTTTTTATTTATTAAACATGTTTGAATGCGTGGGATTTTTAAAAAAAATTAGATTAGACTGGATTTAATTACAAATGAAACAAACGAACTTTTGAACTTTCCAATACATGTCCAAGCTTACGGCATTTGTAATTTTTTAATATGTTTTCACACTTTGGCGTAACCAAAATCCATGACACTATTATTGATGATGAGAAGAAAATTTTGTTTATTATCAAGGACAGACGCTAAATCTTATGTTACAGAGGACGAGCCTATAAAATTTTAGAGTAGACGAAAAATAGATTTTTAATAAAATTTACACAGAATTAAAAAAAAACTTCTAAATCATATATGAATTTCAAAATTTTTAAGAAGCGACTGCTTCTTCTAGCCACTCTAGGTCCATCTTGTTTTTTTTTTCTTTTTCCACTTCACATGAATTGATGTTTTACAGTGGTTGATGTTCTGAAGACCGAGGCAAGCAGCTAGCATGACTCATTTGTCCACCGCATGACCCATGTCTCGTATCTTTGCCTCAAACCTAACTGTATTCTTTTTTGCGCTTTCCATGCCACAAGCGACACACCCCAAACAAAAAAGATTTTCATGTGGACAAGTTGCATGCCATTCAACGTATTAGACGTTTTGAACATCAAATTATTTTAATTTTTTTGATGAGTCATGCAGATTTTATTAAAAGAAACAGTCCCAAAATCAATTGAATTTAAACCAACTCACTAATTAAATAATGAGTTTAGTTGTTAGCATTAGTAGCTATGACTGTTTTTTTTTACTTAACTCATACACCTACTTGTATTAGTGTTCAAACACAGATCACATATTTGTATTACGATAAAATTTGAATAAAAAGTAAAATGAGGGTTCAAAAATTCAAAATCTTTGATGAAGATTTGATCATGGGGAATCAAGGTTTTCATTCATTTATGAGAGAAGATTCTATAAATGTAAATGGGCATATAATGTGGAGGACAAAAAGGGTTGTTGTCAATAGGGATGTAAAAACAGGTCAACAGTTGGGTTTCAAGTCGGGCTCTGTCAGGTCGGGTCAAATCGGTTACAGGTCATTTCGGGTCATTTTTTGTTTTGACTCGATTCGGTTCGGGTTCGGGTTCATTTCGGGTCGGGTTCATTTCAGGTCGGGTCAAAACGGTTAATTGACAGGCTGATTTCAGGTCGGTTTCGTTTCAGGTCGGGTTCATTTCAGGTCGGTTTCGTTTCAGGTCGGGTTCATTTCAGGTCGGTTTCGTTTCAGGTCGGGTTCATTTCAGGTCGGTTTCGTTTCAGGTCGGGTTCTTTTCAGGTCGGTTTTGTTTCAGGTCGGGTTCATTTCAGGTCGTTTTCGTTTCAGGTCGGGTTCATTTCAGGTCGGGTTCCTTCGGGTTTATGGTTTATTGGGTTATGTGTATTATATATATTGACGAATTATGATTTTTATTTTTACGGTTTAGGGTTTAGGGTTTAGGGATAGGGGATTACGTATATGTGATATATATATATATATATATATAGTTGGTACTATTGGATTTATTTTTAGGGTTTAGGGTCTAGGGTTTATGGTTTGGGGTTTTAGGGTTTGGGGTTTGAGGTTTAGGGATCTTAAATTAATACAAACATACCTACATTAATTATATATATATTGATGGATTATGGTTTTTAGGGTTTAGGGTTTAGGGTTTACTGATATTAAATTAATACAAGCATGCCTACATTAATTATATATATTGATGGATTATGGTTTTTAGGGTTCATGGTTTAGGGTTTAAGGTTTAGGGTTTAGGGTTTACTGATCTTAAATTAATACAAACATGTCTACATTAATTATATATATTGATGGATTATGGTTTTTAGGGTTTAAGATTTAGGGTTTAGGGTTTAGGGTTTATTGATCTTAAATTAATACAAACATACCTACATGTATTATATATATATTGATGGATTATGGTTTTTAGGTTTTAGAGTTTAGGGTTTAAGGTTTACTGTTCATAAAATGATACGTACATACGTACATGTACTATATATATATATTGATGGATTATGGTTTTTGTTTTTAGTGTTTAGTGTTTAGCGTTTAGGTTTTAGGTTTTAGGGTTTATTATTATTATTATTATTATTATTATATACTTAAATACAATTATTATTATTATTATATATTTACTATGCTTATTATTATTATTATTATTAGTTTTATTATTATTATTATTATTATTATTATTATTATTATTATGATTAGTAATATTATTATTATTATTACTATTATTATTATTATTATTATTATTATTATTATTATTATTATTATATACTTAAATACAATTATTATTATTATTATTATATATTTACTATGCTTATTATTATTATTAGTTTTATGATTATTATTATTATTATTATTATTATTATTATTATTATTATTATTATTATTATTATTATTATTTGTAATTAAATGTATAGGGTTTAGGGTTTAGGATTAGGGACTATGTTTCATTGATTAAATATTAGGGTTTAGGGTTTAAACCCCTAATGTCTAATTCTAAACCCTAAGCATTAAACCCTAAAGCATAAGTAATTAACCCTAACCACTAAACCTTCGATCTAAGATTACGGACTATGAGCTATAGATTAAATATTAGGGTTTTATGATTTAGAGGGTAGTGGTTATTGTTTAGGGTTTAGGGTTAGGGACTATGGTTCATTGATTGAATATTAGGGTTTAAGGTTTAAACCCCTAATGTCTAATTCTAAACCCTAAGCATTAAACCCTAAAGCATGAGTAATTAACCCTAACCACTAAACCCTCGATATAGGATTACGGACTATGAGCTATAGATTAAATATTATGGTTTTATGGTTTAGAGGGTAGTGGTTATTGTTTAGGGTTTAGGGTTAGGGACTATGGTTAATTGATTGAATATTAGGGTTTAAGGTTTAAACCCCCAATGTCTAATTCTAAACCCTAATCATTAAACCCTAAAGCATAAATAATTAACCCTAACCACTAAACCCTCGATATAGGATTACGGACTATGAGCTATAGATTAAATATTAGGGTTTTATGGTTTAGAGGGTAGTGGTTATTGTTTAGGGTTTAGGGTTAGGGATTATGATTCATTAATTGAATATTAGGGTTTAAGGTTTAAACCCCTAATGTCTAATTCTAAACCATAAGCATTAAACCCTAAAGCATGAGTAATTAACCCTAACCACTAAACCCTCGATCTATGATTACGGACTATGAGCTATAGATTAAATATTAGGGTTTTATGGTTTAGAGGGTAGTGGTTATTGTTTAGGGTTTAGGGTTAGGGACTATGGTTCATTGATTGAATATTAGGGTTTAAGGGTTAAACCCCTAATGTCTAATTCTAAACCCTAAGCATTAAACCCTAAAGTATGAGTAATTAACCCTAACCACTAAACCCTCGATCTAGGATTACGGACTATGAGCTATAGATTAAATATTAGGGTTTTATGGTTTAGAGGGTAGTGGTTATTGTTTAGGGTTTAGGGTTAGGGACTATGGTTCATTGATTAAATATTAAGGTTTAAGGTTTAAACCCCTAATGTCTAATTCTAAATCCTAAGCATTAAACCCGAAAGCATAAGTAATTAACCCTAACCACTAAACCCTCGATCTAGGATTACGGACTATGAGCTATAGTTAACTTAAAATGAATGCAAGTTAATTAAATTTATTTTTAATCTTAAGTTAAGTTAATTTAATAACTAACTTAACTTCAATTAAAATGAATGCAAGTTAATTATTTAGCATTAATTTATTCTTATAATAAAAAAATTAAGTCATCTTATTTTAATTAAGAATATAGATTTAATTTAATAATTTTTACTCATTTAACTTAATTTTATTAAGTATAAAATTTTAATTTAATAATGGTTATTCATTCCGCTTAAGTTAATTAAGTATAATAGTTTATCTTTGAAGTTATTTTAAAATAATAGTCAAGTTAATTAGAAATACAATTTATTAATACTTAGAATTATTATTAATTCAATTTATCTTTTAATTGAAATTAAGTTAGTTAATTTATTAATACTTGAAATTATTATTAATTTTATATTTTTTCAATACTTGACATTATTTTATATTCATTAAATATAACTTCTTTAAATGTCAGATAATTATCATTATTAGCAAATCAAATAATAGTATTAGTTCAGGTTAATATCAGTTCAGGTCAATAACAGTTTAGGTCAATATCAGTTCAGGTCAAGAACAGTTCAGGTCAATAACAGTTTAGGTTCAAAACAGGTCGGGTTCAAAACAGGTCGGGTTCAAAACAGGTCGGGTCCAAACAGGTCGGGTTAAATCGGTTATCTGGCAGGTTAGTCTCGGGTTCGGGTTCGTTTCGGTCGGGTGCAGGTCGGGTTCGGTTACTACAGTAACAAGTCAATTTCGGGTTCGGGTTCACTTCGGTCGGGTGCAGTTCGGGTTCGGTTTCTACTGTTACAGGTCAAATTCGGGTTCGGGTTCGTTTCGGTCGGGTGCAGGTCGGGTTCGGTCTTTGAATTTTCGGGTTAAACCAGGTTCTGACTCGATCGGGTTTCAGGCAGGTTACCAGGTCGGGTCAGTTTTTCACACCCCTAGTTGTCAAGTCCTTTTTATCAAGTGGGCAGCACTCAGCAGTCTCAATTCCATATTTTGTTTTCCTTAAAAGAGGAGACTGTAGCTATGCCACGCATCTCGATGTTGCTCCCCCATCCTCTCTTCCTTCAAAATCACCCCTACAAATTTAACCCATCCAGGTAAATCAATTAAGGCTTCGTTCAACATAGATTTTCAAACACCCGATGAGGGCAAACTCCCAAGTACTCAGAAGCTAGATTTTTTAGGGGCGCTAATTCATATAAAAAAAAAATAAGAGTAAACGCTCTTTCAACGCGCATTTTACACATTAAGCATTGTTTTGCCGTTTGACGCTTTAAATTTTTAATTCCTGTCGAAGAAACATTAATGGACAAGCACTAAATAAATCCACAAACAAAATTACCTTAAATAATTCCCAAATTTTCATTTCTATTATTCAATTGTGTCTCTTATTTTATACGAGTGAATGGAAATGGTTAAAGCTCCAAAGTTACAAATATTTTATATTAGATATATATGCATGCCAAAGTTCATTCACCAAACCATAAAAAAGTCACCCCAAAAATGGGATTAGACCTAACCATGGATCACACGTCACAATATGTTCATACTCGTTGTAACCAGGTTCGTGTCAATCTAGATTGGTTCAATTAATTTGAGTTTTACGATTTTCAATTCATTTCAGTTAAAAGTTAATTTCGAATTCAGATCGTTTTAAATCTGACTAGGGACAGAACCATTCAAAGGATGGGAGGGGAAACAACCCCTGCCAAATTTTTTGATATAATATTTTTTTAAGTTCTTTATAGTTTAAATATTAATCAAATAGGTCCTTTGCCCCTTCTAATTTTTAAATTTAAAAGTTTAATAGAATCTTGTCTCTCCCAATGTTTGATCCTAGCTCCGTCCCTGGATCAGATCGTCCAAAACCTCCAAACAGTTGGTTAACCAAATTATGATCATATGTCAATTACTTAATCCAAATTGAGATGCACACCATTGCCTTTTTATTATATTTGATTAGTCTCTATTCTCCATTATTGATATATTAAAAAATCAAGCCGGAAAATGATACAAATAAGAAACCATCAACTTGTAAGTAGCTAACTATAATATATAAAAAAGTGGTTAGGCATGGCCAAACTCTCTTTGGCTTTCATGTATTATATAATATGTTGTTTCAGATCTCATTGGTTTAAATCTAGATTTGAGGCTGCATTAAATATTAATGACATCTTATTACAAGCATTGTTGTTGTCATGTTATGATCATAATAAATTAGGGTTGGCCTTAGATTTTGGACCGTTTTTTGCCTTAGATTTTATCGGTTTCATGTGTGTGAATAAGGGCTCTCCTCTTCAAACAAAGAACATAAATTATACGCTAATCATTTTTCTACATAGATGTGCACACCACACAACTAACCCATTTATTTATGTGTCAGTTTTGTAAGCACAAACTGCTGGAGGAATACTTGGTGGTTTGAGAATGTTGTGCCAATAATTCATATTTATATTTATGGGTATTTCAATTTCTTTTTCTAATAAACATTTAAATTGTTTGTGAATTTTATTTTTTTTATAATTATATACGTTATTATTTTATTTTAACAAATTTTTTATTTTATTTATAGTTTAATATTTAATTTTTTATATAATGATTTTGTTTGGCAATTAGCGGATAGCTGATAACGGTTAGTGAAGTATATTAGTTGATAGATTATAACATTAGCTGATTTGACTAGTGGATTGCATTAGCTAATTGTATAAAAAATTTTGGTAAAATTAACTGATAGTTGTTTGATTATTTAAACAAGTATAATGATATATAATGACATGATTATATTTAATACTTGTTTAGAAAATTCGTTAGTTATTAATATTTTTTATCTATTAATATTAATTAAATTAAGAAAATTAATTTTTTAATATCATTACTAAGCATATATGAATCATATATAAATTATCTTTTTTAATATAACTCTAATAATTATTAAATTTATATGTATGTATTAATTTTTTATTTATGAATTTTTATTTTGAATATAATTTTATTATTTATTAAATTTATATGTATATATTAATTTATATATCACATTTTTATTTATAAAATTATTTTTTAATTTTATTAATTATTTAAATTTATGTTATTTAGAGATTTTTTTTGTAATTGCCAAAGACAAAAGAGTCTTTACAATTTTTTTATTTAAACCTCTATCTCAAAAAACCCTCCTTTATGTGTTGTTTCAAATTAAGAGGTTTCACATCAATCTACTATTACAATCCTCCATTTGATAATATCTAAATTAATAGATTTGATTGGTCAAACCTCTAAAATGGTTCAAACCTCTAATTTTGGCTCAAAAACTTTTTACCAAACATGACCAATTTTTTTTTCATTAAATTTATTTATTTTTACTCTTTTATTTTACATGTGGACAACTCATCATGTTTTTAATGTATATTTATAATATTTTATATATTATAAATATAATTTTATAGGATATAAAATAATATAATATTAGACTTCAAAAAATAATATAATATTAAGTCCGAGTCCACATTTTATTTCCAAGCTCATTTTTCGTACCTAATATTCCTGCTCAAAGCCTCCCAATTTTTGGGTGGAATTTAGGCTTGGACAGGTAGTCTTGAATAGATCTAATTATCAATACAACACCATTATACATTTATTCTTTGCATACTCCATCAATAATGTTTATTCAACATAAAAAATCTGTTACAAGTATTAACTTGGAAAACTGAAATATTGAACAAAACTTTGTTATTGATCAAGGTTTACAACTAGCTTATTTATACACAAAGGATCAGTATAATAACTGATCATTAACCACTAACTGATCCATCTAACAAACTAAACCGTTTGTGTATATGTATACTCCAACAGCCCCCCCTCAAGATGGACTTGGATGAACATCGATAAGTCCCATCTTGAAAACAAAATCAGCAAACGCAGGTGAATGAAGTGCCTTTGTAAAAATATCAGCAAGTTGTCCTTTAGAACGAACATGAAACAACTTGAGAAATCCTGAATTTAACTTCTCCCGCACAAAATGGCAATCAACTTCAATATGTTTTGTCCTCTCATGGAAAACTTGATTTGAAGCAAGATGAATGGCAGCTTGATTATCGCAGTAAAGGAAAACAGGACGAGCATCAATGCTGAATGAAGAAAGCAATGCAGCCAACCAAACAAGTTCACACGTAGCTGTGGCCATGGCTCTATACTCCGCCTCGCATGAAGAACGACTCACAGTGTGCTGTTTCTTCGATTTTCAGGAGATCAGATTTGTACCAAGATACGTACAAAATTCGGTAATAGAACACCGTGTATCAGGACAGACACTATAATCAGAGTCTACGAAACAACTAAGTTGAAGACTCGACTTGGAAGAGAAAAACAAACCAAGCCCTGGAGCTATCTTGATATAAGATAGCAAGTGATGAGCAGCATGAAGGTGAGGAGTACGTGGCATGGACACGAATTGACTCAACAAATGCACAACATAAGTAATGTCGGGGCGAGTATGCGTAAGATACAATAGACGCCCAATCAACCGTCTGTAAACTTGTGGATCAGGAAGTAATTCACCATCACTCATGTTTAACTTGTGATTTGCCACAATAGGTAAATCGGCAGGCTTTTTACTTAGTGATCCCGTGTCCTCAAGGAGTTGTAGAGCATAATGACGTTGGCACAATGTAATACCATCCTGGTTTTGAGAAATTTCAAACCCAAGAAAATACTTCAAAGGACCCAGCTCCTTAAGTTTAAAATGATCCTTCAAAAAATTCTGGACATTCAACAACGAATCCAGATGCTTACCAGCAAGAACAACATCGTCTACATAGACAAGCAAGGCGATCAAATCATCACCAGAACCTTTGATAAAGAGTGAATGCTCAGAAGGAGACTGAGTGAAACCAAACTTGAGAACAACAGCATGGAAAGTCTGGAACCACTGTCGAGAGGCTTGTTTCAAACTATAGATCGATTTTTGAAGCTTGCATACTAAATCAGATCCTTGAACGTTTGTGTTATAGCCAAGGGGCAACTTCATGTAAACCTCCTCATCAAGAGAACCGTTGAGGAAAGCGTTGTTAACGTCCAACTGAAGAAGGTGCCAACCATGAACTGCTGCGAGGGAAAGAAGAACTTTAAAAGAAATCATTTTAGCCACAGGGGAGAAAGTGTCTGTGTAATCAATCCCTTCGATCTGAGTGAAGCCTTTCGCCACTAATCGGGCTTTGTACCGATCAATAGTGCCATCGGAATTATGCTTGATACGGTAGACCCATTTACAATCTATGGGTTGTTTGCCTGGAGGAAGGGGCACGACTGTCCAGGTATGAAGATTCTCCATAGCACGTAATTCCTCTTGCATGGCAGCACGCCATTCAGGTAGTTTAACGGCTTGATGATAGAAAGAAGGCTCAACCGTGGTGGACAAGTTAGCTAGAAAAGCAGCATAAGAAGGAGACAACTGAGGAGGGAGATAATCTTCAATTGGATATGAACAAGATGAAGCCACATTACAATAGTAATTATGCAGATATTAAGGCTTTCGAGCAACCCTAACAGATCGACGAGGATGCTCAATGGGACCAATGGGATGTGCAGGATCAACAGCTGGAACAACATCTAAAGCATCTGCAATTGGGGAGATATGATCCGAGGAAATAATGGACTCAACAACCGGCTCAACAATTGTGGCTGGCTCGCCCTCAACAACTGGTTCATCAGATGACTCAACCACTGGTTCAGCATTATCAACAATTGGTTCAATAGGTGTAGTAGCTTCAACAACATCCTCAGAATCCTGCACCTAGGGGTGTAAACGAGCCGAGTCGAGCTCGAGTAGTGCTAAGCTCGACTCGGCTCGTTAAGATTTCGAGTCGAGTTCGAGCTTGAGTAATTTCTAACGAGCCTGAGAAATCCGAGCTCGACTCGGCTCGTTTAGAACTCGAGTCGAGTTTGAGCTTGATTCGAGCCCAATCGAGTCAAGTACTGATCGATCTTTGACTGCATTAGACTCGAGTAACTCTTCATCTATCACGTCTCATTTAAAGTCCTATGAAGAAAAAACTTTGATACACAAGTTGTGTAAACTCAAGCTTGTTAATTTTAGGGTTTATGGTGTTAGTTTAGGGTTTAAAGGTTTAGGTTGTTGGGTTTAGAGTTTATGATTTAGATTTTAGGGTTTAATACTTATGTTTAGGGCTTATATTTAGGGTTTTAAGTTTAAGAATTTAGATTTTAAATTATAAAAAATAAATTTTTTTTAGTATATTATATTTTCGAGTAGCTCGTGAGCTTTTCGAGTCGGGTATCAAGTAGCTCGGCTCGGCTCGTCAAGAACTCGAGCCGAGCTCGAGTCGAGTCCAATCGAGTCGAGCTTTGACCGAGTCGAGCTCGAGTAGCTCGCGATCTGTCTCGTCTCATTTACAGCCCCTGCACCTGAGAAGTAGCTCGATGAAGATCAAATTGAGAAGAAGGATCTGGAGCACTTATCGAAACACCATTAGGCAACGAGATATCAGGAAAAGGATCAACCATAGCTTCAAAGTTGGTAAGAGAATGAAAAGGAAATATCGATTCATGAAACCACATCGCGGGAAACAACAATGGAACGTGTCTTAAGGACATAAATCTTGTAACCCTTCATACCAGAAGCATATCCAATGAAGACCCCTGGCAACGCTCGTTCACTGAACTTGTCTCGATGAGCACGTAGAGTGGAGACAAAGCATAGACACCCAAATACTCGAAGAGAATGATAATCTGGAGGTCGATTATGCAAAAGCTCAAAAGAAGACTTACCACCAATTAAGGGAGAAGGTAACCTGTTGATTAAGAACGTGGCAGTCAAAACACAGTCACCCCAAAATCTTAGTGGTATGCGTGACTGAAAGAATAAGGCACGTGCCACAGCCAAGAGATGTTGGTGTTTACGCTCAACAACCGCATTCTGCTGGGGTGTTTCAACGCAAGAGAATTGATGAACAACACCAAGAGAGTCAAACAGATCAGTGAAGCGCAATTCAGGGGCATTGTCAGATCGGAACACTTTCAAATCATATCCAAACTGAGTCTTGATCATCTTGATAAATGAAGGAACAATAGAAGTGACATCAGACTTATGCTGCAACAAGAATGTCCATGTACAACGCGAAAAATCATCAACTAAAGTAAAAAAGAAACGATGCTTATTATAAGTTGAAACCTTGAATGGTCCCCAAACATCACAATGGACCAAAGCAAATGGATGTTCAGCACGAGAAATTGAATGGGGAAATGGCAATCGATGTTTCTTAGCAAGGGGGCAAATGGAACAAGGTGAAACAGATTTATTAACATTGCAAGAAGGTACAACATTCTTTAGCAAATGCATTACATTTGAACTTGGATGACCTAATCTGTCATGCCAAGAGGCTAAGCAAACAGAATCTTCACATGAATCAACATGAGCAACCAAATTATGAACAGGTGCATCTGGTAATCTCAGCAAATACAATCCTTGAAAAAGCTCACCCTTCCCAACTACTTGCTGAAGGTCCTGGATAACACATTGAGAATTGCAAAACAAAACGCGAAGATCAGAATTCTTGACAAGAGCACTAACAGCCAACAAGTTGAATCTGAACTCTGGGACAAAAAGAACTGAATTAAGAACCAAGCTAGATGACAAACGAACAATGCCAGAAAAGTTTACAGGGATGACAGATTTATCTGGCAATAGAATGCTGCCACCTGTAATTGGAGTTAAAGATTCAAATAATCCCTTTTCATAACAAATGTGGCGTGATGCTCCTGAGTCAATTATCCAGGGAGACTTAGAATCAGAGAAATGCAAGCTATTAATATAAGCTAAAATCTTGCCTTGCATAGTGAGATTAATCGAAGAAGATGGAATATCAAGATTAGATGCAGCCTGTAATTGGGTGGACAACATTGCAATTAGCTGTTGACATTGATGAGGAGTCAATGATTCACCAGGAACAACAGGCAAAGATTCAGAATCTTTAACAACATTTGAATGAGCAGTGTGAGGATGAGATGGCCTCGATCGAACATTATAACCATGAGGATATCCATTGAGCTTGTAGCACTTGTCTCTGGTATGTCCCAACATGTTGCAATGACTACATTGAGGTCGAGACTTCTTGGAGACAGTTTTCACAGCAAAAGCAGCTTCAATGGCTGGCTTAGAGAACAAAACAGAACGCTGGTTCTCTTCTTGAACAACCCAGGAAAACACCTTTGACAAAGAAGGAAAAGGGTCAACTAACAGAATTTGTCCACGAATATGAGAGAAGGAATCATTCAAACCCATCAAGAATTGAATGGTTTGTTCCCTCTGTGAATCATCAATCATCTTCTTGACACCACCACAAGTACAAGTGGAGCAAGAACAAACAGATTTGGCAGACATCAGCTCATCCCAGAGGATTTTAAGCTGAGTATAATAAACAGTAACCGAGGAAGAGCCATGAACCAATTCACCAATCTTCTTCCTCAGGTGAAACAAACGTGGACCATTCATTTGCTGGAAACGATCTTCAAGATCTTTCCATATTTCAGCTGCAGTTGAATGATACAGCAAACTGGCAGCTATTTCCTTAGACACAGCATTAAGGAGCCAAGAATTGACAAGATTATTTGCTCTTGTCCAAGCATTGTATTTTTCTGCAGGAATCAAAGGAGGAGCAGAAATCGAACCATCTACAAATCCCAATTTGTTCTTGGCTGAAAGAGCCATCACCATGGAACGCCTCCAACTATTGTAATTATCATTCGTAAGAGGCTGAAGAACAAGAACCATTCCTGGATTGTCGGATTGATGGAGATAGTAGGGGTTACCACCATCATCGAATTGATCATTGAGATTCACCATGATCAAGGAAAAGAAGAAATCAGAGGAAGAAAGACAGAAGAACTCAGAGGAAGCTCAAAGGAAAAATGGAAACGAAGAAGAAACTTCAAGAATCAACTGATACCATGTTACAAGTATTAAACTGGAAAACTGAAATATTGAACAAAACTTTGTTATTGATCAAGGTTTACAACTAGCTTATTTATACACAAAGGATCAGTATAATAACTGATCATTAACCACTAACTGATCCATCTAACAAACTAAACCGTTTGTGTATATGTATACTCCAACAAAATCATTTATTTTTAATATATACAATTAAATAAAAACAAAAAATTATGTGAATTTATACCAACAGTCCAAGTGATAAACAAACTTAGTATCGCTTAACCAGGCCTCGAGTTCGAGGTCTTATGTATGCATAAAATCTCTACTTAAAGAATTATCTACCAAAATTAGGTATACAACGCGAGTCGATTTAGATTAATCATGACAAAATCCTAAAACCGAGAGGACAATAAAAAAACTATGTGAATATATTACACCGTACCAAAGTTCACACATCATATTATATAATTAATTTTAAAGTTAATGAGTAAATTTGAAATGTATAATTTTTTAATCAAACTTGGCCTTGGCCAACACACTGTTCAATCAACGTACTCTAATTGAAGTAAGCCAAAATCATTTGGAATTGCTGCAATGTTTGGTGCACGAAATGGCCCACCAATGAGCTGGAAAGGAGTATTTAGGGGGATTCTTCTTGCTGCTGGCTTGCACCATTCAGTTAACTGTAATTTTTGTTAGTTCTGCAACTGCTAGCAGCCAGCAGCCAACACGTGCAATTAATGCATCTATATGTTTTATTTATTTCAATTATATATTGCTATTTTCATTTTTCATTGGTTGGTGGTCATTCGAATAAAAGAAAGAAGAATCCATTGAGCGGTTCCTAAGGAGAAAATATGTATTTTATTCAAGTGATTTGAATTCGAGCACCATATATGCACGATGTATGTGCATCATTAAAAGACTAAAAAAATTAAACAAATACCATCATATAATCAAATCAACATATTAAAAATACCTCAAAGCATGAACATAATTAGTATGCCAATCTAATGTAATAATAATGTGGACCGAGAAAAAATATTTCATTAAACCGAATCTATCAAGTATATATAATCCATAGCTATCTATTTGGTGGCTCCATCTTTTCACGTTTAATATTTCTTTATTTAATGATTTTTCTTTGTTGCTAGATTTGAGATTCTCTCTTATTATTCCAATTTCGATTTGATGAAATTAAACAACTCGATTCCCTTGTTTTTAAATAAACGGATAAGAAAAATTAAACAACCATTTGCCATAATAAACACGTCTCACCCAACAATAATGATTAAGGCAAAGGATTAGGGCAATTTCCATTATGGCCTATATACCGCAATTTTGGCTCCTTGTCGGTTTCTTTTTCTTGTTTACACTCTCCCCTTCCCTACCCTTTCATTCCATCTTCCTTATATATATATATATTATAAGTATACGCATATGTGACACTGAAAAGTGAATGGAAATTACCCCGAATGATAGTTATCTTTGTATGTCTCCAATTCACATTGTCTTTGAAACCTCAAAAATTATTTTCTTAACTATCTATATTCGACTCATTGGTTGTTAAATCCTAATCGGGTTTTGCTAAGGTCCAGTGGGAACGATCTTCCCAACTTAATTTTCTCCGTTCAAAGCGTCATAATTTAAAGTTTGAACCTACTTAAAAACATATCGTCTCGTTTTGGAGGGGGGAGTTAAGGTGCAATGCAATGGGCGATGAATACATTGGACCTACACAACTGTCACTTTGCAGACAAAGCAGCGGAACTAAAACGCATACAAATCAACTTTTGTTTTGTTTTTGTATGTTAAATGAATATTTGATGAGAGAATCATCCTCTCTTTTTCGATACTTGCCACCAATTATTCCTTACATTATATTCTTTCACCTTTTCCTCCAGTTTATGAGGTAGGGTTAGCCCCAAGTTTCAACCATATAATATATAATGTTTTTTTACATGCTACACTTATATCCTTTAGAAAAAGGAGAGCAAAGTGCATGGAATATTATGAGGAAAAAGAGATCAGAAAATCTTGCTTTTTCTTCAATTTACAGCTCAATATCCGATTGTTTTCGTTATCATTACCACGACCATCATCCTGCCTATGCTTCTTTAGGCTCAAGGCTGGTTGAAAACATTAAACAATATTTAGTGTATGGTACATGTGGGGTGGGTGGGACAAGAGAGTATAGGGCAAGTCTAGCTGAAAACAAGTAGCATATGCTCATACTTTCATTAAACCCTTTAAAAACGGACACACAACTTGCAGATAAAATTGTTTAAACCTGAGTTTTCAAGTATAAACATTATACTCTTTCTCATTGGGACCACTCATTGGGGTTCATAATTACCACATATTATATATCTACGATTTCAAAAGCTAGTGATGAGAACATGTTCATAACTTATGGACCACTACCTATTTATCTTCCCTATTCCCATTTTAAGGAGGTTACTCTCGTTTTGAGCAAACGGTTGCCAAGAAGAATGGTGACCAAAACAGACTGATATTTTGTATAATTTCTTATTAATCCAAATCATACTACAGTTTTGAAATTTCTTCAACAGTTATATATATATATATATTGATAATACAACAGTTGTATGTAGTACATACAATAATGTGAAACCACATGGCTTTTGTCTGTTTGTCTTAAAAAGGTTATTCCCGGTCAATAATTACAGTTAAATTAAGCCTTCAATCTCCTGCACAACTTCTTACGGAAGACATGAAATGGACAGCAGACGTAAACCTAATAAACTGTCATAATTACCATGTGTTATTTAGGGCAAAGTTGTAACATAAGCCAAACAAAGCTAGCCACCCGTAATAACAATATATGTTGAGTAGAAATTTCTGTTGGAAGTGATAAGGATGAAGGATACACATACAGTTGAAAATGTGCTCATGTCTTGTATATTTATGCATTCAAATTTGACAAAATCATTTTGCTCTTAACTTCTTCCTTTCACTAAAATAGAAAGGTGAATGAATGCGTATGTCTATCAAGCTTTCTTTGTTGGCCAGGAAAATTTGCAAGTGATAAGAGCTAGGTTTAGCAAATTCCTGAATTTTGGAAAACATAAAAAGAGGGGGTTGAGAAGATGGCGCTTGTCCAAGGGGGATGTAACTTGTAAGTTTATGTCGTCTTTAACATGTCTATTTTGATTAAACTCCAAAAACAGTGTAGTCCGTAAAATGTGTACGTTTTAAAAAGTTAAAATAAGAACAGATACTACTAATATAATCACATCAGGATATAAAAATAATGACTAGAAATTAGCCAGATGTGTAAATAGGGAAGTGTCTTGTTTGGACTTTGGATAACTCATGCACCATATGGAAGAGCATTCATTGCGGATTTAACAAGTAGCTAGATCCTGTGTGACACATGATTGTTACGTGGTATGAAATATGAGTACCTAATTTTTGGCATATATAATTTAATTACAATCATGAAAATGAGTAATTAATATATATAGCGGAAGGCCTAGCTTGCAAATCATAAATGTCTAAAGATACAGCCAAGCAACTTGAAGGTTTATCATTAATATATCACAGACATCTACTTCAGACATATATATATATATATATATGCATTTTTAAAATGTTGTATTATGTATAAATTGATTGAATATTCAGAAATATTAAATTGACAGTATTAAAGGACAATCGCTTTTTTTAAAAATTTAATTTTTTTTAATTTTTATGTATTTTTTATTAAAAATATATTCTCGCCCCTTAGAATTTTATAAATTCACCCTCTAACATAAAATCTTGCGTCCGTGCCCGTTGAAGGATGATGCTAACATCCTATGATTTTGCCATTCTCTATATACCTATGGTGGGTATTAATTGTTTCTTTGGTAAATTAACCTTGCGATTCATGCATGTATATATGCGCCAAATTAATGACATCCATCTTTTATTCATTTGTCGATATTTGGATTTGAGTATTTCAAAAAGTTTATTAGGAAGGCTACACTCTCAACTTAGCTTGTTTTATTATAATAACATAATTTAAATTTTGGACGTTGATTAAGTGACTTAATGTCTGCCTTAGCCCCTTGCAAAATTTTTGGTATAATAATATTTTAAGTCTTTTTAGTTTAAATATTAATTAAATAATATCTTTAACCCTCATAAATTTTAGATTTAAAAATTTAATAAATTTTTGATCTTCCCAATATTTGATCATAGCTTCATCCTGTCTTATTGGACTACACCAACCGGTGTAAATTATACGGCTTCCAAATGGTGCATTGTTATGACAATAACGTGGATATTTGTTGCTTATTAGACATGTCCATAACATGTCTACGAAGAAAGACGAAAGAAAACCAAACTCAAAATTTTGAAGTCTAGAATGTGGTATGATATAGCTCCTGCATGAAAAATAAGAAAAGAATGGGGTAGGTAAAAGGAATAAAATCTAACACAAAATCTTGGTCCATTATTAAGAAGGATGATATGGTTGCCACATCCTTATCTAGAGAAGATGGACCATTTTTATCACTTTCGTGGGGTTTTTGAAATTGATCCCCTTAACTATTATTTCTTAGGAAATGCGACATCTCTGATTTGATATAGATACTCGATCGAGTAAAAAAGTTATATTAGAAAATATAGTAGTTTAACTTTTAATCCAAAATAAAAACATAGCTTTTAATACTTGTGAGCTCATTCGTAAAGTTTTTTTTCTCGAAGGCGTAATTCCCCTAGAATTGAACCGTACGTTGCTTGTTCTCATCCTGAAAGTTGAAACCCTAGAATACATAAATCAGTTCCGTCCCATTGGGCTTATGTGGCTTATAAGGCGATCACAAAGATCATTGTAATTCGCTTAAAGTTGTTCCTTTTGGATTGAGTCTCGAAATTTTAAACGAGTTTCGTACATGGTAGGGCCATAATTGATAACATTATTCTCAATCAGGAGATAATTCATTCTATGCGGCGGAAAAAAGACAAGAAAGGGTGAATGGTCATTAAAGTAGACTTGAAAAAGGCTTATGATCGTCTAAAATGGAGCTTCATTGACGACACTCTTGCTGATATTGAGATTCCGATTGCTCTACGGTCTCTTAATATGAACTGTGTCTCTACTGTTTCAACCCAAATTCTTTGAAATGGATCGTCCACCGATGCTTTTATTCGTTCTAGGGGTATCCGGCAGGGTGATCCATTGTCACCGTATATATTCGTGCTTTGTATGAAACGCTTGGCCCATGCTATTCAAAAGGAGACTGCTAGTGGTAGTTGAAAATCGTTTAGGACTTCAAAGAATAACCATGCTATCTCGCATCTTTTCTTCGTTGTTGATATGTTGTTATTCGCCGAGGCTTTTGTTCCACAAATGTCTCTGATTGCCCGAAGTCTTCAAAATTTTGGTGTGGCTTCTGGACAAAAAGTTAGTATTGCTAAGACTATTATTTTTTATTCGAATAATGTTCCATCAGATACTAGGCAGGCGATTAGTGGAGGTTTTGGTTTCGTTGAAGTTGATGACCTTGGAAAATATCTGGGTGTTCCACTTTTGCATAAACGAGTCACCTCGGCTACTTATGGTTATTTGATATAGATGGTGAAGACACGACTCAGCAGATGGAAGGCTAAAACATTGTCCTTGGCAGGCCGGATTACTCTAGCTAAGGCAGTGCTTTCGAATATCTCAATTTACACTATGCAGACAACTGTGTTGCCAAAGAAAATTTATTCTGAGTTTGAATCTCTAATTCGTCGATTTATTTGGGAAATTACAACAGAACGTGGCGGGGTGTATCTTGTCCGATGGGATGATGTGTGCAAACCAGTTACATACAATGGTCTTGGCTTTCGAAAGCTTGAAACAGTGAATGAAACGTTCTGAATGAAGTTGACCTTTTTTATAGTGGCGAAGAAAGATTCCCTTTGGGTGCGATTTCTACGATCCAAGTATAAATGATCTTTTGATGATTCAGATTTTCTTTTGTCTCCGTCAGGGTCTTGTTTGTAGAAGGTGTTGGCTTTAGTGTGGCAGGATGTGCGTAGTAACTTATCGTGGAACGTTGGGAATGGGCATAGTACCGACTTTTGGCACGAAAATTGGTTACCGGAGGTTGGAGTATTAGCCGCGTATGTGCCTACTGTGGAACGGGCAAGGCTGCCTCGGTTCCCTCTAGCGACAATGGTTGATACATTGGGCAATTGACGTTGGTTGAAAGTGCAAGATTTGTTGCCTATTTCCATTTTGCTGCGTTTGGCAACTTTAAAACAGCCGGATTCTAGCTTGTAGAAAGACACTGTTGGATGAGGTTTGTGTGCAAATCACCAATTTTTGATCAAGTCAGCATATAAGTTGAGAGTTGGTATGTTTCATGGCTCTCAAGGTCGAGTTTGGACGCTGATTCACAAGTTTCGCGGGTTGCAGAAAGTTAAGATCTTTCTTTGGCTTGCTTGTTGTGATAATTTGATGACAAACGTTGAACGCGCACGACGTCATTTTACGACTGATACTCGCTGTTTGGTCTATCGTACGTGTGATGAGGATGTGGATCATATTCTTCGGTTTTGTGGTGTTGCTCAGACGACATGGGCACTAATTGTCAAACCTACGAGGTTATCGACTTTTTTCAACTTACCTTTTCATCATTGGATGGAGCAAAACTTATTAGAAACTTTCTCTTTTGGCCGTGATGCTGCAAATTAGGATTTAGTTTTTACCTCGGTGCTTTGAAATCTTTGGTGTCAACGGAATACAATAGTTTTTGGTACTTTGATTGAGGATTGAGGCTCTATCCTGACTCGAAGTATGTGGCTTGCGCATACAACCAGTGTGGCGCTTGTGGAGAAACGTTCTCGGCCAGTGCGGAGTGTCGGGCAGTCGTCTGTGTGTGATCATTTGTTGCCGTCGGAGATGGGGTGGACTAAAATTATTACTGACGGCTCGCGCTCGGGGCTTGATGGAAGGGCGGGGTATTTATTCGGGGCTCTCTCTTGCTTGGGAGATAGGCTTGGGTTGCATTTTAGTTGAATCTAATAGTGCTGAGGCCATTAAGTATATTGAACGCGATGAGCGTGGAGGGTGTGTTCTTAGAATCACGCGGTGTATTCAAGAGTTGTGTCGAAGGGATTAGAGAGTCTTTTTCCATTCTATTTCTCGGCGTAGTAATCAAGTCGTTGATGTTTTGGTGAAACGGGCAAATACTGAGAATCTTGAGTTGATTTCTTTTGATGTTCTCCCGGCTTATGTCGTTGATTTATTACATGGAGACATGTTTTCCTTGGATACTTGATTTAGTGACTTTATGATGTATTGTTATTATCATATGTACTCTTTTTTCTCCATAAAGTTTAAAAAAGTTTTTTTAATGAAGCACGTGATAACAATATCCTTCTTATATATATATATATATATATATATATATATATAAACTCACATTTTTATTTGTCAACTCTAAATGATCATTTAATTTCATGGAGTAAATTTAATAAACTAATATATCAACGACTAAAATATGCATGGAAAATTAGGGGAATATTGTCCATTGGAATTATATTTACGGAAACAAGGGTTTCTAAGTTTTATTTTGGAAACTACGGTAAGATGAACAGTGGAGGTGGAAGACGCCACCTGCAGGTGGCATCCTGATATTTTTTAATTATTTCCCCCCAAAGTTGCTATGCATAGAACATTTTATGTAACTGTTTAATTTTTTTAAACCTTTAATAAGACATACACACCGTGTACACATGATACTTAAACCTGAGGTCACCTTAATAAAATTCACCATATTTTACTACTGGACCACTCCACAAGTTAGGATCATTTAGAACATTTAAACTCAGCATCATTGTCCATTTCGTTATTGTTAAATATGCTTTTTTGGCAAATTGCAATCCCCAAACTCATCATCGTTGTCACTTCATTAATTTATTTACTTAATTATTAGCCATATTTCTAGATTTTTTGGCAAATTTTGTTTTAATTTATGACATTTCTCAATTCTCATGCATATCTATTGTTTTAAACTTAAATAAGAAAATAAGGATTCTACCCACTAACCATTACTGTTGTCTATGTTACTTCCAACCCTACACTTTAAGTTCACTTGGAAGCCTGTTTTGTCTTTTCTGTAACTGGAACCACGTTTAGAAATATTATTAGGCCCAAATTGCTTACTACGTATTTACCCTAAAGGATATGAACTAGTAACGTCTATAAACTTTACAAACCGAAATCAATCATTTCTCTCTTGGTCTAATAATAGTTTAATCCCTCTACTTTTATAAAATTATTATTTTTGAACAATTTTTATAAGCTTATCAGCGAGTCTAAATTAATAACACCATTAACTATTTCAGTTAAAATGAATTATGATATTTATTGTTGATGACTTTTTCTATAGTGTTAGCATTTTGATCATACTAATAACATTATAAAATTAAAAATCCAAGTAATAAGCAGTTTGGTACGCTTAAGCAAGTTTCAAGTTCAAGAAGTTGTGTATAGCTCCCAGTTGAGAGATTCACCCATCACAGTCAAGTGTATGCGACGCGGGTCAGTCCGAATTAGTCAGGACAAAGTCCCGGAGAACCGGGAGGGAGTAAAAAATAAAGGGACTAAATATCGAATTTAAACATAGTGAAGAGACTAAAACAAAAATTAGACATTTCTTCCCTCCATACTTATGTTTAATAATTCAAGATTACGTATCTAGTCAAAAACGTAAATTAAGATACGATAATGAAAATACAAAATCTTGATGTTGATGTTCACACCTAAATTTAGGATCTCAAACACAAAATAGGCTAAAGAAATGGAACTGTACCCACTTCGGATAATAAGAAGAGGATGGAAATTAAGAAACATACGAATAGAAATCTTCTTACCATTTTTTCGCCTTTATTTATGCTTATTAAAAAAAGTTAAAGTTTAAAGTTTGAGGTTAGAATTTAACATTAAAATTAAATAATTAAAAGTATAATGCATTAATTAGGGATTATGATTTAAAGTTTAAAATTTAAAATTTAAGTTAAAGGTTAAAATTTAAAATTCTTTTAATATTATGACACAAAAAATGGGAAAAGAATTTCTATTGGAAGCATATATAGTTATTAGGTTGCGGTGCCAAGTTGATTGATGTAGGCCTGAGAATGGAGCATTTATCATGTTGCATGGGTTCCACCACGTACCCAGCTGGTATCATCGGTCCATTGTGTTTGCTAACAAAATCCTTGGAATCAAATCAAACCTCAATTACTCATTAATTAATTATTGATTTGAAAGGCTAATGTCTCGGCTTTATACGGACAGACCAACATAATTTGCTTATGATATACTTGTATAAACATTGACAAAAACAATTCATCTTCTCAAATCACATAATCTAATCAGTCCTTTCGAATTATTTCTAATCATAATATATATGGTAAAGGCAAAAGCAATGTATGATGAATTTTCTATGGGTCCGGTTAGAAATTTTTGCTAATGTTTTGATAATATCATCCAACAGGTTCATAATCTAAAATAGTTTTATTTAATAAAATATATTAGTTTTGTTTGACAATTAGCGGATAGCTGATAGCAGATTACATTAGCTGATAGATGATTGCATTTATAATCTAAATTATTTTTAATATAACTTTTTTAAACATATTTAAATTTTTATATATTAATTTATTATTTATATAATTATTTTAATATATTTAATTAATTAATAAATTTAAATACACATATAAATATGTGATAATAAAAAGAAAAAAAGTAAATATGATTAGCTATAAATAGGGTGATAAAATATTTAATTTAGATTATTTTGAGATTTTTTGTAACTGATAAGTGTAAAAGAGTCTTTATAACTCTAATCTCAAAAACTTCTATTATGAGCTTTTTCAAAATTAGCGGTTTTACTCCAATCTACTCTTTCAATTCACTGTTCACCAAACAACAATATTAGCAGATTTGACTGATCAACCCTCTAATTATGCCTCAAACTTTTAATTTTTGCCCAAAGCCCTCTTTATCAAACATGACCATTAGTAATTAAGAGCCGCTTTGGCGTTTTGGAGATTTTAATTTTTTTTTTGTGGTTTAAGAAATTGATATAGTCGGTTTTGATTAAGCAACTATCACCCATATTTGGTTCAATAAGTCTTCTCATCTTCGTTGCTAGATGTTCCTTTTGCTCTCACTGCTCCTATATCATGTTTCTCTCTCATTTTAAGGGTTAGATTCAGTGGCGAAATTTGAAGTAAAAGTTTGAGGGGCCAACATGAATTTTTAAAAAATTTAAAGGTTTAAACGAAAGTTTTTTTATTTAAAAAAATTAGAGTTTGACTAAAATTTTTAATAATTTTGATAGATTTAACAAAAAAAAAAAAAATTAGAGGGGAAATTCAATTAAAAATTTTAATATTTTGGAGCTTAATATGAACTTTTTAAATTTTTGAGGAGGTCAAATCAAAATTTTTAAAAATTGTAGGGTTAAAATTTTAATTTTTCAAAATTTTAGAGGGTCGTGGCCCTCACTAGCCCCTTAAAAGATACGCCCCTGATTAGATTTGACGACATTTCCGGTTGGCGATTAATTGATTATCATGCTGATATATCTCTGGTTTGAACTCTGTGATTGGTTCTCTTGTACTGACAGATTGGTAGATGCTTGCAATCATCAAAGATAGTTTATGATTGAGTTGTGATAAAGTCAATTTTATCAACATGTTATCATTGTTATATGTATTTTTATAAGTTATTGGTGTTTATTCTTCACTAATGATAATGATGTGTGTTTATCTATCGCTTTTCAATTTGTTTGATTAAATTAACTCTATTTTTGTATGATCATATTTTATACTCTATTGGCTAGTTGGTGCACTTTAATGAATTTTAAAAAAAATACCGATTAATTTGACTAGTCTCTTCTAATTTAAAAAAAATGTTTTTTATTTTATTGTATTTGCTTTTTATTCAATAAGATTCTCACAAAAAAAGTAACAACTATTATTTGTAAAAAAAATGGTGACAAGTACGTTGAAAACATTTATAACACCAAAATAATTATAGTTATAACGCTTTTAAAATCAACATTTCAATAATTACAACGCTTAGATAAAATTGAGCCTTTCTAGACTAAAGATCTATTTTTTTTCATCCCGAAGACATGTATAGATCTATGATTTAAAAAGACTGATTTTAATCCAAAGATTAAAACTAATTTCATTTTTACACTTCTCATTATAAAAATTTTCATGAACAAAACATTTTGGAGCTTTGAATTGCAAAATACATTTTCTTCCACGGCTTGCTAAATTACGGATGATTAAAGACTAATTATGTTATTAATAGGGTAATATAACAAAGCAAAGATTGCGGAAAATTGGCTGTCTGCTTTGGCCAAAACCAAGAGGCATTATTGTCTTTTATCCATTAAAATTTATTTTTTATTCATATTTAGGTTTTATACATAGACACAAAGAAAGTTTACATATAGAAAAATAAAATGTTGTCCTTTATGTTTTTCTGCGCTTTGCCCTGACATACATACACACATATTATTAAGGACTTATGGTTATATAGGTGCATAAATGATCGGAAAATGATAGATTAAATATACATGATTAGGTAATGGTAATTAGATATGGTCGTGATCGAAATATGCTTGAGATATGTATGAATGATTTGTTTGTAATATCATGCTCAATTAAAGTAAAATCTGTGCAGAGTTATAAGTTGATGTTTAGGGTTATTAGGACTTTAATGACCAAATGTCTCTCAAGTAATTTGATAAAATGTCAATTAATTTATTAACACTCAAAAGATAAAATCACCAAACACCTACCGACCATAGTTTTTTTAAATAGGATACTTCGATTTAAGAGATGATCAAACAAAGTTCAATATTTACATGAGTTTCGTTAAAAAAACTTCCTTAAACTTAAATGAAGAAAAAAAATTATAATATGACAAAGACAAACCAATGTAGCAAAAGAACCACTAACACAAGCAAAGCCAGCACCCTCATAAGCAGCCGACAAATCAGCAACACATAAAAACTAAGCATCATAGCACTATCCATAATCACTAGGGTCCAGAACCATAATGGCTTTACTGAAAACATCCATAGGCCATAGTTGGGTGCAACTCTCTTCTTCTTCTCGGACCATGTTTAGCAGTGCCGTTGCTCGTTAGCTAGCAGGCTTCGAAACCATGGCATGATGCCTGGGTTACGTACTTACCACTAAGAGCTACATAATTATCGAGTTTCTTAAGGAATAATTAGTATTTGGGGACTGCTGCAGTTAGATGTGAAGCTCAACAGGCCCATACTCCATTGCAGCAATTTATGATTGCTTGCTACCAAACATTATAATTCAAGTAAAATTTTTAGGGGGACATCCTTGTGGTTTCTTTTGGATTAAATAGTGAGGTATTACCTGCAAAAATCAACAACTTTGGTCGGTAAAAATTTACCGATAGAGCAGAAGTCGGATGTATTTGGATAATTTCAGTTTAAGTTATTTCGGATTGATGTTAAGTTTGAGTTTGAATTTTCCCCCTGAAAAGAAGAATACATTTTATTCAATTGTAACGACATAATTGTTCGAATACGACATAAACATAAACATGACCCTTGTTGAAATTTTTTTCTAAGCCTAGTTGGAGGAAAAAGAGTGCACCATGCCCATATCCTTTCCTTGTGCAGAACAGTTAAAACACAAAAACACACATCGAGAGGTACCTAGAACCAAGGGCGGAGGCACCCTTTCAATTGGGGTGTCTCATGACACCCCAAAATTTTTAGGAAACCTATTTTTCCTATATAATTTGTATATAAAAAATTAAAAATATGAACAAATGACACCCTTTTATGAATAAAATGACACCCCTTTATAAATAATTAATCTTTCTTTAAATATCGTTGAAAAAATGACACCTCTTAACTATATTTCTAGCTCCGCCCCTGCCTAGAACTATGACCACCTTTTCTCTATACAAGACAATTATTTCCATTATCCCTTTACCATTACAGCACCGAGAAGTCACAACATAGCATCACCATACACTTCAAAACAACAATGCTTCGTCTGCATCTCACACCTTAACCCACATTGTAGAACTCGTATTTTGTCTGGGTATATATACATATTAAATAAGATCACAAATAATAAATAAATAAAATTTAAATAAATAATGAAACCAGCCCAATAAACATGTTATAATATTCAATGTCCATTACAAAGTGCTCTCATTCTTACAAACAAGGCCCAAATCGGTTGCAAAAGCCCAAATTAAACATCAGATCCTTTTATAGCTGTTTACAACCCAATAACAACTAATTACCAGCCCAAACAAACACAAAAAGCCTATTAGCCCTGGTGTGTTTCTTTTTCCCGCCTAAACTAATCCACGTGGCGAGCTTCCATTGGCCCGTTTCTCATTCGCGCGGATTGATTCCCAGCTAGGGAACAACTGTCTCTGCCAACGATGAAGGCTGATGTCATCACCTGGTCAACTATAATTACCTGCAAGAGAGAGAAAACGTCAGTTAATCATTAATGCAATCATTAATGAAACATTAATTGAAGAGAAAGTCATAGAGACTTACCAGAAGCTGGAGAGAAACTCGGAGAAGACGAACCAGATCGCCAACCATTTTCGGAAGCTCGCCGGAGTTGCAGAATCACCAAACAGAGGTAACCTTCACCTCTAAACTCCTCATTTACTTAGTAAACCTAATCAAAAACATAACCGAAGTTATAAATCCCTAAAATCAATATCTAAATCATCAAAAACCCTAGATCTCTAAGCCTAAACCCTTTTCTAAGTTCGATTTCCTAGATTTAAAACCAAATCCGCAAGCAATAATATACAATCTAGATTTAAATAGAAATCAAATCCAGATCCAAACCTAAAAACAATTTAATGTTCGAACAATAATAAAAATAAATAAATAAATAAGATCTGAGGGAGTAAGGAGCTTATCTCGCCGTCGTCGTTGCTATGAGTGTCGTCGGAGTCGAGATCTGAGTGTTAAGACATCGGTCGGAGTTGAAAATTATAGCAGTGTGGCTACTGGTTTTGGGCAGTTAGTTTTGGATAGGGAGAAGGGGGTCGTTTCTGATGAAACAAAGGCTAGATCTAGGTTTAGGACGAAAAATCGAGTGCTTTGGGTAGATTTAGGGTTCTAACAACGGCGGAGACGATGTCCGGAAGTTGCAGACGGCAGCCAGAAAGTTTAGTTTGGTCAAAGAAGATAACCGGAGGAATTTCGGTCATCAGAAGAAGGTTGAAGAAGGTCGTAGTTTGGTCAGAGGTTGATCGAAAAGTGCAGAAGGCCAGAGAAGATGACTGGAAGGATTCCGGTCATCGGAGGAGGGAAGGAGATGATCAGAGATGATGATCGGTGACCGTTATCATCTCGACGGTTGAAAAACATGTCGGTAGAGTTTTGAATAGGGGCTAAAGATCAAAGTTGGGTTTTTGGAAAAGTTTTGAAGTGTTCTAGGGAATTTTGTGAGTTTGATATTTGGAAACAGGTTTTGAGAGGGGATTTAGGGTTTGTGAGGATCAAACCAAGGGGAATGGATGAATTGAAGAAGAACAGAGGTGGAAAATGGAGTTTTGATCGAGAATGAGTTGGTGATTTCGAAATTTGGGTGTTTAAGCTCAGAGAATTGAGAGAGAGAGGTGTGCAAATAACCGTTCCAACTTAGAAATGGTCTTTTTATACCGAGTTGGGAACGACGTCGTTTCGAGAGCCGGGTCGCAATAAAGATCCGCGTGTTTTTGGGCGAGTGCAGATATGGGTCTGTGACCTGGTCGAGCAAAAGGGGCTGGGTTTGGTCCGAAATTGAATGGGTTTTAAGGTTTTTGGGCTTTGGTTTAATGGGTCTGGCCCTTTCTTTTAGAAAATTTAGCTCTAGGCTCCATAATTCCCTTTCCCTTACAAATTGGCCATTGTTTTCTTTGTAATTTGATCTCTTAATTTCAAAATTAATTCAATTCACTTCTGCTTTAGTGTTAATTGTTTTATTTATTTGTTTAAATTAAATTGTATGTTTGCATGTTTTAAACACCATGTAGTATATTGTTTAAGGATTTAAATCACATGCCCAAAATAAGATTAGAGCCTTAGTACAGTTTGCTTAATCACATAAATAGGAAAGACCATTGTAGCAAATAAATGAATATTTGAAGCAATATTAGAATGTTCTGTATTGGTTAGTATCACATTGAAGAGTGATGTTAATCAAAGAATATTCCGATGAAAGTTTTAATGTTTCATTTTAACTTAGAAAATGGAAATAACACATCATTAGATTATTCAAAATTAAAATAGGATAACTAATTAGAATCACCTTAATTAGGAATACTATTACTTTTAGATCCATTAAAGCTAGTATCCAATATTATTTTGGATGTTACCAATTATGTCCAAAAATTAATAACATTCATAGATTCATAATTAAACAAATTGATGGAGCTTAATTTAGTTTTACTTAAAAGTGTCAAGACAATAATTGGTCATGCATTAAGCCTTTTGTGTTGAGGTACATTTTGAATATAAATTGAAGTGTCCTAATGTAACTGGACTTTTCATACTTATATTAGACCAAAATGTATTTTCTTACAAAAGGATACATCCATTCGCAATAAAATTCATTTTACAGATAAAAGAATTAATTAAATCCAAATTAATGTTCGAAATGCCAAAATGCCACGTGTAATTAATGAGGCCCCGATAACGGGCGTTTGTAGGGGTGCTAACCCCTACACGTAACCGACTCCCAAATCCGAACTTTTCAAAAAAGAATCTCTGGTGCGTTTTTATTGTGTCCAGCCTACCAAAGTGGCTGGTGGCGACTCCAAAATGTTTTTAAGCAAATAAAAAGGATTTTGATTAAAATAGATAATTAATTAACTACAAGATAAAATTAAAAAAACCTTGATTTTTCAAAATTTAAATCGTCATACTGTTTTTTTCAAACTTAAAATGCAGGTTTTCAAAAAAAAAACCGGTCGCGACAGCTTGGCGACTCCGTTGGGGACAAAATTAAGAGTCAGGCCTAATAATTAATTGCACGTGGCATTTTGGCATTTCAAACATTAATTTGGATTTAATTTTTCTGAAGAATTGTTCGATGGATTTTAGGAAGAATAGGGGTAGCTTTTGTGTATGCTATATCTTTCATTCATGCATAAACCCTAAACCCGAGTTTTTCACCCTTAAGTGGGAGTAAGACAATATCTGACGTGATGCTCTCCAGCTCGAAGTTCAGATTTTTGTCTTCTTCCGATAAATTAACCTTATGCGTTGTGGGGGCCCACGCCTCTGTTATAAGGGACCTATACTACCGAATCGATGTATTATTGTCACAATAGATGATAAAGATAGTTCGGGAAACGAGAGTCTAGAACCAAACCCACATTCTGTTTTTAGAAGCCCACCCCGCTAGAGCCAGACAAAGACCTATGACAGGTGTTGTCGGTTTAAATACATTTCTCTAGTTATTTTGTTGCTTTAAATATTGTGACATTAATTTGTTCATTTATTTTGATATTAATTTTGTAGTTTGCTTATTTTCCTTTAATATTAATTCATGATACTAAGACAAGTTTTTTTTTTGTTTTTTTGTTTTAAATTTTTGCCATAAATTGTATTTTTTATTTTGGCATCGAATTGGAAGTCAGTCAGTTTAGAAGTATCTATAATGTCACGAGAGTTTAAGGCATGAGAAGATAATACTGCAGTATGGATCTGGTCAGAGCAAACACAACTCGAAAAGGGAGACAATCTAAGAAAATGAGAAATGTCTAGGATGAAAGGATAGGGATGGCAAAAATACCCGGCCCCGACCCGACCCGAGGTGCCCCGACCCGACCCGGTCGGGTATTTTTTCTAAAATTTCGGGGATCGGGGCGGGGCGGGGCGTGAAAGGCATGAAGATTCCCCGCCCCGACCCGCCCCGGTACATTTTTATATATTTATATATTTTTTTATTATATTTATAAAAAAATATCATTTTATTTAAATATTTTTATGAGTTTTAAGCTATTTTTTGTTTTTATTTTGGTTCGTACTTATTGTAAAATTTTGTTAGATGTTGTTCAAGTTTTAATATATTCGATTCTAACGATTAAAGATTCAAGTTTATTATTTTGAATATGTAGTTTAAAATGTGGATAATTTAAAATTAGTTTTATTTTATTTTTTTATATAAGTTTAAAGTCCTTTGAAACTATAATTTGTGATTGTGGTGTAAGATTGGTCGAATCTAATATTTACCGTCGGCGAAAATTAATTTTTTTTTAATTTTTCGGGGCGGGTCGGGGCGGGGTCAGGTTTAAAGATTATTGTATCAGGGCGGGTCGGGGCGGGTAAAATAATATTTTAATTCGGGGCGGGGCGGGGTCGGGTATAATATATTATAGGTCGGGGCGGGTTCGGGGCGGCCAAAAACCCGCCCTGCCCCGCCCCGTTGCCATCCCTATGAAAGGATATATGAAGATAAATATCAATCAGAATGCATGTTTACCAGAATTGAAAGGAATTTGGGATCAGTGGGATAGTGGAATGAAAGAGCAATTAAAAAAAATTTGGTGATATAGCTCAGTTGTTAGACATAAAGATTGACCAAGAACTACTGAGAGTCATGGCACAGTTTTGGAATCCTGCATATAATTGCTTAACTTTTGGACAAGTGGACATGGCACCGATGCTAGAATAGTATGAGATACTAATAAATTGTCCTAGAATTAAGAGCGATAAAATCTACACTAGGTCCCTTAATAGCTCTGGAAATGCAAGCTTCATCAAAAAATTGACATCATTAACTGGGAAGACGAAAGAATGGTGGGAAAAGAAAATGGCTAACAATGATAGCACTGACCAAAACGAAGACAGACAACGGGTCAATTGGAGAACCCTTAAAGAATTGGTACTAGCAAACAGTGACGAACCGGTCATAATGAGGATCCTCTTTGCTTTATGTATTTACGACTTGATTCTGTTTCCAAGAACACCTGGGCATATCGATTCGTCAACCGTAGGATTGTTTGAGCGACTGGACAAAGATGTCAACCTGGTGCCATCTATCTTGATAGAAACCTACAGATCGTTGACCATTTGCAAGAAAATAGGAGAATGGAAATTCTGGGGTTGCGCACAATTGCTGGAAGTATGGTTCAGAGGAAATAGGTGGGACGCGCCTTATAAAGGGACCAGATATCTTGACACTTATTCACCAATAAGAGAACACATAACTGATTGCATTTTAGAAAGAAAAAGCGAGAAGCATTGGGAAGAATATCTCAAGGACCTGAAAGATACAAACGTGGTATGGAAAGCCCCATGGCTAAACAGAGGTACCACCTTCTTATATAGACGTGGAAAGAGAGACTGGGTTCCATTATCGGGAATTTGGGGAGGAACATCATATTGCTCGTTGCTAGTATCTAGACAATTTGGGTCGAGACAGTTTGTGCCGGAAACTACTAGGATGGCCAAATTTGAGTACGCTCATAAAACAAATGATTATAAAGGGTTGGTACTACAAACTTCAAAAGCATGAGAGACATGAGTTCAGCCTTATCAAAACCTGGAGGTGGTGACAAGGTACAATGAATGGAGAGCTCAAAGGGTTAACGACACTACATTCTAAGAAAAGCCATCAGGTGTTGGTACCTCAACTCAAGCAACTAGGGAGTTATTCTCAGCCTTGGAAAAGCTTAAGCATTATCGAGAGCTGGATTTAAAGAGATATGAAAAATGGATTAATGATATTAAGGAATAGTTGACTATGACACAACTGCAAGTAAACATTCATGAGGGAAAAGAGAAGGCATTGATGGAACAAAACAAAAAGATAAGCCGAGATTTAAAAGAATTGTAGGAGCTACATGATGATTACAAAGCTAAACAAAAGGGAGTGTAACCCCCTCGTCCCGGTCTGGCCGGATGACCGGTCCGAGTGAGCTACACGGGGAAAACCGAGTGAAAACACCCTAAGGAACTCTCCCTCGGTTAGCAACCCTATTTTTTTTCATTTTAATCTTGTCTAGATGAGAATTTCATCCTAAGTGATCATACAGCGGAACAATATTTACGAAGCAATCAATCGAACCCAAACTAACACTTAAAAGCCCATGTTTTAAGTTAAACTGCAGGCGGTATCGATACCCTTATGGGAGTATCGATACCCCTTTGACTAGGTCAACAGGGTTTGGTCAACCTGAGGAGACAGTATCGATACCCCAAATGAGGGTATCGATACCCTTCCCTAAAGTTGACTTCCCACGGTCAAAGCCAAGACAACGGTATCGATACCCTAGAGGCCAGTATCGATACCGAAATCGACAGTGGCTCCAGTGGCCAAAAAGGTATCGATACTCCCCTCGAGTATCGATACACGAGGCCTGAAACCACAGGGTAGTATCGATACCAGATCAATGGTATCGATACCCCAGCTACGAAACTGCAGGTTTGAGCTGATTTAGAGCACAAGGAGGCCCCTAAATCCCTCCAACACTTCAACCAACACACTATCATCAATCCCTAAGGCAAGCCAACCATAAAAGCATACATAATTAGGCCAAGGGAGTCAATCAAACATGGATTTAAGCATTCATACATAGCATTCTAGTTAAAGAGCAATTCATGCAATATTGGCATACTCAAAACACAAATGACCTTAAAAGGAACAAGACATCTTGAAAGGTTTGCACTCATACACTATGCAACCTAAACATTCTAAAACATGCCATCAAACATCAAACATTCATCATAGTATAACATGCTTACAAACCATGATCAAACCAAAAACAACATCAATCAAATGAGTCACACACGCTCATACAAAGACCCTTGCCACATTGCTAGCTATTACAAAATCGATAACCATACTTGAGCTACAAACTTGGAAGCCCTTCTTGCCTTGCCTCGAGCTAACACCACGCTAATGATCTGCATTGTTGAACATTGAGAGCGTAAGCTATAAGCTTAGTGAGGGTGCTCTAAAACGAAAAACAACAACAATGCAAGGTTCAAGCATGCTAATCCTAATCTCACACATATCAAGCATTGCATATAACCAAGTAGACCTAGCTAGTCTTTCAAGTGGCAAATATGGTCTCTCAATCCTAGCGAGATTTAAACATCAATATAGATCATCATGCAACAACACCATATGCCTCAATCACATATCACCATCATATATCACAATACATGAACAAGTTAATTGGCCACTTTAATTACCCCGATTGTGCGGATTTAAAACCTTGACAACACTTTACCTCGGTGGGATTCCACTCATCACCGGACCCTGCATGTGCGGGATTCCACTCATCGCCACATGCCCTACGGATGGGATTCCACTCATCATCCCGTAGAAATATAATAAGCTTCCGGTGGAATGCTACATCACCGTACTCCTCCTTGATGACTTAACGCCATCAAGGCCACGTACGTTTTGACTCAATTTGTGTGCACACTATCCTAATGATCGATCATTTACAACCGGTAATTATTTAGTGCCAATTATTATAACCACAACATGTATCACCAACCACATATCATCAACACATTCATGCTCAACACATATATCCACATCATGATATACATATACATGCACCATCTAATCACAAGCATTTGAGCATAGTCATCAAGCACATAGCATTCAAGGAAATTAGACTAAGTTAACTACTTGGATTAAAAGGAAGTGGCCTACCAAGCACACTTGCACACACACACACTACTCATGCTCGAACCAACTTTAAAACAAGTTTAGACCACTCACCGCCCTTCCTTAGCAAATCGAACAATCCTCCTACGCACCCGGATTCGGTCCCAAAGCTCCTTCAACGTTTCCCCTTGCTTCTAGCCAAGCAAAACACACTTATTACACCACAATTCAATGCTAAAGCTCAACTATCAATTCACTTCACAACCATAAACCAAATTTCACAAATTCCCCAAATCACAAAATCTCCCAAAACTCAATTTTCGTGCTTCCCAAAACTCTTGCTGAAAAACCCACTTCCAAACACCCAAATGGCTTCCAAAGCATCCCAAAACACTCTCATACCATAGGTAGACCAACAGCCCATCAATTTCAACACAAAACCCACCAAAAACTCAAGTTTTACAACCTTAAATCTAGCCCTAAGACCTTACTACGAATTTCTATCAAAATTCAACCAAATTAAAGTATATGGTGTATTTTATCATGCTCAAATAAACCCCCAACATAATTTAACAAAACAAATTAAAAAGCCCCATCAAAAACCCCAAATTTCATATGAACCCTAATTTTCAAAACCTAATATTCTTGAAATCCAAGACCATGGTTAGATAGGGGTTGAAGAGGAGAGTTAGAAAACATAATTACCTTTGAAAAACGTCTTGGATTGAGGAAGAAAATGAATGGAATAGGGTTTGTAGTGTTGGGAGAGTTTGAAAATGGAAGATGGGGTTTTAATGTGAAAAGGAGATAGGAAAGAGGGAAGACAATTTTTTTGTTAAAGTGGTCTAGCTTTTTTAAAAGTTTTTGGTAAAATTGCAACATTAGTCCCTCCCCTCTTTCTAAAACTCAATTAAGTCATTAATTAAAGTTGAATTGATTTAATTTAAATTTTATTGACTCGAATTAAAACCCGGTTAACTCCTAGGCCCAAAACACGGGCGTTACAGGGAGGTACGAGAAAGGTAATAAAGAGTCTATCAGATAAACTAGATACGATGACTAAAGATAGAGATGATTACAAGAAGATGTACGAAAAGAAGGCACGTGCAAGTAAGGAAACAAGCGACAAAGCGAAAAAGAGGCTGGAAGAAGAGCAAGCTAGGAATTTTGACTTAACAAGCCAAGTAACACAACTGGAAGGACTGATCACCAAATACCATAATGAAGACAAGGTTCAAGCAGAAATGGAAATGGAAAGGCTGCAGAAAAGGGTGACAGAATTAGAAAATATTGTTCAAGATTTGAAAGGAAAACTTGCTGGTTACGAAGAAGCACTAATGGTGGAAAGCGAAGCGTGGAAGGACAAGTATAAAGCAGCATGACGCACAGTGCAGTGTTAGAATGAAGAATTAGTGAGCTTTAAGGCACGGGTTAGGAGTATTGCCTCATATGTCCAAATTTTGTCCAAACAAGCTACAAGCCTGTTAGAGCAACCCAATGTTGAAGAAGAACACATAGAGGCCATTACTCGCTTTTTGCAGGAGTTGGTCAACCTAGGAATTAGGGCTAGCAGCTTTCTGTAGGAAATTTATCTTTTCTATGTAATTGAATTTTCGGACGAATGGGTGTTTCTAAAAGAGACCAGTTCCTAAATTCGATGTCCTTTATTGCATTCATGCATACATTCATTCATTTAGAATTTTATGATATATTGCAAAATAAATAGTTTAATGGCTGAATTTGCTTTAAGCCGCAACCATACCGCATTCATACGGAACCCGTCTGCGTTCTAAAACCATGACTGTCGAGGACCGGATTGCTAGCCTTGAAAATGAGCGACTGGAAACACATAATCGCTTTGATAGAATTGAGTAATCTATCAATGACTGCTTCACTCATACTCAACCAGAGATCATAAATTAGTTAACTGCTTTGTTAGGCCCTAAAGAGTCAAGAAAGGCTAAAGCGGCTGAAAGAGCTTCTAATGATATGAACGATCAAGCTGAAACTACATCCCACATTAGGATGCAGCCTGAAAAACCTTCTACTGCAAAGAATGTCCACATTAATCTAGTAGGAACAACACCTAGTCACCTGGTGCATATTGGGGCAAACTTTGGAAGTGGTGAAGAAGTTCCATATCTGAACACCCTGAATGAGATAGAAAAGATCCGTGCTGAGATTGAACGAAAGTATGAAGAGCGCTGCAAGGCACTGAAGGATCGTTTGCTGGAACTACAGAAGGCTAGTGAGATGGGGCCCAATGTTGTTGAAATGAGCTTGGTAGCTGACTTGGTACTTCCCCCCAAGTTCAAAGCCCGTTGGTATACACAGTTAAGCCGAGTGAATATTCTTTCATAGAAAGATATTTCAGGGGCTTTTGTGGAGCATTACAAGCATGTTACAGAAATGATTCCGAGTCAGGTGATGTTGCAAGGGATAGAGTAGAGAAGTGAAAAAATGCTCCGACAATACGCTCAGAGGTGGAGAGATGTTGCAGCGCAAGTACAACCCCCGTTGATGGAAAGCGAGATTGCTCACATGTTTGTTAAAACTTTGAGATGACCACTCTTTGAAAGGCTTATCGACAATGCTACTCAAAACGTTGTTGACATTGTGATGACTGGGGAACTTATAGAAGCTGTGATAAAGAGTGGAAGAATTGAAAGTGGAGAAAGTTCCCGCAGGAATTATAAAAGAAAGGAGAACAAGGTGAATAATGCAAGCACATATGAGGCTCTGAAGAACATGACTATTACCTCACCTGGAACTACAATGGGAAACCCACAGAATTCGAAAAAGAGGGACTCTCGTGGGCCAAGAAATGATAGGATGAATTTCACACCCATTCTGATGTCATATGCTGAACTGTATCCCCAATTGCATGAAGCAGATATGGTAAGGCCATATCATTTGACGCCTCTACAACCTTCTTACCCTTCATGGTACAAAGCATATTCCCATTGTGAATTCCATGCTGGGATACCGGGGCATTCGATTGAGACATGCATAACAATTAAGAAAGTGGTGCAGAATTTGATCAGTACCGGGATACTAAAGTTTGACGAGCCCAGTATTGCAGCCAATCCCCATCTAATTCATGGTGGACTGAGGTAAATGTGATAGAGGAATATGATGAGGCAAAGAGGCGGATAACTAATGTATCAGAAATTCAATCTCCATTGAGATGGGTGTTTGAACAATTATACAATGCCAAGATGATTGAAATTGGCATGAAAATTGAAATGGAAATACATGCTAAGATGTATTGTGAATATCACCAAGAGTGTGGTCATAAAATCCAACAATGTCAGGAGTTCAAGGACCTTATTCAAAAGATGATGGATAATAAAGAAATTGAGTTCTTTGAGAAGGCTGAAACAAGGAAAGAGGTTGAGGTGTGTGCATCAGAATGTTTTGGGGCAAAGTACGGAGTGCACAAGCCCTGGCTTGTATCCTTTAGACCGAAGGCTGCAAGTTCAAAACTAGTAGTGGCCCCGAAGGTAGTAATCTCGACCCCTACATCGTTTGCTTTCAAGAGCACCAATGCGGTTCCTTGGAATTACACAACCAATGTAACAATACCAAAAAAGGAGAAACTACAAGAATAAACAAAGCCAAGTGATAAAATGAAGAATGAATTAGAGAAAGATAAGCAGCCAAATGCGGAAGCAGTAAATGAAGTGGGCCATTTAAATCGAAGTGGCAGATGCTATTCCTCTTTAGAGGTGATGAAAAAGGCTGAGAAGGCTAAAGGAAAAGCAGCTGCTATGCCTGAAAAGATTTTTGAAGAAGAACTTGCTTCAAAGATAAATGAGCCGGTGAGGGAGGAGCAAGCCCGAGAATTTTTGAGGTTTTAAAAGCATAGCGAGTATAGTATATTAGAACAACTAAAGAGGCAGCAGACAAGGATTTCAGTTCTGGAGTTGCTATTGAGTTTTGAGGGGGCACCGTAATGCTTTGATGAAGGTGCTTAATCAGACATTTGTGCCAAATGATATTTCGGTAGATAACTTGGACAAGAATGTGAACCATATTGCTGCCGACAACTACATAACATTCACCGATGATGAGATCCCGAAAGAAGGGATGGGGTCAGTAAATGCTTTGAATATCACCACACATTGTAATGTATATATGCTGCCTAGAGTTTTAATTGATAATGGATCCACCCTAAATGTCATGCCAATGGCGACTTTGCAGAGGTTGCCTATTGACGACTCCCACATGAGAGCCTTCGATGGAACGACACGGGATGTACTGGGGAGGATAGAAGTACCATTGCTGATAGGGTCGACAGTTTACAACATAGATTTTTTGGTAATGGATATCAAGCTGGCATATAACTGTTTGCTTTGGAGACCCTGGATCCATTCCGCAGGAGCAGTTCCATCATCTCTGCACCAGAAGCTTAAGTTTGTCATAGAAGGGAAATTGATTAGTGTCGGAGCAGAAGAGGATATCATTGCCTCTATAACAACTGATGTTCCATACATTTAGACAGATGAGAATGCCTTGGAGTGTTCTTTCAAGGCACTAGAATTTGTGAATGCCACATTTGTCGCTGAGGGAAAACCATTCCCGCGGCCAAGATTGTTAAACTACACCAAAATAACAGTGTGAGAGACGCTCGGAAGGGGTGCAAAGACAGACAAAGGACTTGGAAAACACCTGCAGGGAAGTCTGCGACCAAGGCACATCCTCATAAAGAAAGATCATTTCGGGCTAGGGTTCACTCTTAATGTGCAGGATCGACTAAGAGAATTGAGGAAAAAGATGGAATAGAGGAAAGCCCGCATGCAGGGAACGAAGACTTCTTCCAGGCTAGTGATATCTTTTGACATGTCCAAGATCTTCAAATCGCGTGGATTCACGAATGTTGAAAAGCAACTGGAGGAAGTTAATCTAGAAACGATAAGATTGCATGAAGAGGAAATCTTTGGCAACAATCTGGATGGGCTCTTTGTTGGTGGAATTTTTTAGGGTGCTCGACTTGGTGAATTTTTTAGAATGATCTGTCCCTGTGCCCCAGGCGAGACATTGAAGAATTGGACAGTTAAAGACATTTCTCTTGTAACCAATAACGAAACAGAGTAAATACTGGAACACTTTATACCTTTGCCTGCGGGTATAAGAGGATTATCTGTAAAGGGCCGTTATACACAACCATTTTAATAAAGATGCTTTCCATGCTGATTCACAAATGGTAAACATGTTTTTAATTTTTTGCATCCCCTTTCAAAATATATTATTATTTTCTTTGTAGGTCTTTAACTATCGACTGCATGAATGATCCTAAATCTAATCATGAGGTAGGTCCTAGACAACCAGTGTGTCTAGCGGAAATCAATGAGGTCGAGGACGAAACAGAATGTGAAATCCCTGAAGAATTACTGTGGATGGTAGAAAAGGAAGACAAGCAGATCTTGCCTCATAAGGAAGAGTTAGAGGCTCTCAATTTGGGAAAAGAAGAGACCAAAAGAGAAGTAAAGACAGGGACAACTTTTTCGTCCGAAAAGAAACAGAAATTGATTGATCTACTACATGAGTTCAAAGACATCTTTGCTTTGTCCTATCAAGATATGCCAAGATTGAATACTGACATAGTGGTACACAAATTGCCCAGTAGACCAGATTGCTAACCAGTTCAATAGAAGCTTAGAAGATTGAGACCAAAATTGGTAATAAAGATAAAATAAGAGGTACAAAAGCAGATTGATGCTGGTTTTCTTATAGTATCCCAATATCCAGAATAGGTGACCAATATAGTTCCCGTACCGAAGAAAGATGAGAAGGTAGGAATATGTGTCGACTACAGAGACCTGAATAGAGACGGCTCAAAAGATAATTTTCCTTTGCCACACATAGATATTCTAGTTGACAATACATCAAGGCATTCATGGTTTTCCTTCATGGATGGTTTCTCGGGATACAATCAAATAAAAATGAATCCAAAAGACATGATCAAGATGACGTTCATAATTTTATGGGGTATGTATTGCTACAAGGTAATGCCTTTTGGATTAAAGAATGTCGGGGCAACCTATCAACGAGCGATGGTTACATTGTTCCATGATATGATGCACAAAGAAGTTGTGGTATACGTAGATGATATGATTGCCAAGTCGCATACTAAGGAAGAGCATATCCAAAATATGAAGAAGTTGTTCTTGAGATTGAGAAAATTCCAACTAAAACTCAACCCTAACAAATGCACCTTTGGAGTAACATATGAAAAACTCATTGGGTTCATTTTTAGTAGAAGAGGAATTGAGATAGATCCAGATAAACTAAAGGCTATTCAGAACCTGCCACTACCCAGTTCATAAGAAGAAGTTCGTGGATTCCTTGGCAGATTGAACTATGTTTCTCTGTTTATCTCTCAATTAACTGATAAATGCGATCCAATTTTCAAGATGTTGAAAAAGAATAACCTTGGAGAGTGGAACGAAGAATGCCAAGAGGCATTTGACAAGATCAAAAGTATTTGACCAATGCTCCTATATTAGTAGTGTCGGTTTCCGATAGACCACTTATCTTTTACTTGACGGTCTATGAGAATTCAATGGGATGTGTGCTGGGGCAACACGATAATAGAGGAAAGAAGAAAAGAGCCATTTATTAGAATCTTACTTTTAATTAAAGTTGTAATCCTTGTTACCTTAGAAGACTTGAGCCCAACGCTTATATAAGGGCATAGATTTAACCTAGGAGGCATAACCGAATACCCCATAACCGAAACCAAAAACCCCTGCCGTTTACCCGTCACCGACATGTTCTAAATTCCCCCTAGGGCTACGGGTTGTTTTGTAAAGTAGTTGCAAGGGTTGCTTTGTTTTAGGATTTTTCAGTTCAATAAAATAAACTTCAAGTTCTCTTATTTTGGTTTTAACATCTTGCAAGAGCATCGGGAGAGCATTGTGAGGTTATCTATTTACTTAGCATCGGGAGAGTTAAGTATACAAAAGAAATAAGAGCGCGTTCTCTAGTTTATAGTTGAACCATCTCGTGCCTAGGGATAGGGCGAGGTTAAGTGGCTAAGGAAGAATTCATACACATCGGTGTTCATCCTTCGATTCACGCCGGGAGGTATCATCAAAGACGTGATCATCGACAGACTTGGACCTAGGGATAGGCCAAGGCAGATCTGGGATTCTTGCCAAGCTTGAAGTACGGAGTTGGTGTGTCTGCTGCTGCGACAGCTAACGGACAGCCGCCGCGACAGGTGTTGTCGGCGACGGGAGCGACGACAGAACTGGAGATCTTAAGCAATTCAATACCTGCACTACCAAGTAATTCAATACTAGCCCATTCTCTCTATCTTGATATTCCAATCCTTTTATTTACGTTTTTATCTTATTATTCTCGTGACAACTCTTAATTATTTCCTTTACTTTCGTGTAGTAAACAAGGTGAAGCTATTAGCCCAATCCCTGTGGAGACGATAACTGATACTTCGTATCACTTTACTACTTGCGTCGTGTACACTTGCACTACAATTGCGATAGACTCTTTTACACGCAACAAGTTTTTGGCGCCGTTGCCGGGGATTGGCAACATAACTACATCTTTCTTTTATTGCACTTTTTGCTTTTATTTTTCTTTTTGTTTTCGTTTTATTTTTTATTTTTTAATTTTTCTTTTGTGTTTTCAACTCTTGCTTTTCACGAGGTTTTCTTGTTTATGCGCAGATCTAAAAGAGGTGAAGATCCTGAGTATCCATTAGATCCGGAAATTGAACATTCCTTTAGTCTCAAGAAACAACTTCGCCAACTTTTAAACAGAAACGAATATCTCGAGGAACGGCTAGAGAAGATGGGTCATAACCAACCTGCTGGTGGTTTCATACCACCCCTTGGCGATAATAACCCACCTGTCATTGACCCGCCCGCAGCAGATGGACGACGGTCTTGTCGTGACTACATGCTGAACGATCATGTAGAGCTGGAGACCACGCTGCCGGATATTGATGTTGATAACTTCGAACTTAAACCTGTCATGTTTAGTATGATCAACAACGCCGGACAGTTTAGTGGTTCTACGACAGAAGATGCTAGGGAGCATCTCAAAACGTTCCAGGAGATCTGTGGTTCGTTTAGACTGCCAGGAGTTAGTCCGGAGATACTGAGGCTTCGGTTATTTCCCCATTCATTGAGGGACAGAGCTAAAACTTGGTGGAATAAACTTACACCGGGTTCAATCGTAACTTGGGCAGATCTAACTCGTGAATTTTTATCTCGTTTTAACCCTTCGCATTTATCTGAGCGATTACGTAATGAAATTGCTACTTTTCAACAGGAAGATGACGAGCCGATGCACGAGGCCTGGGACAGATTTACTACTCTTCTTCGGAACTGCCCAATGCATGGATTCCCTGTCTGGAATCAGGTAACTAAGTTCTATAATGCTGCTAACTTACAAACTCGCATTCGGATTGATTCTGCAGCAAATGGACTATTATTGGATAAAGATCCGGACGAGGCATTGCAAGTTTTGAAAGATCTGGCTAAGAATGAGGAGCAGTTTCCGACAGCTAGAAGAGGGGGTAAACGGGTACTTGCTGTCAAGGACTATGAGGCCGACAACACTATGAAATCACAGGTAGCATTCCTTACTAAAGCAATGAAACGATTATTGAATGAGGATGAATTACAAGGATTTGCTGTCGAGGAAGTTTGTACTATCTGTGAGGGAAATCATAGTAGGGATGAGTGCCCAATAAATGTAGAAGAGGGAAAATATGTTGGAAATTACAAGCCGAACTACAATTCCAACAATTATAACCCTAATTGGAGGAAGGATCCCAAATTTTCCTGGAGTAACCCTAACAATGCCCTGAATCCGAAAGCTTATAATCAGAATCAGGGGGTCCTAGATTGTTGACGCGACAGCAATTGCCGCCGCAGAACCTGCCGCAGCACCTGCCGCCGCAGCAGCAACAGCAGCCACCACCTGCCACGAGTAGTATATTGGAACAGACTCTGGCCACCTTCATGTCTCAGACCGGTACATATATGGAAAATATGAATCAGTTTGTCAAGAAAACGGAAACCTTTATGGATAAAACCGAGATGAGGATGACAAACCATGAAGCTACATTGAAATCTCTAGAGACACAAATGGGTCAGGTGTCACAACATATTAAGCCGAGGCAGAATGGAGGATTTCCTAGCAATACTGAAAATGCTAGACCGCCCCCACATGAGCAATGTAAGGCAATTACTACTAGGAGTGGGAAGAAACTACCAGGGCCGGAAAAAGAAGCTGAAACAGAAAAGGAACCTGCCTTGGATAAACCTGCCGAGGAAGCTGCCCCGACAGGTGATAAACAGACTGCTGCCGATGAGCCTGTCACGACAGCAGAAGCGACAGAGGAGAAAAAAGATGATTATCGTCCTCAGATTCGCATGCAGTGGGAAGGACGCATTGCTGATTATCGTCCTCCACCACCTTTTCCTCAACGGATACAGCAAGCTAAGCATGAATCTCAACTTAAAAAGATTTATGATATTTTTAAACAGGTTCATATTAATATTCCGTTGTTAGATGATGTTAGGGAGATGCCCGGTTATGCTAAATTTCTCAAGGATGTTATGTCGAAAAAATCTAAACTTGGGGAATTTGAAACGGTAAGGATGCAAGAAGGTTGCATGAGTATTCTTCATCGGCAGCCACCCCAGAAAAAGAATGATCCGGGGAGCTTCATCATACCTTGTGTAATCGGCGACAAATTCGTGGGTAAGGCACTTTGTGATCTTGGAGCTAGTGTTAATCTAATGCCCAAATCTATTTTTCAGAAACTAGGTATTGGCAAGGCGCGGCCCACGACAGTAACCCTACAGCTAGCCGACCACTCTTACGTTCACCCCGAGGGAAAAATTGAAGATATTCTGGTAAGAGTGGATAAGCTTATTTTTCTTGCTGACTTTCTTATTTTAGATTGTGAAGCAGATGAAAATGCACCAGTCATCCTTGGGCGACCCTTCTTAGCCACGGGAAGATCATTGATTGATGTGGAGAAAGGAGAACTCACCATGCGCGTGAATGATCAAGAGATTAAGTTGAATGTTCTCCAAGCGATGAAACATGCTGATGTGGATGAGGAATGTAAGGCCATCATTGAGGTGACCTTTGATTACCCCTGTATCAGGTCGGGCTGCCGTGATATAAAATTTGGTCACTGCTGCGACAGCCACTTACAGGCCTGTCACGACAGCGATGACGACAGCAACGACGACAACACTGACGACACCAACTCCTCTGAATCCGATACATCTGATACTGAAGGTCATGAGGAGGTAAACTGGTTAGACCATCGTCCAGGTAAGTTATTCGAACCCTTGAATTACACTTCGGATAACCATTTAATCCAAAAGCCCTCTACTATTGAACCACCTGTCTTAGAACTTAAGCCCCTGCCAGGGCAGCTTAAATATGCTTATCTTGGTTGTGATGACACACTGCCCGTAATCATCTCTGCTAAGCTGCCGCAGGAATAGGAACGACAGCTAATCGGCATGCTAAGGCAGCACAAAAAGGCGATTGGATGGACGATAGCAGACATTCAGGGCATTAGTCCGGTAATATGCATGCACAAAATCCTTCTAGAGGAAGATCATAAGCCGACCATTGATGCCCAAAGGCGGTTAAACCTTGCGATGAAGGAGGTAGTGCGTAAAGAGATAATTAAATGGTTAGATGCTGGTATTATTTACGCCATCTCCGACAGCAAATGGGTAAGCCCGGTGCAATGTGTTCCCAAGAAAGGAGGAATGACCGTGATAACCAATGAGAACAATGAGCTAATCCCAACCAGGACTGCGACCGGTTGGAGGGTTTGTATGGACTATCGGAAGCTTAACAAAGCTACCCGAAAGGACCACTTTCCTTTACCCTTTATTGATCAAATGCTTGATAGATTAGCAGGTAAGCCTTACTATTGTTTTCTTGATGGTTACTCAGGTTATAACCAAATTGCTATTGCACCAGAGGATCAAGAGAAAACGACTTTCACATGCCCCTACGGAACATACGCATTTAGGAGGATGCCATTCGGCCTCTGTAACGCACCTGCCACCTTCCAAAGGTGCATGATGGCCATATTCTCCGACATGGTAGAGGACTTCCTAGAGATTTTCATGGATGACTTTTACGTCTTTGGAGACGACTTTGAGAGCTGCCTCGGCAATCTTCAAAAGGTACTTGAAAGATGTGAAAAAGCCAATCTTGTTATAAATTGGGAAAAATGCCATTTTATGGTAGACGAAGGGATAGTCCTTGGCCATAAGATTAGCTGCCGTGGGATAGAAGTCGACAGGGCCAAAATAGAAGTCATAGAGAAGCTGCCGCCGCCGACCACAGTCAAGGGCATTAGGAGTTTTTTAGGGCATGCTGGTTTTTATAGGAGATTCATTGCAAATTTCTCAAAAATCACGAAGCCCCTATGCCATCTTTTAGAGCAGAACCGACCCTTTGACTTTAATGAAGAATGTACTGAAGCATTCAAGGTTCTGAAGGAAAAACTAGTGACAGCCCCCATAGTACAGCCACCAGACTGGACACAGCCATTCGAGATCATGTGTGATGCTAGTGACTATACTGTCGGGGCAGCACTTGGGCAGCGCCGAGATAAGCTGTTTCACGTCATATACTATGCCAGCAAGACGTTAAATGACGCCCAAGTGAACTACACCACCACAGAAAAGGAGCTGTTAGCTGTGGTGTTCTCCATCGACAAGTTTCGTTCTTACATACTTGGAACGAAGGTAATAATACACACCGACCATTCTGCCCTAAAGTATTTGTTCGCAAAGAAGGATGCAAAGCCTAGGTTGATACGATGGATATTGCTACTACAAGAGTTCGACCTTGAGATCAAGGACAAAAAGGGGACAGAAAATCAGGTGGCAGATCACTTGTCGAGGTTAGAAAAGGGACAGAGTCTACCCATAGACGAGAAAAACATACTGGAGACCTTCCCTGATGAGCAGCTCTTTGCTGCCGCAATCGCTGTCGCGACAGCCATGGCGGCAGGTAAGTCTTCTAACCTTCCCTAGTATGCTGATTTCGTCAATTTTATAGTTAGCAGAATATCACCTTCTGATCTTAATTATCAAGCCAGGAAGAGGTTCCAAAATGATGTTAAGCATTATTATTGGGACGAACCTCTTCTTTTCAAAATGTGCGCAGATCAGGTTATAAGGAGGTGTGTACCACAAGAAGAGCAAGAAGACATTCTCCATCACTGTCATGCTTCACAATATGGAGGTCACTTAGGAGGCAATAAGACTGCTGCCAAGGTGCTGCAGTCAGGGTTCTACTGGCCGACATTATATAAAGATGCACAGGAATTATACAAAAACTGTGACAGGTGCCAGCGGACAGGTAACATCTCGAGGAGAAACGAGATGCCAATGCAGAACATTTTAGAAGTCGAGATCTTCGACGTTTGGGGGATTGATTTTATGGGACCTTTCCCATCTTCATGTGGAAATTTGTACATCCTCCTAGCAGTGGATTATGTCTCTAAGTGGGTTGAAGCCATCGCCACTCAAAAGAATGATGCCAAGACGGTCCAAAAGTTTTTGCACAAAAACATTTTTTCTAGATTTGGCATCCCTAGAGCGATTATCAGTGATGAAGGGAGACATTTTGATAATAGGGTAATTGCTGCCGCCTTGAAGAAATATGGTGTCAAGCACAGGATCGCGACAGCATACCACCCACAGACCAATGGACAGGCTGAGATATCCAATCGGGAAGTGAAGAACATTCTTGAAAAGATGGTTAAACCAACTAGGAAAGATTGGTCTTTACTTCTGAATGATGCGTTATGGGCATACAGGACAACTTTCAAAACTCCATTGGGCATGTCTCCATACCGACTGATTTATGGGAAAACCTGTCACTTGCCTGTCGAGATCGAGCACAAGGCATATTAGGCAATCAAGGCAGTGAATATGGACTTGGAAAAGGCCGACCAGAAAAGGTTATTAGATCTCAACGAGATTGAAGAATTACGGACAATGGCCTACGACAACGCAAGGATCTACAAGGAGAAGACTAAGAAGTGGCACGACAAGAAACTGCTGCCACGACAGTTCTGCCCAGGGCAGCTTGTGTTGTTATTTAATTCTAGACTTAAACTCTTCCCAGGAAAGCTAAAGTCTAGATGGTCTGGCCCGTTCCAAGTGGTTCAAGTTTTTCCCCATGGTGTCATCACAATTCAATCATTAAAAGACGGGCACCAATTCAAAGTCAATGGACAACGCCTCAAGCATTATCAGGGGACTGAAGCCCCAGGAATTCAGGAAGTGGTTACTTTAGGAGATGCCCCACAAGGCATTCCTAATTTAACCTAATTTTTATTTTTATTTATTATTATTATTATTTATTAGGAAATTAGGTTTATTTTATTCAAATAATGTTTTGTTTTTCTAATTTCAGTTTTTAGGAAATAAAGGAGTCAAGAAGAAAAGGAGAAGTGACCCAAGCCCACCGCCCATCCATCAGCCCAATAATACCCATTTATGGAAACCTGTCGTTTCGGCTACCGCCGCGGACGGATATGACAGGCTGTCAACAGACTGACACGGCAGACGCAGAAGCGTGCGACAGACGCATAACAGACGCATAAATGCGTGTCAGACGCGTCAGACACGCTAAATCCAATCTGCCGCCCCGTTATTCCCGCCTGCCGTTGTAGCATTAAATGGGCAGATACCCGACCGCTATATAACCCCGTCCCATTTTCATTTTTTCTCACTTCTGCTTATTCCTCCTTGATTTCTCCTCTAGTTTTATTTGCTTTCTTCATTTTTCTCAACCCTTGCAACTAACATGTCTACTAGACAGACCCGTCGTGGTGCTGCCTCAGCATCCTCTTCAGCAGCAGCAACGCCCTTTGCCAACAAGGAGTTATGGGAGGAACGTGGGTTCGTTTACATCCGGCAGGCGTCCAACATGGGACTCCGGCCGTTCATTGTAAAGGCCATCACGGCTCAACTATGGGAGTACTTTGCTGAACAGCCGGCAGAGTTGAACGACACCCTGGTCCGGGAATTCTACGCAGCCATAGACAGCAGAACGGCGACATCCGTCACCGTTCGAGGAGTGCAAGTGCCCTTCACTGCCGACAGCATCAACCACATGTTTGGCCTTTTCTTTGGCCCCGATGATGATGCTCACCAGAAATTCCTCGACTCCCTCGACGCTGCCGCTTATGATGCTGTCATGGTGGAGTTGACAGAGGCAGGAACCTCATGGACAACCAGCAAGAAGAACCCCCACTCCGTCAACAGGGGGCAGCTCCTCCCCGAAGCAAAACTTTGGAACGCTTTCATCAAAAAGCGTATCCTGCCTTCTTCCCACCACACGACAGTCATCCGACAGCGGCTGGCCCTTATTCACTCCATCATGCACGACAGGCCCATCAACGTGGGCAGATATATGAGGGACAGCATCCTGGACTGTGCTTTCCGCTCCGACTCACGCCTCTGCCTGCCGTTCACCATAACCTCCCTCTGCCGATGTGCTGCTGTACCCGAGGATCCCTCCGACAAAATAAGGAAGGGCAGAGGTTGGATAGACAATAACATAAACAGCCTCATGGAGCTGATCGTGGCTACACCTGTCTCCTCCTTCAACCCTGCCGGCTCCCCCGCAGAATCATCAGAGGAGCCTGCCCCGGAACCTGCTGCCGCCACCGCTCCGACAGACCAGTCTGCCCTCCTCCTTGCTACGTTACAACGGGTAGAGGAACGCCAAATGGGATTGATGACATTTATTCGGGACTTCACGAACTCCACAGTAAATTTTATTACCCAAACTTTAAATTTTCCCGATATTCAATTCCCTACTTTTCCTGCCCATTATTTCCGTATCCCCACCCCGGTTCACACACCCACACCACCTGCCTCCCCGCATTCCCACTCTACTGCCTCCACCACATCACCTGCACCGACGGCAGCAGGCAGCCCACCGGCAGACACCTCTCCTAGAGGAACAAAGCGACCTGCCTCCGATGACAGCCCTCTGATCCGGAGGAATTTGGAGAGAGAATTTACGCCGGTCAAGAGGATTAAACACGTTGCAAACAGGAAGCTGATGCCCAAGGCTAGCACTACCACCAGCAGCAGTTGGGACAGCGGCAGCAGTTCCGATGTCCAACTCGTGGAACAACCTGCCCCTGAACCTGCCAAAATCCAAATGTATTTTCTTACATTAGGATACATCCATTCGCAATAAAATTCATTTTACAGATAAAAGAATTAATTAAATCCAAATTAATGTTCGAAATGCCAAAATGCCACGTGTAATTAATGAGGTACCGATAACGGGCGTTTGTAGGGGTGCTAACCCCTACACGTAACCGACTCCCAAATCCGAACTTTTCAAAAAAGAATCTCTGGTGCATTTTTATTGTGTCCAGCCTACCAAAGTGGCTGGTGGCGACTCCAAAATGTTTTTAAGCAAATAAAAAGGATTTTGATTAAAATAGAGAATTAATTAACTACAAGATAAAATTAAAAAAAACCTCGATTTTTCAAAATTTAAATCGTCATACTGTTTTTTTCAAACTTAAAATGCAGGTTTTCAAAAAAAAAAAACCGGTCGCGACAGCATGGCGACTCCGTTGGGGACAAAATTAAGAGTCAGGCCTAATAATTAATTGCACGTGGCATTTTGGCATTTCAAACATTAATTTGGATTTAATTTTTCTGAAGAATTGTTCGATGGATTTTAGGAAGAATAGGGGTAGCTTTTGTGTATGCTATATCTTTCATTCATGCATAAACCCTAAACCCGAGTTTTTCACCCTTAAGTGGGAGTAAGACAATATCTGACGTGATGCTCTCCAGCTCGGAGTTCGGATTTTTGTCTTCTTCCGATAAATTAACCTTATGCGTTGTGGGGGCCCACGCCTCTGTTATAAGGGACCTATACTACCGAATCGATGTATTATTGTCACAATAGATGATAAAGATAGTTCGGGAACCGAGAGTCTAGAACCAAACCCACATTCTGTTTTTAGAAGCCCACCCCGCTAGAGCCAGACAAAGACCTATGACAGGTGTTGTCGGTTTAAATACATTTCTCTAGTTATTTTGTTGTTTTAAATATTGTGACATTAATTTGTTCATTTATTTTGATATTAATTTTGTAGTTTGCTTATTTTCCTTTAATATTAATTCATGATACTAACACAAGTTTTTTTTGTTTTTTTGTTTTAAATTTTTGCCATAAATTGTATTTTTTATTTTGGCATCGAATTGGAAGTCAATCAGTTTAGAAGTATCTAGAATGTCACGAGAGTTTAAGGCATGAGAAGATAATACTGCAGTATGGATCTGGTCAGAGCAAACACAACTCGAAAAGGGAGACAATCTAAGAAAATGAGAAATGTCTAGGATGAAAGGATATATTAAGATAAATATCAATCAGAATGCATGTTTACCAGAATTGAAAGGAATTTGGGATCAGTGGGATAGTGGAATGAAAGAGCAATTTAAAAAAAAATTGGTGATATAGCTCAGTTGTTAGACATAAAGATTGACCAAGAACTACTGAGAGTCATGGCACAGTTTTGGAATCCTGCATATAATTGCTTAACTTTTGGACAAGTGGACATGGCACCGATGCTAGAATAGTATGAGATACTAATAAATTGTCCTAGAATTAAGAGCGATAAAATCTACACTAGGTCCCTTAATAGCTCTGGAAATGCAAGCTTCATCAAAAAATTGACATCATTAACTGGGAAGACGAAAGAATGGTGGGAAAAGAAAATGGCTAACAATGATAGCACTGACCAAAACGAAGACAGACAACGGGTCAATTGGAGAACCCTTAAAGAATTGGTACTAGCAAACAGTGACGAACCGGTCATAATGAGGATCCTCTTTGCTTTATGTATTTACGACTTGATTCTGTTTCCAAGAACACCTGGGCATATCGATTCGTCAACCGTAGGATTGTTTGAGCGACTGGACAAAGATGTCAACCTGGTGCCATCTATCTTGATAGAAACCTACAGATCATTGACCATTTGCAAGAAAATAGGAGAATGGAAATTCTGGGGTTGCGCACAATTGCTGGAAGTATGGTTCAGAGGAAATAGGTGGGACGCGCCTTATAAAGGGACCAGATATCTTGACACTTATTCACCAATAAGAGAACACATAACTGATTGCATTTTAGAAAGAAAAAGCGAGAAGCATTGGGAAGAATATCTCAAGGACCTGAAAGATACAAACGTGGTATGGAAAGCCCCATGGCTAAACAGAGGTACCACCTTCTTATATAGACGTGGAAAGAGAGACTGGGTTCCATTATCGGGAATTTGGGGAGGAACATCATATTGCTCGTTGCTAGTATCTAGACAATTTGGGTCGAGACAGTTTGTGCCGGAAACTACTAGGATGGCCAAATTTGAGTACGCTCATAAAACAAATGATTATAAAGGGTTGGTACTACAAACTTCAAAAGCATGAGAGACATGAGTTTAGCCTTATCAAAACCTGGAGGTGGTGACAAGGTACAATGAATGGAGAGCTCAAAGGGTTAACGACACTACATTCTAAGAAAAGCCATCAGGTGTTGGTACCTCAACTCAAGCAACTAGGGAGTTATTCTCAGCCTTGGAAAAGCTTAAGCATTATCGAGAGCTGGATTTAAAGAGATATGAAAAATGGATTAATGATATTAAGGAATAGTTGACTATGACACAACTGCAAGTAAACATTCATGAGGGAAAAGAGAAGGCATTGATGGAACAAAACAAAAAGATAAGCCGAGATTTAAAAGAATTGTAGGAGCTACATGATGATTACAAAGCTAAACAAAAGGGAGGTACGAGAAAGGTAATAAAGAGTCTATCAGATAAACTAGATACGATGACTAAAGATAGAGATGATTACAAGAAGATGTACGAAAAGAAGGCACGTGCAAGTAAGGAAACAAGCGACAAAGCGAAAAAGAGGCTGGAAGAAGAGCAAGCTAGGAATTTTGACTTAACAAGCCAAGTAACACAACTGGAAGGACTGATCACCAAATACCATAATGAAGACAAGGTTCAAGCAGAAATGGAAATGGAAAGGCTGCAGAAAAGGGTGACAGAATTAGAAAATATTGTTCAAGATTTGAAAGGAAAACTTGCTGGTTACGAAGAAGCACTAATGGTGGAAAGCGAAGCGTGGAAGGACAAGTATAAAGCAGCATGACGCACAGTGCAGTGTTAGAATGAAGAATTAGTGAGCTTTAAGGCACGGGTTAGGAGTATTGCCTCATATGTCCAAATTTTGTCCAAACAAGCTACAAGCATGTTAGAGCAACCCAATGTTGAAGAAGAACACATAGAGGCCATTACTCGCTTTTTGCAGGAGTTGGTCAACCTAGGAATTAGGGCTAGCAGCTTTCTGTAGGAAATTTATCTTTTCTATGTAATTGAATTTTCGGACGAATGGGTGTTTCTAAAAGAGACCAGTTCCTAAATTCGATGTCCTTTATTGCATTCATGCATACATTCATTCATTTAGAATTTTATGATATATTGCAAAATAAATAATTTAATAAAAGAAAGGTTTAATGGCTGAATTTGCTTTAAGCCGCAACCATACCGCATTCATACGGAACCCGTCTGCGTTCTAAAACCATGACTGTCGAGGACCGGATTGCTAGCCTTGAAAATGAGCGACTGGAAACACATAATCGCTTTGATAGAATTGAGTAATCTATCAATGACTGCTTCACTCATACTCAACCAGAGATCATAAATTAGTTAACTGCTTTGTTAGGCCCTAAAGAGTCAAGAAAGGCTAAAGCGGCTGAAAGAGCTTCTAATGATGTGGACGATCAAGCTGAAACTACATCCCACATTAGGATGCAGCCTGAGAAACCTTCTACTGCAAAGAAGGTCCACATTAATCTAGTAGGAACAACACCTAGTCACCTGGTGCATATTGGGGCAAACTTTGGAAGTGGTGAAGAAGTTCCATATCTGAACACCCTGAATGAGATAGAAAAGATCCGTGCTGAGATTGAACGAAAGTATGAAGAGCGCTGCAAGGCTCTGGAGGATCGTTTGCTGGAACTACAGAAGGCTAGTGAGATGGGGCCCAATGTTGTTGAAATGAGCTTGGTAGCTGACTTGGTACTTCCCCCCAAGTTCAAAGCCCGTTGGTATACACAGTTAAGCCGAGTGAAAAGTTCCATACTTTAAGAAGTATGATGGAACCACCTGCCCAAAGGCTCACCTCACGATGTATTGCAGAAAGATGGCTACTTATTTGAAGGATGAAAAGTTGCTGATACATTGTTTCCAGGACAGATTAACTGGCTCAATAGCCCGTTGGTATACACAGTTAAGCCGAGTGAATATTCTTTCATAGAAAGATCTTTCAGGGGCTTTTGTGGAGCATTACAAGCATGTTACAGAAATGATTCCGAGTCAGGTGATGTTGCAAGGGATAGAGTAGAGAAGTGAAAAAATGCTCCGACAATACGCTCAGAGGTGGAGAGATGTTGCAGCGCAAGTACAACCCCCGTTGATGGAAAGCGAGATTGCTCACATGTTTGTTCAAACTTTGAGATGACCACTCTTTGAAAGGCTTATCGACAATGCTACTCAAAACATTGTTGACATTGTGATGACTGGGGAACTTATAGAAGCTGTGATAAAGAGTGGAAGAATTGAAAGTGGAGAAAGTTCCCGCAGGAATTATAAAAGAAAGGAGAACAAGGTGAATAATGCAAGCACATATGAGGCTCTGAAGAACATGACTATTACCTCACCTGGAACTACAATGGGAAACCCACAGAATTCGAAAAAGAGGGACTCTCGTGGGCCAAGAAATGATAGGATGAATTTCACACCCATTCTGATGTCATATGCTGAACTGTATCCCCAATTGCATGAAGCAGATATGGTAAGGCCATATCATTTGACGCCTCTACAGCCTTCTTACCCTTCATGGTACAAAGCATATTCCCATTGTGAATTCCATGCTGGGATACCGGGGCATTCGATTGAGACATGCATAACAATTAAGAAAGTGGTGCAGAATTTGATCAGTACCGGGATACTAAAGTTTGACGAGCCCAGTATTGCAGCCAATCCCCATCTAATTCATGGTGGACTGAGGTAAATGTGATAGAGGAATATGATGAGGCAAAGAGGCAGATAACTAATGTATCAGAAATTCAATCTCCATTGAGATGGGTGTTTGAACAATTATACAATGCCAAGATGATTGAAATTGGCATGAAGGTTGAAATGGAAATACATGCTAAGATGTATTGTGAATATCACCAAGAGTGTGGTCATAAAATCCAACAATGTCAGGAGTTCAAGGACCTTATTCAAAAGATGATGGATAATAAAGAAATTGAGTTCTTTGAGAAGGCTGAAACAAGGAAAGAGGTTGAGGTGTGTGCATCAGAATGCTTTGGGGCAAAGTACGGAGTGCACAAGCCCTGGCTTGTATCCTTTAGACCGAAGGCTGCAAGTTCAAAACTAGTAGTGGCCCCGAAGGTAGTAATCTCGACCCCTACATCGTTTGCTTTCAAGAGCACCAATGCGGTTCCTTGGAATTACACAACCAATGTAACAATACCAAAAAAGGAGAAACTACAAGAATAAACAAAGCCAATTGATAAAATGAAGAATGAATTAGAGAAAGATAGGCAGCCAAATGCGGAAGCAGTAAATGAAGTGGGCCATTTAAATCGAAGTGGCAGATGCTATTCCTCTTTAGAGGTGATGAAAAAGGCTGAGAAGGCTAAAGGAAAAGCAGCTGCTATGCCTGAAAATATTTTTGAAGAAGAACTTGCTTCAAAGATAAATGAGCCGGTGAGGGAGGAGCAAGCTCGAGAATTTTTGAGGTTTTTAAAGCATAGCGAGTATAGTATATTAGAACAACTAAAGAGGCAGCAGACAAGGATTTCAGTTCTGGAGTTGCTATTGAGTTTTGAGGGGGCACCGTAATGCTTTGATGAAGGTGCTTAATCAGACATTTGTGCCAAATGATATTTCGGTAGATAACTTGGACAAGAATGTGAACCATATTGCTGCCGACAACTACATAACATTCACCGATGATGAGATCCCGAAAGAAGGGATGGGGTCAGTAAATGCTTTGAATATCACCACACATTGTAATGTATATATGCTGCCTAGAGTTTTAATTGATAATGGATCCACCCTAAATGTCATGCCAATGGCGACTTTGCAGAGGTTGCCTATTGACGACTCCCACATGAGAGCCTTCGATGGAACGACACGGGATGTACTGGGGAGGATAGAAGTACCATTGCTGATAGGGCCGACAGTTTACAACATAGATTTTGTGGTAATGGATATCAAGCTGGCATATAACTGTTTGCTTTGGAGACCCTGGATCCATTCCGCAGGAGCAGTTCCATCATCTCTGCACCAGAAGCTTAAGTTTGTCATAGAAGGGAAATTGATTAGTGTCGGAGCAGAAGAGGATATCATTGCCTCTATAACAACTGATGTTCCATACATTTAGACAGATGAGAATGCCTTGGAGTGTTCTTTCAAGGCACTAGAATTTGTGAATGCCACATTTGTCGCTGAGGGAAAACCATTCCCGCGGCCAAGATTGTTAAACTACACCAAAATAACAGTGTGAGAGACGCTCGGAAGGGGTGCAAAGACAGACAAAGGACTTGGAAAACACCTGCAGGGAAGTCTGCGACCAAGGCCCATCCTCATAAAGAAAGATCATTTCGGGCTAGGGTTCACTCTTAATGTGCAGGATCGACTAAGAGAATTGAGGAAAAAGATGGAATAGAGGAAAGCCCGCATGCAGGGAGCGAAGACTTCTTCCAGGCTGGTGATATCTTTTGACATGTCCAAGATCTTCAAATCGCATGGATTCACGAATATTGAAAAGCAACTGGAGGAAGTTAATCTAGAAACGATAAGATTGCATGAAGAGGAAATCTTTGGCAACAATCTGGATGGGCTCTTTGTTGGTGGAATTTTTTAGGGTGCTCGACTTGGTGAATTTTTTAGAATGATCTGTCCCTGTGCCCCAGGCGAGACATTGAAGAATTGGACAGTTAAAGACATTTCTCTTGTAACCAATAACAAAACAGAGTAAATACTGGAACACTTTATACCTTTGCCTGCGGGTATAAGAGGATTATCTGTAAAGGGCCGTTATACACAACCATTTTAATAAAGATGCTTTCCATGCTGATTCACAAATGGTAAACATGTTTTTAATTTTTTGCATCCCCTTTCAAAATATATTATTATTTTCTTTGTAGGTCTTTAACTATCGACTGCATGAATGATCCTAAATCTAATCATGGGGTAGGTCCTAGACAACCAGTGTGTCTAGCGGAAATCAATGAGGTCGAGGACGAAACAGAATGTGAAATCCCTGAAGAATTACTGTGGATGGTAGAAAAGGAAGACAAGCAGATCTTGCCTCATAAGGAAGAGTTAGAGGCTCTCAATTTGGGAAAAGAAGAGACCAGAAGAGAAGTAAAGACAGGGACAACTTTTTCGTCCGAAAAGAAACAGAAATTGATTGATCTACTACATGAGTTCAAAGACATCTTTGCTTTGTCCTATCAAGATATGCCAAGATTGAATACTAACATAGTCGTACACAAATTACCCAATAGACCAGATTGCTAACCAGTTCAATAGAAGCTTAGAAGATTGAGACCAAAATTGGTAATAAAGATAAAAGAAGAGGTACAAAAGCAGATTGATGCTGGTTTTCTTATAGTATCCCAATATCCAGAATGGGTGACCAATATAGTTCTCGTACCGAAGAAAGATGAGAAGGTACGAATATGTGTCGACTACAGAGACCTGAATAGAGACGGCTCAAAAGATAATTTTCCTTTGCCACACATAGATATTATAGTTGACAATACATCAAGGCATTCATGGTTTTCCTTCATGGATGGTTTCTCGGGATACAATCAAATAAAAATGAATCCAAAAGACATGATCAAGATGACGTTCATAATTTTATGGGGTATGTATTGCTACAAGGTAATGCCTTTTGGATTAAAGAATGTCGGGGCAACCTATCAACGAGCGATGGTTACATTGTTCCATGATATGATGCACAAAGAAGTTGTGGTATACGTAGATGATATGATTGCCAAGTCGCATACTAAGGAAGAGCATATCCAAAATCTGAAGAAGTTGTTCTTGAGATTGAGAAAATTCCAACTTAAACTCAACCCTAACAAATGCACCTTTGGAGTAACATATGAAAAACTCATTGGGTTCGTTTTTAGTAGAAGAGGAATTGAGATAGATCCAGATAAACTAAAGGCTATTCAGAACCTGCCACTACCCAGTTCATAAGAAGAAGTTCGTGGATTCCTTGGCAGATTGAACTATGTTTCTCTGTTTATCTCTCAATTAACTAATAAATGCGATCCAATTTTCAAGATGTTGAAAAAGAATAACCTTGGAGAGTGGAACGAAGAATGCCAAGAGGCATTTGACAAGATCAAAAGTATTTGACCAATGCTCCTATATTAGTAGTGTCGGTTCCCGATAGACCACTTATCTTTTACTTGACGGTCTATGAGAATTCAATGGGATGTGTGCTGGGGCAACACGATAATAGAGGAAAGAAGAAAAGAGCCATTTATTACCTGAGAAAAAAAGTTTATTGAATGTGAAGTGCGGTACCCACCTATCCAAAAGTTATGTTGTGCTTTGGTTTGGGTAACCCGTAGGCTCAGATAGTACATGTTATACCACACTACATGGCTAATCTCTCGTCTTGATCCATTTAAATTTATGATGGAAATACCAGCATTGACCGGAAGTTTGGCACATTGGCAAATGTTATTATCAGAGTTTGACATTGTATATGTGAGCCAAAAAGCAATAAAAGGAAGTGCCATAGCAGATTTCTTAGCCAGTCGTGCGATGGAAGATTATGAGCCCTTGAACTTTAATTTCCTAGACGAAGATGTGATGAATGTCTCCATAGCAGAAACCGGAATCCCAGATAGTGAAACTTGGAAATTATATTTCGATGGAGTAGTTAATGCTCTTGGACGGGGAATTGGAGCAGTATTAATTTCTCCAGATAATGTACATTACCCGTTCACAAGCAGGTTAGAATTTCTTTGTACCAATAACATGACAAAATATGAAGCTTGTGTCATGGGTCTGCGAGCTGCTATCCAAAGAAAAATAGAAGTCTTGAAAGTATTTCAGCGTTGGTGATCTACCAACTTTATGGAGAATGGGCAACAAAGGATGTAAAACTGATTGAGTTCCGAAAATTGATTCTAGAGCTAATAAAAGAGTTTGAAGAAATTACTTTCATATGCATCCCAAAGGAGGACAACCAAATGACAGATGCCTTAGCTACACAGGCTTCAGTATTCCTAGCAAACAAATCAGAGGACATGATGCCCATTCGTATGCAAACTTATGAAACCTATGCTCACTGTTGCAGCATAGAAGAAGAAATTGATCAACATCCTTGGTATCATGACATTTTACAATATCAAAAGTATCAGACCTATCCCTTGGGAGCAAATGACAATGAAAAAAGAACTATCAGAAGGATGGCTTCGGGATATGTGCTCGACGGAGAGATTTTATACAAAAGGGGCAAAGATCAGATTCTGCTAAGATGTGTTGATACCAATGAAGCAAAGAATATCATGGCAGAAGTACATGACGGGTTATGTGGTACACATGCAAATGAGCTCTCAATAGCAAGGAAGATTATGAGATATGGCTATTATTGGACAACTATGGAAGGAGATTGCATTGAATATGCCGAAAAGTGTCACAATTGTGAGATATATGCCGACAAGATTAATTCTCCACCAGTACCTCTTCATAAAATGAATTCATCATGGCCCTTTGCTGCTTAGGGCATGGATGTTATTGGGAAAATTCATTCTAAAGCTTCTGTTGAGTGTGTAAAAGTTCTATTATTTACACCCCTTTTAACCCATATTTCTGCTGCATTCAAGCATCATTGCATTGCATTTAGGTTAGTTTTCAGTAAAACATCACAAAGGGACTAAAAGCACGAATTCTACTAAAAGATGGCTATTTTTGCAGGTATCTGCCATAGTAGACGTTGAAGGCAGGCGCAGGGCAGAGAAGCAGGAGAGCTGAACTGGACAAGCAGACGAAGAAGACGAAGCTGCCATGGACCTGTCGTGACAGCATGGGGACAGCAGACTTATGAAGAGGAAAAGCAAAGTGGACCTCGATAGATAGAGAAAAATTTGCTCGTCTGTCGTGAGAAAGCCACATATTTTTCCAAGCCCCGGATCAAAAGATATGTCAAGCCAAAGCTCAAGGAGAGGAAATTCCTAGAAACAAGGATGCGGCTGGAAAGTAGGAGTCTTTAGAGATTTAGTCTTTATTAGAATCTTACTTTTAATTAAAGTTGTAATCCTTGTTACCTTAGAAGACTTGAGCCCAACGCTTATATAAGGGCATAGATTTAACCTAGGAGGCATAACCGAATACCCCATAACCGAAACCAAAAACCCCTGCCGTTTACCCGTCACCGACATGTTCTAAATTCCCCCTAGGGCTACGGGTTGTTTTGTAAAGTAGTTGCAAGGGTTGCTTTGTTTTAGGATTTTTCAGTTCAATAAAATAAACTTCAAGTTCTCTTATTTTGGTTTTAACATCTTGCAAGAGCATCGGGAGAGCATTGTGAGGTTATCTATTTACTTAGCATCGGGAGAGTTAAGTATACGAAAGAAATAAGAGCGCGTTCTCTAGTTTATAGTTGAACCATCTCGTGCCTAGGGATAGGGCGAGGTTAAGTGGCTAAGGAAGAATTCATACACATCGGTGTTCATCCTTCGATTCACGCCGGGAGGTATCATCAAAGACGTGATCATCGATAGACTTGGTCCTAGGGATAGGCCAAGGCAGATCTGGGATTCTTGCCAAGCTTGAAGTACGGAGTTGGTGTGTTTACTGCCGCGACAGCTAACGGACAGCCGCCGCGACAGGTGCTGTCGGCGACGGGAGCGACGACAGAACTGGAGATCTTAAGCAATTCAATACCTGCACTACCAAGCAATTCAATACCAGCCCATTCTCTCTATCTTGATATTCCAATCCTTTTATTTACGTTTTTATCTTATTATTCTCGTGACAACTCTTAATTATTTCCTTTACTTTCGTGCAGTAAACAAGGTGAAGCTATTAGCCCAATCCCTGTGGAGACGATATCCGATACTTCGTATCACTTTACTACTTGCGTCGTGTACACTTGCACTACAATTGCGATAGACTCTTTTACATGCAACAGCTTCAAACAGACATTGTTTCATCCTTGTGGCAATATATTATTTCACCAAATGGGTAGAAGCAACCTCTTATGCAAACATTACAAGAACAACAGTCAATAAGTTCCTAAAGAAGGACATAATTTGCCAATATGGTTTGCCAGAAAGAATCGTCATTGATAATGCCACAAACTTCAATAACAAAGTGATAATGGAGGTGTGTGAACAATTAAAAATCATTCACCACAATTCAGTGACCTATAGCCCTAAGATGAATGGGGCAGTGAAAACAACAAATAAGAATATCAAGAAAATCATATCAAAGACAACAAAAACTTACAAAGACTGGCATGAGAAGCTACCTTTGCCTTATTTGCATATCAGACCTCAATACAAACCTTAACTGAGGCAACACCTTACTCTCTGGTCTATGGGACAAAAGTAGTACTCCCTATTGAAGTCAAAATTTCGTCACTCCGTGTGTTGACTGAAGTACAGCTGGATGACGCAGAATGACTGCAGGTTCGGTTTGACCAGTTAAATCTCATTGTGGAAAAGAGATTGAGAGCAATCTGTCACGACCAAATGTTCCAAAAAAGGAAGATACAGGCATATGACAAAAAGGTGCACCCGAGAGAATTCCGAGAGGGGGATCTTGTGTTGAAAAAGGTCCTACAATGACACGCGTCGTATAGTGTCAAAAATAAAACCTTAAACTCAAATAAATAAGATTTAAAATAATATAGCGAGAGTAAGGGTCGATCCGCAGGGAATAGGAACTCTAACACCTTTGTTCTGATTTAGACCAATAACCTGTAGAAAATAAAGGGGGGATTTTAGAGAATTGATTTGAATGAGAAAAATAATAAGAACGTAAAAATAAATATTGAAAATGAATTATAGATTAAAATAGCCTCAAGCCACGCTTTGCCACGACATCTTCGATCACTGAAGTTGATTTTTCTTCGACTTTCCTGCAGGTTACAGTCTACAAGGCCCAACCCTTGCAACTTACTTCTCGTTGGTAAATTCGACTCCCAGGGCAATCCTTGAAGTCAAACTTTAGTGAATTAACTACGGCAATCGATGCTAACTCAAATCTGAGTTAGTGCTGGAGAAGCCCGTGCTCGGACAATCGTCTCAATGAGAATTGTTTCCGATTTTGATTCCCCTTAGTAGACCGCCACTAAGTTTGTTCTTAGGGAGTTGAATTGGCTACAAGCTTTTCCTCGTCCCCAACGATGGATCTAAACCACTTCAACTCGATGCGCGCTCTAGGAATGAAACAATTGTGATGCCTAAAGATTATGCCGATTGCCTAATCAATTTTACAGAGAATCTAAAAAGGAGTTGTAGAAGGATTTAAGTATTTTCCTAATCTCACGAGGTTTGTCGGGTTTGGCGTTGCTTTTGGCTAAAGGGAATTTAGTTAAGCATGGTTGGTGAAAAAACCATACTTAAATAAACAAAGAGAAAAAATGGAGAAAATGGAGAACTTTTATTAATCTCAACGAAGAAGAGAACAATGGAATGATTGATGATTTAATTCACCCCCAAAGTGGGGTATTTATAGTAGTTGAAAACCCTAAAAATCTAAGATGATAAATCCTAAATTTAAATTAAATTACATAAGATAAATATCCAAGTTTTGAATTTTAAAATAAAAATCCGGATGATAGGCTATCTGATAAGTGGACTGATAAGCTATCTGCGTTGCTGACGTCATCTTCTAGAAGGCGATGACATGGCGCCCAGTCAGCATTCATGCCCTGGTTCATGCCTATGAATCTGCCCACGACTCCAGTATTTTCTATAGCATTTCAACTTATTTCCAGCATTACGTAACCTGTACGAGAACAACATAAAAACAACCCAATTAAGTCCTTCAAACATATATTCGATCAAAATAAGGACTAAAACATAACCAAAATAAATACTTATCAAATTCCCCCTCACTTATCCGATGCTTGTCCTCAAGTATCTCAAAATTAAATAAACTTAAGTTCAAGTTTTCATCCTTAATTTCACGAAGTCTCAAAAGGTTTCAATATGATTAAGCATCTAAATATGAAAGAAAACTAAGGAGCAAAAATAGATAAATGACAAGATTAACAATTTAAAGCAAAAACGACATTCTAAAACTCTACTAACGTCAATGATGCAAACCAAGTACCCTCACAAGGAATCGCTCATGTCACTCAAAGTGTTTAAGGGTAGAGAAAAATCACTCGAGCCAAAGCTAATTAGAGCATAACCATAAGCTTGTGTTTAAATCTAATCTCCACTACTAACATGAATATGATGCAAAAATCAAGAGGTCTTAAAGAAGGGTTGTAATGGGGCTAAGGTAAGGGTAAGATAAATGCTGAAAATAAGGGCTAAAATTCAAGACAAAAAAATCATCCCAAAAAATATATTCGAAACTGTGTTTTTTTTCATTTGAACCAAAACTGTTCGGCAGTGTACCTTTTTTTTCGAACTGCACTGTTTAATTTTTTTCTGTTTTTATTTTTCTACAGACTCGAACAATTTCCTGCACTTTTTTTTTCTGCACTGTATATTCGAATCGATTCTGCACAGTTTTTTTTCTGCACAATATATTTTCTGCTGCTGCACTGCACTTATTCGAATCTGTTTTTTTAAGACGATTTTTGTCTTGAAAAAGGGAACAAAAGTAATGGAATTGAGAAGAAAAAATGGATTAGGCTTAAAATATGGTGATTTTCAAGAAAAAAAAGGCTAAGGCTCAAAAATTGTTTCACTAGGGGAAATTAATTAAAGGGTAGGTAATTTATTTGGGAAGAGAAATGGTTAAAACCTAGTGCCTCTATCATATAAAAGATTTTATTCAAAAATTAATCATGCCAAAAATCTACAATGCAACCTAGAATTTTCTAACAAGATAGATACAGAACCATGTGAAAACAGTGAGACAAGGCAAAACTAAGGATTAAACGAAGAATCTTAAATTAATAAAATCAAGAAATCAAGAGAACAACCAAAACGGATAAGCACAATAAAAATTTGACAAGCATATCTCCCTCCCCCTCACTTAAATCATTTTGCCTCAAAATGAACATAAAATAAAATACAAAAGAGAGAGGATGAAAATACTCCTCGATTGTAGAAGAGCATGTTTCGGTAGTGGGCTCCGAGTCTGGTGTAGGGGGCGGAGGCGAGCTAGCTCTCGAGTTCGGATCATGGTGGTGGTAATGGTGGATGATCGAGTGATTTAGGTTGAAGATGAAGTGAGAATGGTGGCTGGTGATATTTGTGTAGTTTAAAATATATATATATATATATATATATATATATATAATAAAGAAGAATGGTTTGTTAGAAAGGGACGGCTCGTGATATTTAAAAAGAATAAAATAAGAAAAAAAAATGGTTTATTGGAAAGGGATTGTTGAAGAGTTGGACGTGGGTTTAAAAGCAAGTGGGGTTCAGGGGGAGATAAAATTGGGTTTAATTTTTTATTTAGTTTAAAATATGGGTGAAGTGATTGGGTGGGGGAAAAAGGGATAAAGGGAAAATCCGAATTTTTATTTAAATTCTAAAAATTGGGCACGCCAAATCTTGTTGAAAAAGATAGCTTCTCATCCTTTTATTTGATCTAAATTATCTGCAAATAAAATAAATAAGAGATCAGATAAGATAAAATAAAATCAAAATAAATTCGAAAATAAAATAATTAAAATGAGATAAGATTAAAAATAATTCGAAAAGAGATAAGAATAAATTCGAAATAAATTCGATTTTTTTCTTTTCTTTTTTTATTATTTTTATTTATTTTTATTTTAACTAAAGATAAAATTCAAATGACATCAAAGTATAGCAAATTAAAATGGAATAAAAAAATAAAATAAAGAAAGTAAAAATAAAATAATTAAATAATTAAAGTAAAAAGAAGAAAAGAAATGGGTTGCCCCCCATTTAGCGCTTTATTTAGCGTCGTTTAGCTCGACGACCTGGTTCAGACTACAGGCATTGCGACAAATACTTCTTCCAGTTCTTGCGCTTTATCCAACTGAGTATTTCCCTACGAGAAATTTTGCGATTATGGAGTTTTTTTACTGGAAAAAAATTCTCTTTCACTCTTCAATTTATTTGGAGGTAATTTTAACTCCAAATTCAATTCCTGCAAAATGAAAGAAAACATCTTAGATTTTGATAGAGTTAGGCATAAATCAGAATGAACAGAGGAAACATTTTTCAACTCCTTAATTCCTTTGTCGTGATCCTTCAAACCCCTGCACGAATCATCAACAGATTTAAATTCTATAAATTCTTCAACGGCAGGCTCAATAACATCTATAAAATTTATACTAGCAACATTATTAGGATGTCGCATCGCTTTGTAAACATCAAATTTTGCGACCTCGCCATCGAACTCCATTGTAAGGATCCCGCTTCTAACATCGATTTTCGTATTTGCAGTGCTAAAAAATGGGCGGCCAAGGAGGATCTCGGAAGAATTATTGGCCCGGTCGTTTTCCATGTCAATAACATAGAAATCCGCTGGAAAGATCAAATCGTTTACCTTTACCAAGACGTTCTCCAGTAATTCTTCCGGGTAGATTATGGATCTGTCTGTCAGTTATATGGTTACCTTCGTATCCTTCAAAGGCTCAGCAGAAAGTGAGTTATAAAATGAAAGGGGCATAACATTAATAGAGGCCCCTAAGTCACACATTGCTCGTTTAATACCCACTTTACCGATTTTGCAGGGAATGGCGAACATACCTTGGTCCTTCAATTTTGGTGGCAACTTTCCCTGGAAGACCGCCGATACATGCTCTCCTAGATTAACCTTCTCAATTCCAATAAGACGACGTTTATTAGTACATAAATCTTTAAGGAACTTAGCATACCTTGGGATTTTTCGGATTACGTCGAGGAGTGGAATATTGATCTCTACTTTTTGAAACACATCTAGGATCTCCTTTTCTTCTGCTTGTTTGTCTCTTTTCATTAATCTCGACGGGAAAGGAGGTGGTGTGGCGTAGGGAGAAGGTACAAGGGTTGGATCGGACATACCTTTTCTAGTAGGGGGTGATTGCTTTTCTTTTTCTTTTTGTACGCCATCTTCTTTAGCTTTAGGTTCGATGACTGTACCGCTTCGTAGGGTGATGGCCTTCACATTCTCTCTTGGATTAGGCTTCGTTTGAGAAGGTAATTTCCCTTTGGATTCTAAGCGACTTACCGCTAACGTCAGTTGACTTATTTGTTTGTCAATTGCTTCAAAGTGAGCTTCGGTCTTTAGTTGAAATTTTTCTTGGGCTAGCGCTAACTTCTCAACAATTGACTCCAACGATGGCTTTTGCGGTTGATATTGTTGTGGTGCAATTGGTTGATAAGCTTGATTTGGCCTCTGGTTTTGCGCGTAACCGAAGTTTGATTGGTTTCTCCATCCCTGATTATATGCATTTCCTATGGCGTTATCTTGGGCAACATCATCTTCCTGAATCATCGGACAACAGTCTGTCGGATGTTCTGGACTAGTACAGATTCCGCAAAGTCTAGCTGTTCTTTTTCTATCTGCAACAAGAGATTGCACTATTTCAGCTAATTTATCAATCTTATTTTCTAAAGAAACTGTACTTACCTCGCGAACCCTTCGAGATGGTTCGCTAGATTGATTAAATCTTTACGAGTTGGCGGCCATGGTTGATATCAGTGTTTTAGCCGCTGTTGGTGTCATGTTGACTAGAGCTCCGCCACTTGCTGCATCTATCACTTTCATATCCATAGGCGTCAATCCTTCATAAAAATACTGGAGGAGGGTTTGTTCCGACAATCCATGTTGTGGACAATTTGCACACAACTTTTTAAACATCTCCCAGTATTCATATAAAGATTCAACCTCTTTTTGTTGAATGCTCAGGATGCTGCGCCTAATTTCGCTTGCTTTTGCTGCAGGGAAGAATCTGTCAAGAAAAAGTTTAGCCATGTCAGTCCATGTTGTAACAGAATTAGAGGGTAAATCAAATAACCAATCTTTCGCTATATCAGCTAAGGAAAATGGAAAAGCTCTAAGATTGATTTGGTCATCAGATACTCCCTGTGGCTTTGTGCTTAGACAAACCATGTGAAATTCCTTCAAATGTTTGTGAGGATTTTCTGTTGGCAAGCCGCGAAAGGTAGGTAGGAGGTGGATTCAACTCGTTTTTAGCACGAACGGTGTTTCGCCATTCGGGAAGGTTATACACATCGGTTTTTGGATCGGGCGCCGCATTTAGTTGGCAAATGCTTTGATTTTCGTCTCCCATCGGATTGAGCTCGTAATTCGACTCTGCTTCGGATGTGATTTCTAGATCGCGTTCGAATCTTTGCTGGCGTCTTTTGTTTTTCTTTTCCCAAAGTGTTTGTGCGTTCAACTTTCGGGCTAGTGCTTCGATTTCCGGGATGAGTTCAATTTGTTCTCCCGGATTGTTCCTGGTCATAAATCAAATAAAACGATATTAGTACTTTGTCATATTCCCCGGCAACGGCGCCAATTTTGACACGCGTCGTATAGTGTCAAAAATAAAACCTTAAACTCAAATAAATAAGATTTAAAATAATATAGCGAGAGTAAGGGTCGATTCGCAGGGAATAGGAACTATAACACCTTTTGTTCTGATTTAGACCAATAACCTGTAGAAAATAAATGGGGGATTTTAGAGAAGTGATTTGAATGAGAAAAATAATAAGAACGTAAAAATAAATATTGAAAATGAATTATAGATTAAAATAGCCTCAAGCCACGCTTTGCCACGACATCTTCGATCACTGAAGTTGATTTTTCTTCGACTTTCCTGCAGGTTACAGTCTACAAGGCCCAACCCTTGCAACTTACTTCTCGTTGGTAAATTCGACTCCCAGGGCAATCCTCGAAGTCAAACTTTAGTGAATTAGCTACGGCAATCGATGCTAACTCAAATCTGAGTTAGTGCTGGAGAAGCCCGTGCTCGGATAATTGTCTCAATGAGAATTGTTTCCGATTTTGATTCCCCTTAGTGGACCGCCACTAAGTTTGTTCTTAGGGAGTTGAATTGGCTACAAGCTTTTCCTCGTCCCCAACGATGGATCTAAACCATTTCAACCCGATGCACGCTCTCGGAATGAAACAATTGTGATGCCTAAAGATTAGGCCGATTGCCTAATCAATTTTACAGAGAATCTAAAAAGGAGTTGTAGAAGGATTGAAGTATTTTCCTAATCTCACGAGGTTTGTCGGGTTTGGCGTTGCTTTTGGCTAAAGGGAATTTAGTTAAGCATGGTTGGTGAAAAAACCATACTTAAATAAACAAAGAGAAAAAATGGAGAAAATGGAGAACTTTTATTAATCTCAACGAAGAAGAGAACAATGGAATGATTGATGATTTAATTCACCCCCAAAGTGGGGTATTTATAGTAGTTGAAAACCCTAAAAACCTAAGATGATAAATCCTAAATTTAAATTAAATTACATAAGATAAATGTCCAAGTTTTGAATTTTAAAATAAAAATCCGGATGATAGGCTATCTGATAAGTGGACTGATAAGATATATGTGTTGCTGACGTCATCTTCTGGAAGGTGATGATGTGGCGCCCAGTCAGCATTCATGCCCTGGTTCATGCCTATGAATCTGCCCACGACTCCAGTATTTCAACTTATTTCCAGCATTACGTAACCTGTACGAGAACAACATAAAAACATCCTAATTAAGTCCTTCAAACATATATTCGATCAAAATAAGGACTAAAAACATAACCAAAATAAATACTTATCATACAACTACATCAAGATGATCACAGAAAATGGATACCTAACTGGGAGGGGCCTTATGTTGTGAAAAAGGCTTTTTCTGGAGGATCATTGATACTGACTGAAATGGATGACAAAGAATTACACAAACTAGTGAACTTCGATTTAGTCAAGAAGTATTATGCTTGAAGAATTCAAAAAGATATTAAAAAAAAGCGGAGGGAAAACCCGTAAGTGCGCTTCCGCAAAATTAAAATGTCTACAGTGAAAACCCAAAAAGGGCGCCTCAAATATAAAAAAGGAGAGAAAATAAAATAAAAAGGGGGTTCAAGATGAAAACCCGCAAAGGGCGTCTTGAAACCAAAAGAAGATCTGAGTTGAAAACCTTTTAAGGAAGCTCAGATGAATGAAGTTAGGCATCTGATAATCAGGACCTCTTGGACACCTGGTATTTTGGAAGGGATTTTACATTTGAAAGTATTCTGGCAACATTTGAGGACCACGAGACATGAGTGCAAGCTCAGCCCTACTTCTGATCGATGGGGTGGTTGTATCCTTCATGCCTTGGATGCCCAGAGATCTAACTTTGTTTCTTGATTTTTATTATTGTCCATGACTATTTCAAACTATGTTGTATTCTGATTTATAAGCTTCAATAAAATTCATGAATTCTCTTCCTAGCTTTATTTTTTATTCCAGAGAATCTTAAAATGGTTGATATAATGAAAAAACAGATGATTTCCTAGTATTACTATGTTTTAAAAGTGCGGGTGAACCTTGTCATTCTGGGTATTGAAGAAGAGTGTACAAGATAAGATGGTGCGAAATTGAAGACTGACCACAAATACTACAATAGAGTCTGCCACCCGAAGAACAATGATTTTTATCTCCGCGCTTACAATGAGATGATCAGAACCACAAGATCAACACATTATAATGCTTCTCAAATTCAACATCTCAGTTAAGACAGTTCCTGAAGACCAGGAACTAAGAATAATGTTTGCCGCTCCATGATTTACTGTTGGTGACTACCATTTTATAAAGATTCTTGGGTTCGGTAAAGCTTTAACATTGAAAGATTGGATATTGGCAATATTGATCAAGCGACATGTGATTGATCAAGATAAGATTTTGTCAGCTATAACACCTTTTCCTTATTATATATCAAAAAAGAAAAAAGAAAAAAAAAGAAGAAGAAAAGGGAGGTGAAAACCTGAAAAGGCGCCTTTCGAAAAAAATCCAAAGTGAAAACACGAAAGGGCGCTTTAGAGCAAAGGGTCAGAAACGCAAAAAGAAGGTTGCGACGACCAATTCTGGTGTGGGATGGGAATTAGACAAGAAGTATCCAAGAAAGATCCTAAAAGAGAAGAGGCTGATTGATAGATCTTAGTAAACCATGGTTCATGCATCATATAGGACATTAGGATCATTTTAACCTTCATATTTTAATTGTTTTGACAAGAAAAAGATCAAGAAGGATTCATAATGAGAAGAGTTCGCCCAGCAAAGAAGGATTCATAATGAGAAGAGTCCGCCCAACGAAGAAGGATTCATAATGAAAAGAGTCTGCCAAGCAAAGAAGGATTCATAATGAGAAGAGTCTGCCCAACGAAGAAGGATTCCTAATGAGAAGAGTCCGCCCAGAAAAGACAGAACTTCTAATGAGAAGAGTTCGCCGTTTGAAGAATGAGGAAGTTCCTGATGAGACGAGCTTGCTTGTTCGGTGCCATTACAGAAATGTGGACCAACAAAAGAGTGAGGAATGAAGAATTTCATAATAAGAACAACTTCAGATCTTAGAAGATGAAGAAATCCAGAGAGCAATATCAGATTGTCGAAGATTGAAGAATTTCATAATAAGAATCGATGATCAGATAGTGCAGACAAAATCCGTGTCTTTTCAGTCTTTTCCCTATTCCTATTCCACAGCAATGAGCAAAGAGGGGCAGCTGTAGAACCCGTATTTTTTCCAAGTATACATATATATATATATATACATATATCTTAAATAAGAAAAAAAATAATAAATAAATAAAACTTAAATAAATAATGAAACCAACACAATAAATATGTTATAATATCTAATGTCTATTACAAAGTGCTCTCATTCTTACAAACAAGGCCCAAATCGGTTGCAAAATCCCAAATTAAACATCAGATCATTTTACAGCTGTTTACAACCCATTAACAGCTAATTCCCAGCCCAAACAAACACAAAAGCCTATTAGCCCGGGTGTGTTTCTTTTTCCCGCCTAAACTAATACACGTGGAGAGCTTCCATTAGCACATTTCACATTCGCGCAGATTGATTCCCAGCTAGGGAACATCTTTCTCTGCCAACGATGAAGGTTGACGTCATCACCTGGTCAGCTATAAATACATGCAAGAGAGAGAAAATGTCAGTTAATCATTAATTCAATCATTAATGAAACATTTATTGAAGAGAAAGCCAAAGAAGACAATCGGAGGAATTCCGGTCATCATAAGAAGGTTGAGATCTGAGTGCTAGGACATCAGTCGGAGTTGAAAATCATAGCAGTGAGGCTACTTATTTTGGGTAGGTAGTTTAGGAAAGGGAGAAGGGGCCGTTTCTGATGAAACAGGGGCTAGATCTAGGTTTATGACGAAAAATTGAGTGTTTTAGGTAGATTTAGGGCTCCAGCGACGGCAAAGACGACAGCCGAAAGTTGCAGGTGGCAGCCAGAAAGTTCAGTCTGGTCGAAGAAGATAATCGGAGGAATTCTGGTCATTAGAAGAAGGTTGAAGAAGGTCAGAGTTTGGTCGAAGGTCGATTGGAAAGTGCAAAAGGCCGGAGAAGATAACCGGAAAGATTACAGTCATCGGAGGAGGGAATTAGATGATCGGAGATGATGATCGGTGATTGGTATCATCCCGACGGTTGAAAAACATGTTGGTAGGGTTTTAAATAAGGGCTAAAGATCAAAGTTGGGTTTTTGGAAAAGTTTTGAAATGTTCTAAGGAATTTCGTGAGTTTGATCTTTGGAAACAGGTTTTGAGAGGGGATTTAGGGTTTTTTGAAGATCAAATCAAGGGAAATGGATGAATTGAAGAAAAACAAAGGTGGAAAATGGAGTTTTGATCGAGAATGGGTTGGTGATTTTGGAATTTGGGTGTTTAAGCTTAGAGAAATTAAAGAGAGAGAAGAATGAGGAGAGAGAGGTGCAAATGACCGTTCCAACTCGAAATGGTCCTTTTATACCGAGTTGGGAACGATGTCGTTTAGAGAGTCGAGTCGCAATAAAGATCCACGTGTTTTTATGCGGGTGCGGATACAGGTCTGTGACCCGGTTGAGCAAAAGGGGCTGGGTTTGGTCCAAAATCGAATGGGTTTTAAGGTTTTTCGTCTTTGATTTAATGGGTCTGGGCCTTTCTTTTAGAAAATTTAGGTTTGAGCTCCCTAATTCCCTTCCCTTACAAATTGGCCATTGTTTCCTTTGTAATTTGATCCCTTAATTCCAAAATTAATTCAATTCACCCATATTTTAGTGTTAATTGTTTCATTTAATTGTTTTTATTTAATTGTTTAAATTAAATTGTATGTTTGCATATTTTAAATACCATGTAGTATATTGTTTAAGGATTTAAATCACATGCCTAAAATAAGATTAAAGCCTTATTATAGTTTGCTTAATCACATAATTAAATAGGAAAGGCCATTGTAGCAAATAAATGTATATTTGAAACAATATTAGAATGCTCAATATTGGTTAGTATCACATTGATGAGTGATGTTAATCAATGAATATTTCGATGAAAGTTTTAATGTTTCATTTTAATCTAGAAAATGGAAATAACACATAATTAGATTAATAAAAATTAAAATAGGGTAATTAATTAGAATCACCTTAATTAGGAATATTATTATTTTTGGATCCATTAAAGATAGTATCCAATATTATTTTGGATGTTACCAATTATGTTCAAAAATTAATAATATTTATAGATTCTTAATTAAACAAATTGATGGAGCCTAATTAGGTTTTACTTAAAAGTGACAAGACAATAATTGGTCATGCATTAAACCTTTTGTGTTGAGGTACATTTTGAATATAAATTGAAGTGTCCTAATGTAACTAGACGTTTCATACTTATATTCGGCCAAAATGTATTTTCTTACAAAAGGATACCTCCATTCTGAATAAAATTCATTTTACAGTTAAAAGAATTAATTAAATCCAAATTAATGTTCGAAATGCCAAAATGTCATGTGTAATTAATGAGGTACCGATAACGGGCATTTGTAGGGCTGCTAACCCTTCCCTACACGTAACTGATTCTCGAACCCAAACTTTTTAAAAAAGAATCTCTAGTGCGTTTTTATGGTTTTCGACTTACCAAAATGGTCTGTGACGAGTCTAAAACTATTTTAAGCAAATAAAAGGGATTTTGATTAAAATGGAGAATTGATTAATTATAAGATAAAGTTAAATAAAAAACAACCTCGATTTTTCAAAATTTCAATCGTCAGGCTACTTTTTCCAAACTTAAAAAGCGGGTTTTCAAAAAAAAAAAAACAGCCGCGACACACCTAGATTAGAAAGATACGACCCAAACAAAGCAGGGGCCAGAACCATTCAACAAAACAGATCTAAACCAAATCTGCAACATACAACAAGCCATGGTTTCTTCAGATGTCCTCTTGAGCGAGTTGGTGAGCTTTGCAATTATGTTCTCTAAACGCAAAACAAAAGTTCCAATCGTATAGCAGGCGAAAAGTGTTACAACTCTGGACTAAGTTAAGTAGTGAAACAAGTAGAAGAAAGCCTAAGATTTTCGATCCAATTAACAACTAGTAAACTATCCGTCTCAATCTAAAGCCTATAAATATTAAACCAGCGAGAAGATAGAAACATCTAACATGCTTTCCAGATTGCAACTAATTCAGCACATGTTGAACCCGACATGCCAATGGACTTGGAAAAATGAATAAGAACAGTTTCGTGATCTCAAAGAATCCTTCTCACACCAGCTTCACCAAAACTACCTTTTAACGCAACTCCAACATTAAACTTATGGCAACCGACCTTAGGAGCAATCTAAGAGCCCGATAATGGTCTGTGAGAATGTTTCTGTGTCGATGAAACCCCTGCAGGACACAAGAAAAAATCATTAACTGATACAAAGGATTCCTGCCAATTGCTCTTACACCAATGGCCAATTCGCAACAACGCCGGATCTATCAAACTATCTCCGTCACATTGCTTATTTTTTAAAATGATCTCATTCCGATGAAGCTAGATGGTCTAAATTATACCGCAGAAAGCAACACGCCATATAGGTCTAATGGATGGTTTGATCAGAAATTTTTTCCAAGCTAATAGCATTAACTTGAAAGACTGTGAGACCACAAAATGGACATTCCAAGCACGACACCAAACTTGCCAAACCCTCCAAAAACTTTGCAATGGAATAGTAGATGATCAGGTGTTTCAGGGTCCTTTGCGCATAATACACAAGTTGGTAAATCTGATGAGACTATCCCACGCTTGAGAAGCTCAACTAGCATTAGGACTCTACCTTGGACTGCCCTTCAAAGGAAAAAATCAACTTTTGGTGGCACAAGGTTCGACCAGACCCACTACCATAGTTTATCATAAGTAGCTCCCTCGACCGATACTAATTCGCAAAAGAATTTAGGGCGGTAATGTCATGAGGATGAACCAGACCATTGAATACAATCCTTACTTTTCGTGCTTCTTGACGCAGCAGCAAGGGCACTTAGAAAATTCTCCCATATTTCAATTTTCTAGTCGAACAGTTTCATGCGCAAGGGAATGTTCCATTCCCAGTTCCCATTCGATTTAGAGCCATACTTAACAACCCTACCAACCTTACGAGAAGACAAAGCATATATGCGAGGGTAATCAACCTTGAAAGGGCTATCTCCTGTCCAAATGTCGTCCCAAAAATTTATAGATTTTCCATCACCCAAAACGAAATGTATGTTCTTTGTGAAACAATCTTCAACATCGAATAAAGGCCGTGTTATGCACTTCCATACCCAAGACTATTAGGTTTGTTTTCATACCTCCAAACCCACTTGTTAAGTAGGGATCGGTTGCGGAGCTTAAAATAAAAAAAAACGAGCACATTATAAAGTTTTGGCCTGCGTATATCTTGCTATTTTATCCAGTAGATAGGTCGGTTCGAGGAGGAGCCCCAAATGAAGTTTGCGATAAACTTATTCAGTTTATTTGAAACCGACATCGGCATCTGAAAAAGGGACATAAAAAGACAGTTAAATTAGACAAAATTGAGCTCTAGGTTGCACTTTGTCAAAGATAGTGTAACAACCCGAATTTTGGGCTTTGTAAAATTTGGGCATCAGACCCAATTTTAATTGGGCCTTAGGTTTGGAAGTCCAAATCTCGGATAGTTGGGCTTTGTGTTAAATTAAAAAAGATGATGGGTGTGGATAATTTAAAAGGGAAAAGAGAAAGTAAGGGTTTTAGAAAATAATAAAAGAGGATGGCTAATTTTATGGGGGAAAGAGAAGGGAGAAAAAGAAAGATATTTTGTTGGAGAGAGAGAGAAATAAGGGAGAAGAGAAAATGGGGAAAAGAGAGAAAAGTAAGAGGGAGTCTTTGAACCCCGATTTACAGCCGCCAGAGCCTCTATGCAGTACATCGCCGCCGCCATCGTCTTCATCTCATCGATAGGAGTCCGGCGATGGTCCTTGAGTCGTCAAAGTCCTCGTCGTTTGCTGGGGTGAGGTGGAAGAAGGTTTAGACAAACTTGAAACGCCACATTCCGACCATTATCGTCGCAAATAGAGGCAACCAAAGTGCTCACAGGTTGGAGAAATGTCGTACTGAAGCTTCCCGCCGCCATCCGACCACCAGAGCACGACCCACACGCCACCACACGCCGTCGACGAGAGTGGGCGTGCGTCTGGCCTGGCGGGTGCACCAAGATCTAGTGCACCGTGCCGCACTGGATCCCGTACCTGTGTGCACCTGTACCCTGCCACACTAGATTACCGCACGCTGGTGCACTATAGCTACCACGCACCTACGCCGCATCGGATTGCTAGACCTTGACCAGAGTTGATCGGGCCGTTGACCGACTTTTAACTTTTTCTGGGGGACTCTAAATGGGGGTTTCTCGACGTTTCGATTCCAATGGTGTAGTACATTTTGCCAAATTCAAACCCAGTAAGCTATTTTTACGCTTTTGACTTTTTGAATTCCTTAGAGAACATGTTTAAGTGATACTTATGATATTAATTGGAATACGAAGATTATTCTAGGGTGGATATCGGGTCAAGTAGAATGTTTGGGAAGCTTGGATGGGGATTTTAGCGGTATCAACATAAGGTTAGTACACCTCAGACTCTTATTGCTTTATGAACATTATAAATGTGATTGCCTTGCTTGCTAGTGGTTGCAAATGGGTTGATGATAGATAAGCATGAGTAGGGAGTGATATATTGAGAATTTGATATTTATGAGATGCAAGATGATAATACGGATATGATGGGACTGTTTGAGACTTTAGAGACCGTGTAGGGTCGTCTGCGATGCTTGCGTGACATTTGTTGATTTGTGTGGTTTGATTGGTAATTGTAATGCCTTGTATATTTATTTGCATAGATTGATGGGTTTTGATGGGAAGGAATCTTCATCTTTATGCATGAATAGCAGTTGTGTTGTGGGTTTGGACAAATCGCTTTCAGAATCGATAAGTGGATGCATGTTGGTTGGATGACCCTTTGTTTGCTTAAAACCGAGTCTTGTTGATACTTAGAGAGTATCATCACCATTTTTAGAGGTGTTTCTCAGCGATAAATGATTCGAGATTCACTAGTTCGTTAGAGTGTGGCCGAAGTTAGATGTTCTACGAGTCTGAGAGAGAGCTACCTTCTTAAATAATTGCTGCATTTTAGAAACTAATTTGGGATAATCAAGCGCAATGCTAAATCATAATGTCGAGAGTTGTACCCAAGGTTTTGAGGCCTCGAGCGAACCTAATTTTTGGTAATGAAGATGTTGAATCGTTGCACTTTTATCAGGATTTTCATGGTGTTTGTTCGTAAAATGGAACGACGGGAGTTTTGGACATGTTTGATTGGTTAGTAGATGCCAACGTATGTAGTTCAACGCTCAAGAGCCTTCAGATTGTTAGAGTGTTTGTTACACTTCTTAAATGAGTCGTTAGGACTTCCTCCCTATCAAGAACGTGAGTAGATGTTGAGAAAAGGCTGAGTGGGATGTTGGTGCCCATCGCCCTTATTAGAGGAAACCGAGCGAGTTGAGGAAGTTAGAGGTTCAGTTGCGAAGGCGCAACCCAAAAGAGGTTTCTTCTATCTAAATGTTTCACCCAAGGAAGAATCGGGCTTGTTTGCTTGCAAGTAGTTGGCTTGTAGAAGTGATGTTTAAACCGTTGATAGCTTGTTAAGTAACAGTGAGTGTCTATTGTGTGTCTTCTAAGGTGGATGACTCATTTAATCGTTTGCGAAGTACCGTGTGTTTTCTCAGATTGGTTTGACATTAAGATGGTAACGGTTAAAGTGTTAAAGGCTTGTAGTTTCATAATAAATTTTAGAATGAGGATTTCTCTCTTTAGAGTATGTTGTGGTAATGTTCGATGTCTGAAATGACGTTGAGGTGTTTCAGCGATGATAAGGTGGGGGGCATCGTGTTATCTCTCGAATGTGAGTTGATGCTTTGCGTGACACGAGTGAATGTTCAAGAAATATGGAAAGATGAACGTTTGTAAGAGAATTACCTTAATGACCTTGTGTATGAGAAATGTTAATTACCGTGTAATCAGTTAAGGAATTGAGGGTTTGAGACTTTGTAAATGCTTTTGGTTGTATCATAGTTTCCTTGAGGCAAGTCGATGAACATTGGTAGGGATCCAAGCTACATAAGACTGTTATGTTGCGATAGTGGCGTTGAACCGATTAAAGTCAAGTAAGATCTTGAGATCTTCGAGGATGTTTTGTTATATTGTCAATACGGTATTTTTTCTAGAAAGTGGAATGTTGTGTTCACCCCTAACGATGTGAATTTTGAGTACTTGACCTTCAGAGGATTTGAGATTTGGATAGCGACATAAGTCGAAGTAATTGGAAACCATTGACTGTGTGGTCGGTCACCACCTAAGTAAAGTGAACTTGGTAAGTTATGGGGTGTACAGAGTTAGTTAATGTTTGAAGTATTGGGTTGCTCGCGTGGGGCAATCAACGATTTTCAGCGATGGTTGTGTAACGGGAGTATCAATACGAGTTCTATGTGGTACTAATACATGTTTCTTTCGGTGTTGATATTGATCGGCCAATATCAATGCCCGTGTGGTTTGAATTGCCAAGTTTCGCATTGAGGACTAGTTAGTTTTGGAAGTCGTGAGAAGCATTGGTTTCTTATAATTAAGTGAGCTCAGTGTTGTGTTTGAATTTAGGTCTGGTGGTTTTTGTTGGGCTACAAGATCTTGATGTGGGTGTTTTGAAGAAGGATATGTTAAAGCAAGGGATTCTTCTTACATAGTATTGAATGATTTTTATTGGTACACGTGTATTCTAGTAGCTGAGTTTCGAGTTAAAGATTGATTATCCTTGAGACCCGCGAGAAGAAACATCTGATTGTTTTTCAGTGGATACAGTGTTAAGATTATTTGTGAGCTCAATGGCTTTTGTTGACCCCGATATCTTTTAAGTGTGCCTTAGAGATTGATGTATCAGTATATAAGTTCTTCGATGTAGTAATATGGTCAATACATGGTAAATTTTAGGAACGACAGTTTGTACCTAACTTTCATCGCGTGTCTTGAGAAATAGTGTGGAGTCGTGTGTTTGAGATTGTGATAAGCGTTTGATTTGCCATCAGTTGGGAGTCGAACATTGAGTTCCTCAGAGTTTTGTAGTGCTTCGATGATCATTAGTGGAAATTAAATAGATGACCATGAACCTTGTGAAGGATTGTGAGTACTCAGTTCGATGAAGTTTCATTGAGTAGTGATATAGTCATTGGTATGTACCCTTTGATATTTTTGTTAAATATGAGATCTAGATGCAAAGTCTACTTGGTTGGGTTGTGAGTTGAGTTGTACGACACTACAGTGTGTACATGCTACCTTTTGGGTATGAGATTCGAGGGTTATGTTGGAACTTTGTCCCTTGATGAGATTTTCATGTAATGATAGATTTATGTGTTGGTATCGATGAGGTGTTCGCCGAAAACGTGATAGTTTGAAGGTTGAGACTCTTGCGTTAGCCGAGTTTAGGGGAGCTGCTTTAGTTGCTGACATGAATTATCAAGCCGAGTTTAAGGTAAGTGCTTGAGGCGAGTCGAGGCGTTGTTCGTTTCAGAAGTCTTGCATCGAGCAAACAACAAGTTTGATAAAGTATGGCATTGGAATTAGAGTCTCATTTAGGGAGTCGATATATGGGTACTTGTTTTGCTTTATTTACAATGTCTGCTTAACCTCATGTTCTTTTGGATCCTATGAAATGATGGAAGGATTTTGTTGTGCATTAACCTTTGAGTTCTACATCACAAGTTAAGCTTCTTTGATGACGTATTTGAGTGATGCTTTGGTCAAGGTACCGTTGGTTCTTTTTTCTATGGCTTTGGTTATGCACCGATTAGTGATGGAGCTCTTTAAAGGAAATGGTCAGTTGAATTGGGTTGTACCGAGTAAGGATGGAGTTCTTCTAAGAGAAATGATAAATTTAGATATTGTTTGTGTCGTTTGAAGACAATGATTATATTTGACAAGTGTCATGGAAGATCAGAGTAGCGCAATAGGATATGTTTGAGAACGTTGAAGAGTTACAAAATTTTTAACATCTTTTTTCATTTTCCGGTATAAATTTTGAGGATGAAATTTCTTTTAAGGAGGGGAGAGTTGTAACGACCCAAATTTTGGGTTTTGTAAAATTTAGGCATCGGGCCCAATTTTAATTGGGCCTTGGGTTTGGAAGTTCAAATATTGGGTAGTTGGGCTTTGTGGTAAATTAAAAATGATGACGTGTGTGGATAATTTAAAAGGGAAAAGAAAAAGTAAGGGTTTTAGAAAATAATAAAAAAGGATGTTTAATTTAATGGGGGAGAGAAGGGAGAAAAAGAAGACATTTTTGTTGGAGAGTGAGAAAAATGAGGGAGAAGAGAAAAAAAGGAGAAAAGATAGAAAAGTAAGAAGGGGTCTTTGAACCCCGATTTACAGCCGCCAGAGCCTTTATGGAGTACACCGTCACCGCCATCATCTTCAGCTATTCGAGAGGTGTCCGGCGATGGTCCTCAAGTCGCCAAAGTTGCCGCCATTCGCTTGGGTGAGGTGGAAGAAGGTTCAGATGAGCTTGAAACGCGGCGCTCCAACTGTCACTGTCGCTAACAGACGCCACCAGAGTGCTCACAGGTTAGAGAAATGTCAGACTAGAGCTCGTCGCCGCCATTCGACCACCGAAGCATGACCCACACGCCACCACACACCACCGATGAGAGTGGGCGTGCGTCTGGCCTGGTGGGTGCACCAAGATCCAGTGCACCGCGTCGCCCTAGATCCCGTACCTGGGTGCACATGCACCCTGCCGCACTAGATTACCGCCCGAGGGTGCACTGTAGCTATCATGCACCTGCGACGCATCGGATCATTAGACCTTGACCAGAGTTGACCGGGCCGTTGACCGACAGTTGACTTTTTTCGGGGGCCTCTACTCGAGGGTTTCTCAACATTCTGAATCCTATGGCGCATTCTGTTTTGCCAAATTTGAATCCGGTAAGCTGGTTTTACACTTTTGAACCTTTAAATTCCTTAGAGAATATGTTTAGGTGATACTTTTGATATTAATTGGTATACGATGACTATTTGAGGTTGGATATCGAGTCAAGTAGAATGTTTGGAAGCTTGGATGGAGATTTTAGCGGTATCAACATAAGGTTAGTACACCTCAAACTCCTATTGCTTCACGAACAACATAAATGTGATTGCCTTGCTTGCTAGTGGTTGCAAATGGGTTAATGATAGATAAGCATGAGTAGGGACCGATATATTGAGAATTTGATATTTATGAGATGTATGATAATAATACGGATATGATGGGATTGTTTGAGACTTTAAAGACCGTGTAGGTTCGTCTGCGATGCTTGCGTGATATTTGTTGATTTGTATGGTTTGATTGGTAATTGTAATGCCTTGCATATTTATTCGCATAGATTGATGGGATTTGATGGGAATCATGCCTAAGAGTTAATTATTCGAATAAATGGTAATAAAGTCGGTAATTTATATTTATCGTTTAAATGCGTTAGCAAACAAACTTTAATGACTTCCATAAAATTTAGGGATCGAGTGGGTAGTTTCAGTATCGGTACATGTGTGAGTATCGATACCTGAGGGTACCGTATTGATACTCATGTACGAGTATCAGTACCCGATACGATAAATAATCTATAAATACTAGTTAAGGATAGAAATCAATGTTAATATTAATAATAGAACTACACCGTGAATAAATGTTGTAACATGGATTAATAAAGATGATAAATGAGATTAATTATACACAAGCCTAATGAGTAATAAATCGGTAAATGTTGAGTGACTTGTTTATAATAGCAACCATAGGGACCCTTGGCGGATCGTATGTTGTGACGTGCCAAGTATGGGCATTTACGTCTGGTTGAGTCACCGTTGGTTGATATGATCCGAATACCCAAAGATAGAGTGTTACAACACCATGGTTAGAGATGTCAGATGTACGTTCCCGACACTGTGTGACACCGGACCTCATCCGATGATACTCGATGAGAGATGCCGAGTATGGGTGTACGTTCTCGAGGCTATGTCACACTAGGCCTCACCTAGATAGAGCGTGTACGTTCTCGAGGCTATGTGACATCAGGCCTCACTCCAGGTTTGTGGTATGATTTTGTGTGCTTTTCCTTGGTTGATCTGTTGTGATCCCGAGTATGGTTGGGCCTTGTGTGCCATGTTTGATATGTTGCTTTTGAGATCATATGTTTAGGCGACTAGTGGTAGCACCACATGGTTATTTATTTATCCTTATTGCTCGTACTAGCTTGCGTGCTTATGTTTATGATTAGCATGAAGTATGGTAGAGTAGATGTGTACCAATGACCTTTGTAAGCTCAGCGTTCGGAATCGTTGTTTCCGTGCGTAGGTTAATTATTGGATCGTGGGATCATAAAGCACTATCAGTATGAGGTTCTAGCTTGTGGGGACCTCCGAAGTACTATACTTGTATTTAGTGGGCTGTGTATTCATAGGACCTTACGTGTTAGAGTCTCTAATCTTTATTTTGCAAATTGTATTTATCAAATCTAATGTTTAAATATTTTAACTTAAATGGAGCTCATTTGTAAAGTTTTCATCATTTATGCATGTTTTAATCATCAGCTTTAAATATTTTCAAGAAGTATACTTTTGGGCTAAACAGTTGGGAAATTTTATGTATTTTGGTTTGGGCTTGAGGTCCAATTGTGACATCTGGGTCGGGGGTGTTACAGATAGGTTGCCAAAGCACTGTCAAATTGTTGGTATGACCTAGAGAAAGACCGAGGTAGTTAGTCAGAACAACATCAGTGTTTTATTTTATCAAGTCAACTCAGCCACTCAAAATGCTATTCTGAATTTATTCCAAATATTTTTGATCTTTTTCATGTTTAGCTGCAACCCCGAAACAACTTTAAATACTCTAAGCACTTTTTTATTTCAGACATTTTCTTCGTTCACCTCAAGAAATAATACAAGGTCGTATGCGAATTGGAGGTGCGACACATTGAAACAATTAGCTCCTACATATACTCCTTTCAATATCCCCATATCAACATAACTTCGTGTTGGAGTAAGCTCAAAGACCAATCATGAGATGATTGTAAAAGACATGTTTATTTTATCTTTTTTATTAATAAAACCATTATTATTATTTATGTCTTATTCTCTGCATCAATAAATAAAGTGAATTATAATAAAGTCCTTAGAATAATATAGTTATTCTTGAATGTCCTTAGTCGAGAATTATTGTGGGCGTGGACAATAATAATATATTAAGACTAATATGTAGTTGATTGATAACAAAGTGTTGTTATTGACATAGAGATGTCAAAATCAATAAAAAAGTATGTGTTAGAGAACGACATACTGGACTGACCCACTATGAGCATGTTTCTTGAATTATTATGTGACAGTCACGACATTGTTCATGGTGATAACTAAGTGTATGGTCCTCGGACTTGAGATCATCATTATTTCAATATCGAGAGTGACATATTTTGATGCAGTCAAACGTGTGTTGTAACAGACTACACTATAAAGACTGATATTGGATATGTCACACTCTATATAGCGAAATATGGTTGATCAAGATAGGATTTGTCCCTCCTACATAATAGGAGTAATATCGTAGGCCACTTGATTGAGTGAGACTAGAAACTGCATGGCCATGCTCGAATAAATTGATATGAGATATCATAGTTATTCGTTTATCATAGTCTACTCAAGATATCAAGAAATATTAGATGAACTATACAAGTGTGACTAATCCATGACTTCTGTTCGATCTAGATATACGGACAAAAGGATGTAATACATAAAAGAAGTTAATTACGGAAAAAGGTAAAGTCAAACCACGACTTCATGTAACTTAGGTAGCAATGATGTATTGCTAGATGTCACTCATTGTTTATAATATTAGAATTGTTCTAGATATTACTACTAACATTACATGAACCTACAGAGGTCACACCCTATGATTGAAACGAACAAATATCGACTAGATAGCATGTGTACAAACTTGTTGTACACATAATAATTATTAAAGATGAAATTATTATAATTATTGTAATTATATATAATCTTATTTGGCTAAAGGGGTACTTTTGCCCTTGAGTTCGACCCAAAAATGCAATTTCGCCCCTCGCCGAAAAGTGCACTCAATGTGACCCTCTAGTTCATGAAATCGATCAAATTGACCCTTTGACCGTTACGGTGCTGACTGATCAGTGCTTAAAAGTTTTATATTTTACCCATCATTTATCCTTATTTTTGCTGCACTCAAGCATGTTTAACTTCATTTTAGGTTAAGTTTTGCATAAACATCACATTTAGATAGAATTGCGCAGATACTGCTAAATTTGGTTACTTTTGCAGGTATCTGTCGTGACAGCAGTCGTGACAGCATCCAGGGCAGCAATCGTGACAGCATCCAGGGCAGCAGTCGTGACAGGACCCAGGGCAGCAGCCGTGACAGCACCCAGGGCAGCAGCCGTGGCAGCACCCAGGGCAGCAATCGTGGCAGGCGCTAGGCAGCGATGCAGAAAATCTGGAATGAGCAGTCAAGGAAGACGTTGTTGCCATGGTGCTGCCGTGACAGCATGGTGACAGTAGTTTTGTGGAGAGAAAAAGCAAAGTGGACCTCGATAGATAGAGAAAATTCTGCTCGTCTGTCGTGTGAAAACCATATATTTTTCCAAGCCCCGGATCAAAAGATATTTCAAGCCCAAAGTTCAAGGAGAGAAAATCCCAAGAAACAAGGAGGACGGCTGGAAAGTAGATTCCTTGGAGATTAAGTCTTTATTAGAATCATACTTTTAATTAAAGTTGTAATCCTTGTTAACTTAGAATACTTGAGCCCAAAGCTTATATAAGGGCATGTATTTTAACCTAGGGCATATCTCATACCCCATAACCGATAACCAAAAACCCTGCGCCGTTTACCCGCCGTCGATATGTTCTAAAACCCCCTAGGGCCACGAGTTGATTTGTAAAGTAGTTGCAAGGGTTGTTTTGTTTTAGGAATTTTCAGTTCAATAAAATAAACTTCAAGTTCTCTTATTTTGGTTATTAATATCTTGCAAGAGCATCGGGAGAGCATTGTGAGGTTATCTATTTACTTAGCATCGGGAGAGTTAAGTATACGAAAGAAATAAGAGCAAGTTCTCTAGTTTATAGTTGAACTATCTCGTGCCTAGGGATAGGGCGAGGGTAAGTGGCTAAAGAAGAATTCATACACATCGGTGTTCATCCTTCTATTCACGCCGGGAGGTATCATCAAGACGTGATCATCGACAGACTTGGACCTAGGGATAGGCCAAGGCAGAGCTGGGATTCTTGCCAAACTTGAAAGTACTGAGTTGAGTGTTTGCTGCCGCGACAATCAACGAACTGCTGCCGTGACAGGCGCTGCCGCGACGGGCGCGACGACAGAACTGGATTTCCTAAACTCTGCAATACCTGCACTACTGAGCAACTCAATACCAGCCCATTCTCTCTATCTTGATTTCTCTACTTTTATTTTCCAGTATACTTTATTATTTTCGTGACAATATCTTAATCTATTCTTTTTCCCTTGTGCAGATAGCGAAGGAAAGAGTTAGCACAATCCCTGTGGAGACGATATCCGATACTCTAGTATCACTTTATTACTTGTGACGTGTACACTTGCACTCAATTGCGATAGACTATTTTACATGCAACAAGTTTTTGGCGCCGTTGCCGGGGACTGGCAACACACTCTTACCCTAGCTTCTGCACTTTTCTTTTATTTTTTTTTTATTTTTTAACAAAAAAAAATCAGGTGAAAATACAAGTTCAAGGGCATCAACATGCCAGGAAAAACCATTCGAGAGTTGATGTGGGAAAGTTCTTGCAATTACCGTAAAGATATGCTGCCAGGGCAGCAGCCGTGGCAGCAACAGGGGCAGCAAATGCTGATGCCGCAGCAGCAAAAATTTTTATGGTACGATCAAAACCCACAAAATTTTTTATACCATAACAGTTTTGCTACAGAACCCGACCTGCCCTGGTAATGTCATCATCCTCAAGAGCAGTCAAAATCCTTAGAAGACACACTGCAAGCCTTCATGGCACTCACTCAAGAATTGTCAGCTTCTATGGACGCAAGTATCGCCAAGATGGATGAAATCTTGAGCAGACCTGCCCTCATTCATGCCACAGATGAACCTGAAATCATGAGGCAATGTAACGAGGATGCCTATGTGAAGGAATACCCAACCTATGATGAGTCTGAGCGACAACTTGCCATGGAAATGATCGAGGAGCCGGAATGGAGCAACACCGCGAAAACGCTGAATGAAATTCAAGAGAATGTCACGGCATCAACCACTTCCTCGGCAGAAACTGCCGCCTCGGCAAAAACTACCGCCTCGGCAGAAACTGCCGCGTCGACAGCAACCACATCAGAGGCAAATTCTCAACCCACTACCTCGATTATGCCTGACCAAGATTGCACACATCCATCCCTGTCATGGCACTCGCGCGACCACCTAGAAGAGCTACCCAATGACAATGCCTCGCTGATGGAATATGAGCAGGTAATAAACAAACCTTTTGAATTCTTTGAAAACTCACCGATTCCATTGCAGATATTAGAGGAACCAACACCGGTGGACTCAGAATTATCAAAGTCTCTACTAATGGAAATCTACGAGTGGTCAACAGAATTTGATATAGAGAGTGATGGCACTTACCAATGTCCCATTGACCTGCAAAGTAACCTGATAAAGAACTGTCAAAATAACTGTCTTCCGCAGCAGCAGGCACGACAGCAAGGGCTACATTCAACCACCACAACATTCAACGAAAACAAGGTAAGTTTGTGGTCGAATGTCAACTTAATTTTTTCTAATCATATATTCATGCTCTCAGAAACATTACCAAGAAGGGAGGACTTCATGGACTACAAAGGGAAGAGAAAGAAAGGAGCCTCCATCATGAGAATAATCACCAGATGGAAGGTACGGATGGACTTCAAGAAGTACCGGAAACGACCCATCAAGCATCAATAGAACAGGGAGTAGTTACTTTAGGAGATTCCCCTCAAGGCACTCCTAATTTAACTTATTTTATCTTTATTATTTTAGGAATTAAAAATTTGATATTAGTTTTTAGTTTGTTTTTGTTATTAGAGAAAACTCTTACAATGACGATACAAACAACCCGAGGAAGCTCTGCCTCCACACCTGCCACGACAGCACTCATACTCTCAGGGCAGCACCCACAGCTCCTCCGACAAAGTTCAAAGAGACTGCCCACCAACAGCTCCTCATCCAAAGCTCCAGCAGCAGCGACGACAGCCGCACAACTTAAGTTTTCTTTTTCTTCTTCTCTGTCGCCTGCTATATATATTATCTTTTTGTGATGTTTAACTCTTCTGTCATTTTTTTTCTTTCTGTTTTTTATCTTTTGTGTCATGCATTGAGGACAATGCAACCCTTGAGTTTGGGGGTAGGCGGTCCTCCTAATTATTAATATAATATTGCATTTAGTTTTAATTGTGTCACATTTATTTTATGCAAAAAAAATGAAAAAAATGAAAATTTTGGCTTAAAACTATGAACTGAACTTGCCTGTCGTGGCAGCAACTTTAGGATAGTCTTTAGGAGAAGTTTTAGAACCTTTTTATAGTTCTGAAAACTTAAACATCATTGTGACTGTTATATTGCTTAGACTTCTTTTAGCCAAACTAGAATAGAAAACTTAGCACTTAGAGTAGAAAAGAGACTAGAATCTCAGAAAACCTAGAGGTGCCTACCACTGGCTCTAGGCAGATAACCATAAAAAAACTTCTAGAGGTGCCTATCACCGGCTCTAGAGAGTTAACTAGAGGTGCCTGAAATACTGGCTCTAGTAGAAAAGAGAAGAAATTAGAAAAAAAGGAAATAACTAGAGGTGCCCGATTCTGGCTCTAGTAAGAAAAAGAAAGAAATCAGTCTCGTAAGAAAAACTCTAAACAAGCTAAAGTATAATATTCTAGTGAAACTAAGAGAGTCTTGGCATATAACTGTTCACAAGCATGCACACACTGCACGAGGACTATAGAGAGATTCCAGACAGATCCTAGATTATCCGACAGGGTGCTGCCGCCACAGGGAACGAACAACGGGTAAGGGAAAGGTCACTGTTTGAAAGCCAAAACAAAAATATTTTATTTTTCTTTTAGGTCTGAATTGCTTGAGGACAAGCAAAGATTCGAGTTTGGGGGTGTGATCAGTGCTTAAAAGTTCTATATTTTACCCATCATTTATCCTTATTTTTGCTGCACTCAAGCATGTTTAACTGCATTTTAGGTTAAGTTTTGCATAAACATCACATTTAGATAGAATTGCGCAGATACTGCTAAATTTGGTTACTTTTGCAGGTATCTGTCGTGACAGCAGTCGTGATAGAATCCAGGGCAGCAATCGTGACAACATCCAGGGCAGCAGTCGTGATAGCACCCAGGGCAGCAGCCGCGACAGCACCCAGGGCAACAGCCGTGGCAGCACCCAGGGCAGCAATCGTGGCAGGCGCTAGGCAGCGATGCAGAAAATCTGGAATGAGCAGTCAAGGAAGACGTTGCTGCCATGGTGCTGCCGTGACAGCATGGTGACAGCAGTTTTGTGGAGAGAAAAAGCAAAGTGGACCTCGATAGATAGAGAAAATTATGCTCGTCTGTCGTGTGAAAACCATATATTTTTCCAAGCCCCGGATCAAAAGATATTTCAAGCCTAAAGTTCAAGGAGAGAAAATCCCAAGAAACAAGGAGGACGGCTGGAAAGTAGATTCCTTGGAGATTAAGTCTTTATTAGAATCATACTTTTAATTAAAGTTGTAATCCTTGTTAACTTAGAATACTTGAGCCCAAAGCTTATATAAGGGCATGTATTTTAACCTAGGGCATATCTCATACCCCATAACCGATAACCAAAAACCCTCCGTCGTTTACCCGCCGTCGATATGTTCTAAAACCCCCTAGGGCCACGGGTTGATTTGTAAAGTAGTTGCAAGGGTTGTTTTGTTTTAGGAATTTTCAGTTCAATAAAATAAACTTCAAGTTCTCTTATTTTGGTTATTAATATCTTGCAAGAGCATCGGGAGAGCATTGTGAGGTTATCTATTTACTTAGCATCGGGAGAGTTAAGTATACGAAAGAAATAAGAGCAAGTTCTCTAGTTTATAGTTGAACTATCTCGTGCCTAGGGATAGGGCGAGGGTAAGTGGCTAAAGAAGAATTCATACACATCGGTGTTCATCCTTCTATTCACACCGGGAGGTATCATCAAGACGTGATCATCGACAGACTTGGACCTAGGGATAGGCCAAGGCAGAGCTGGGATTCTTGCCAAACTTGAAAGTACTGAGTTGAGTGTTTGCTGCCGCGACAATCAACGAACTGCCGCCGTGACAGGTGCTGCCGCGACGGGCGCGACGACAAAACTGGATTTCCTAAACTCTGCAATACCTGCACTACTGAGCAACTCAATACCAGCCCATTCTCTCTATCTTGATTTCTCTACTTTTATTTTCCAGTATTCTTTATTATTTTCGTGACAATATCTTAATCTATTCTTTTTCCCTTGTGCAGATAGCGAAGGAAAGGGTTAGCCCAGTCCCTGTGGAGACGATATCCGATACTCTAGTATCACTTTATTACTTGCGACGTGTACACTTGCACTCAATTGCGATAGACAATTTTACACGCAACACTAACATGGCAGTTAACGGTGATGACGTGGCAGTCCATGATGCTGACGTGGCGGTCAACGATGCTGACGTGACAGTACACGTGGGATGATGACGTGGCAGAAGGGGCTGAATTGATTATTTTAACTGAATTCGAGGGCATAATTGATTTTTTTCCTGAGTTTAGGGGCATAATTGATTTTAATTAAAAGTTCTATAACTTATTTAATATTTAAGTTAAAAAATAAGAATTTATGAAATTATTAAAATTTTAAATATTAAAACTAGATAAATAAATTTATTAAGTGAGAATAATTAAAAAAACAAAGTGAAGACTCTCACAGAAGATCAAAATATTCTTCAATTTATTTTATAAAAATTCATAAAGTTAATAAAAATAAATAAAATATTCTAAAAGTTTTTGAAAATAAAAATTATATAAAAAATTAAAATATATTATGAATTAAAAAAAGATAAAATTTAATCTAAAAACTTAATAATTTTTTTTATAAATTATTAAAAAAGTAAACACTTTTATAAAAAAAAAAATCGACTTCGTCATTTTGAGTATTACTATTCGTTAGATTTTTTTTAGTAGAATCAACATTGTACTAGAGTAACAATAGAATTCAATTTTTTTCGTTTTTTTTTACATCAAATTGATGCTCATTAATATTTGATGTACAGAAATGAAAGAGAATTTTGGCTTTATTAATACTTTAATACAAGGATGTCTCAATTGAAAATATGTTCAAAGAACATTAGTACGCGTAGCATAACGAGAAACAATAGAAAGATTCTCTAATGGTTTATAAATATTTTTAAATTTTATATTTATAACTTTAATGTTTTTACTTATATTTAATTCATTATAGTGTTTTTAATTTTTTAATATTTTATGAATATTTAAATATTAATAGTTTTTATTTTTTTAGCTTAAAGATTAAATAAGTTATCGGACTTTTAATTATGCCCCTAAACTCAGGAAAAAATCAATTATGCCCATGAATTCGATTAAAAAAATCAATTCAGCCCCTCATGCCACGTCATCATCCCACGTGTACTGCCACATCAGCATCATGGACTGCCATGTCATCACTGGTAATTGTCACGTCAGCACCGTAACGGTCAACGTCGGTCAAAGGGCCAATTTGATCGATTTCATGGACTGGAGGGCCACATTGAGTGCACTTTTCGACGAGGGGCGAAATTGCATTTTTGGGTCGAACTCAGGGACAAAAGTACCCCTTTAGCCATCTTATTTATATATTTTTTAATAATTAGATAATTATTGTAATTATGAAACACTATCAAAATATATATATCCCTAAAGAAACCTAATTAAAGTAGAGTCAGGTTCTACATATTTAATTGTATTCGGTTAAATATATTGTATATTTAATGAATTCGAATTAAAGTAGAATTAGATTCTAAATATTTAATTATATTTGGTTAAATATATAGCATATTTAATGAATTCGAATTTAATTAGAATTAGGTTTTTTAATGCTATATAAAGGAATAAGGTCTAGCAGCCAAAATATGTTTTTTTTAAAACCTCTCTAACAATTAGAGAATAGAAAATATTGTTCTAACATAGTTTTCTCTTACATATATCTCTGATTTTAGAGACACACTAAGCTCTTTAGCTTATTCCCCCATAGTTTTCTCTAACAGTTAGAGAAGAGAAAATATTGGTCTAGCAGCCAAAGTATGTTCTTGCACTTTAGAGACACACTAAGCTCTTTAACTTACTCCCCTATAGTTTTCTCTTACAGATATCTCTGGACTTTAAGCGCGTGGTACTTGGAGGATCTCATCCTTTTTAATTCAGATATTTTTACTATTTAGTTTGAAATTATTTTTGGTTATTCAAATTATTATTTATAACTTTGATGCATCGATGTACTTTCATACTTTTGGACTATTTATGTTTTTCAAATGGTTCTAACATTCTTTTATTATGATTTTATTTCAAAGATTTTATTTAAACATTCGAATATTTATTGTGATATTTATGTTTTTATTTATTACTAAATTTATGTTATTTTATTTTAAATTAAAGTATAACTTTTAAAAATTAGTTTTCTTGAGGGTAAAGTTTTCAAACATGACTTCCTAAATTCGGCTATTTCTTCTAGGCCAAGTTTAGAGGGTTACATTTAGTGGTATCAGAGCTATGTTTAACCCTCGGACTGTGAGGCTCACGTAAATTTTAAGCCGAAAATGATTTTTGCATGCATAATAAATGTTTTGGGGCAAAATGTGATTTTCTGATAAATTTATTATTTTAAAGAATTAAATACAGTATATATTTTGAATAGAAACTTCAAGTACCAACTCTAATTTTAGGATTGTCCCTTTTGTAGATAGATTACTATGCCACCTCATAAGATTTCTAGATTAGCGACTGATCGTGATCATACTCGTTCTTATGAAATTGAGATCAAAGTCTATCTGAAAGCCATGTGTTGTCATTCGTAACCTGATCTAAAATGCCTTTTTAAAATTGTTATCAAAACCTCTTTTTTGAAGTATGTCGTTAGTCTAAAAATTTTGATGACAAAATTTCTTTTAAGGGTGGGAGAGTTGTAACACCTAAAAATTACGCCCAAATTATAAACTCTAGATTTGAAAATTTCCTAAATTAGAAACCTAATTTTGAAATCCCTACCCTAACAATCCATAATTTTAATTCTAAACTAATTTTCTATGAGGGACTAAATAAGAATTTTTATGAAACTTAAAAATTAATTTGAAATTTCTTGAAAAGTCAAGGATTGACTCTGTAAATAACCCTTTTTATGAAATTGAATTCTAAATCAATTGGTTTTCTGTCGCGAGACTCTTCCTCTGTTTTTAATTATTATTATAATTATTAATTATAGCCGTATAATATATATATATATATATATAATCTTTTAATTTCAAATTGAATTCTAATTCTCCTTTTTACTCACAGTTGAATTGACTCTCCTTTTCAACTTAAATTATTGTTTATTATTATTATTATTATTATTATTATTATTATTATTATTATTATTATTATTATTATTATTATTATTATTATTCTAAACCTAATTTGTTTAGATTACCAACTCTCAACTCTTTCTATATATAGTCATAGTTATTACGTACATAAATAAACCTAAGCCTTAAGTTTTAAAGTGTTGTCGCTCTTAGTTATTCTCATGTTTTATGAATTCTTCTCGAATTGACGTTGTCATCACCTTACATCGAAGTCGCAACCTTCTTTTGTTCGTCGTTAGATCTATTGCCGCTTAAGGTGTGTTTTCTTCCGGTGCTATAATTAAATTATATACTATTTTCTATGTGTTGGTGTTTTACCTCTTGGTGGTTATTTATATGTATTATGGTCTGTATGGTTGACAGTATATGCATTCGATTTCAGAATGTGTTTTAATTATGAGTTATGGAAATTTGATCTACGAAACATCGGATTTATGGAACTATGATTTATGGACTACGATTTATGAACTTTGATTTATGGACTTATGGACTATGATTTATGAAGTATGTTTACGGAATATCGGATTTATGGAACTGTGTTTATGGAATTTGATTTTTAAACATCATATATGTATGAGCATGGGTTGAGATTTGTACGGAGGAAGTTCAGTGGTTTCATTCTTTGGGTTGAATTCCACTTCGGATCAGTGGTTCCACCCTTCGGGTTGAGTTTCACTTCGGATTGGTGACGATGTAGAGAGTGGTTCTGGGGAACCTTACTCTTTGGACGGTGATGTAGTTGGGTGCATTGCACTGCGCTTGTGATTTGTGTTATGATTTAAAAGATTTAATTCAAAATAATATTATGTTTTATAATTATGGTTTTTCTTGCACTTTAGAGACACACTAAACTCTTTACTTACTCCCCCATAGTTTTCTCTTACAGATATCTCTGGACTTTAGGCGTGTGGTACTTGGAGGATCTCACCCTTTTTAATTCGGATATTTTACTATTTAGTTTGAAATTATTTTTGGTTATTCAGATTATTATTTATAACTTTGATACATCGATGTACTTTCATACTTTTGGACTATTTATGTTTTTTGATGGTTCTAACATTCTTTTATTATGATTTTATTTCAAAGATTTTATTTAAACATTCAAATATTTATTATGATATTTATGCTTTTATTTATTACTAAACTTATGTTATTTTATTTTAAATTAAAGTATAACTTTTAAAAATTAGTTTTCTTGAGGGTAAAGTTTTCAAACGTGACTTCCTAAATTCGGCTATTTCTTCTAGGCCAGGTTTAAGAGGTTAAAGTTTCGTTCTGGTGGACTGCGTAGAGGTCAGAGCACTATTGTGACGACTTTGATTCGATTTGGTTTATGCTAACTCCCTAAGGATATCAAGATACCAGATTTTTAAGGTAATATTTCATCCCTACTCACCTCAAATCCGTCCCTTGTACATGGATCACTGGCGGACTTCGCCGGATAATTTTTCGCTGCATCATGGGGTGTACCAGCGTTTCCCAACAGTGGTATTAGAGCCACTTGTACAATACGAATTCGGACATAAATACTTGGATGATGCTTTTGTATGAGATGCATGTTAGGGTTTATTCCATTTTTGACAAATATATGATATTTTCACACATTGGATCGTTTTACGCCTAATCTGAATAAATTAAATTGATTGTTCCAAGTGATTAAAGAGTTAGTCACATGTATGTTAGGGTTTTCGGATGTTAAGCGTTAACGTATATGGGTAATATTTATATTCAGACTAATGGTTAGTCTATAGATAACGTACGGGGAAAGTAACAAAGAGTTGTTCAAGTAAAAACCTCGTGGATTTTTAAATCTTGAAAAAGGCAATAATGTTGATAAAAGTTATCCAGTTGGCAGCTGCGGAGCCGCCGGATCCCCGCAAGGGGCTCCGCTCCTTGACCCCCGCGTAGGTACAATCTGTCAAGACCTCAATAATAAACCGCATGATGTTATGTTTGATATGCACGATGTTTGAAATGCATGGTTATAGCCCAATAGCCCTTTTATTTTGGTTTTAAATAAATACGACAAGTGTGTCGTGTCGTGTCTTTCTTTCTTCTATTGTAATTCTCTTCTCATCTTACTCCATCGTACGAAAAATGAGTATTTGAAAAATTATAATATTTGCGGAGAAAGCGTGGACCAAAGGAGCTTAATGATGGGTTGATCAAAGGTGAATTAGGTGCTTGAGAAGCAAGTTCTATCTTTAGTAATTTTGGTTCTTCCATTGGCTTGGGATGTGCCACCTTATCTCTAAGGGCTATAACCATTGTATTTATATTTACCGCTTTACATGTATGTGATACAATGTATTTTTCTTGCATGATGGTAATTGCTTAAATCACAATAGAATGGTGAGATTAATATAACAAAAACCCTCCATATTTAATAAAATTATTCATCTAATATTAACCCTCCTTAAAACCTCGATCGGTACAATGTAGGTTTTGCCAAAGCAAAATACTTAGATCTATCTTGGTTAAACGCGAAGAATAAGCAAGAGATATTCAATGGTAATAATATTGGTTAAACTAGGTTGTTCTAATAAGATTAAAAACCTAAAGACTAATGATTGTTCAAGGACTTTGGTAATTGAAATATAATACGAAAGTGTGTGTCTAGGATTAGTTCTTTGAAAGACTTTATATTTAAGCGTGCCCAGTACACCACCTCTCTTCTCATAAGTTACCTACCTGGTGCATTGTTCATTATTGTGCTTTCTATTAGACCATATGAACTTTTGTTTTGAACAAATAGTTTGTAACCCCCTTAGCCCGGCCTAGACGCTTGACCCGAACTACGAAGATTACACGGGGAAAACTAAAGTCAACCTGAAAGTCAACCTCGATTAACGACCCTTTTTTATTTTAATCATGTCTAGATGCACAATAAGCCTATATGAATACTCATGATTCATGGAAGAGAAAGACACAACGATCGAAAAACATTTAGGGATTCAATTGCATAAGTTACGCTTTTAGGGACCAAAATGTAAATTTTGGAAATTAGAAGGACTTTGATGATTTTAGATTAACCAATATGAAATTAATCATGTTATCTTCTCTGTCAAGTTTCATCTTATCTAGACACCCCAAGCTCAAGCAATTGCATCTACAACATTCAGGACTAAAATGTAAAGCACGGAAACTTAAAACAATTCAAAACAACATCCAACAGTCAACTGTATCAGAACGCCCACCCTTCGTACCGAAACACCCGTATCGAAACGGTGTTGACCATTTCGGTACTCGGGTATGTTCCGAGACCGGTATCGAAACAAGCTTCACCAGTAGCCAAACTGTTTCGAAACAGCTTCATTCGTTCCGAACCACCATAGCCATTACAGGCCCCCGTTTCGAAACAGGTGAGGGTGTTTTGATACACTTTTCCCAGTGACAGCAGAAATTGCTGGTTTTTGACCTTTCAAACATACATCAATGAGGATCAAATCACACCAGCAACTCATTTTGATACTAAGGACATATTTAAGGTCTTTAAGCTAGAGCATGGCATCAATCACAAAAACACACAATCTAGAGGCATGCTCCCTAGTCTCAAAACCAAATAGGCAACCAAACCTCAAACCAAACATTTAGGACCATTTACAACCCATAAATGCCATCACAAACATGCTACAACTTAGGGAGTTCAAAACACATCTCCCAAATACAACCTTGAAGTCCCATTGCAAATATCAAAACTAAAGTGTATAAAAACATCACCATACATGAGCTTTGCACTTCCTCAGATGTTCTTATCCTTCTTGATGCCGAAAACACCTCAATTATCTGCACTATTGGTAAAAGAGAGCGTAAGCACAATTGCTTAGTGAGGCATGCTCTAAAGGAAACCCACACAATAATGTATATCTTGAAAACACTTTCTCAAAAGCTTTTTCTACAACATGCTCATTCTATCTCATGCTTGAAAACGATTTCAAAGCAACTTCTCATTGAAAACAAATGTACCTTAATACTTTCTCATGTATTTAAACCAATGCAAATCTCATGGCAAGGCCATACACATGCTTGTAAAACCAAAGCATTTCATATACAAATCTCATATGCATTTTATCATAGCATAAATCACCTCATCAATAGGTACATGTGATTCAAAAGCATTTTCATATATTATATTGGCATTTCACATATCATTATTACTCGGATATGCAGACATCATTCTCAAACCACTAGACGCTTCTGGTGGAATCTCACATCACCGTACTCACTTATCTAGTAACATAATTTCCGGTGGAATCTCACATCACCGTACTCACATGTCGGAATCTCTCATCGCCACAAAGCTTGGGTATTTCACCAAGTCCTACCCGATGAAATGCCCATCATCGGTTCTCTCCCTTTGGATTAAACCAAAGAGCACGTACGAATTTTTAGTTTATAGTGCACTCTCATCCTATTGATCGATCAATTATATCTGGTAAGTATCTCAACATCTATGCCAATATATTATGTCAAACATCATCTCACCTACTGTTTTTCATGCAACATTTCTCAAATCATTCTCATCTCATTTCAAAACCATAACATTTGCCATGCTTTAAAACAGAAGCTCAAATCTCAACTCTGCAACATGTTATTTCATGAAATCGTTTCAAGCATCATCTTATGCTACAAATCATGCATAAAAATAGTAGGAATTTATCTATCTCAAACCATGAGCATGTAAAAGCATTTCAGGGGTAACCACCAGATATAAGAGAGCAATCTAGCCAATACTTACTTTCGGACTTAGGAAGGTGGTTCAAACCTTTCCTAAACCCCTAAACATTGTTTCTTTGTCCCTTAAGGACTTTTAAAACCATACGCACTCACCGATTACGTTTTGCTTGCTTGCCGAAACGCTATTTAGGCTCTTGGATCAACACCAAAGGCGTCCGAAGATGTCTCCCCTTTTTATAACACATAAGAGCAGAGGATTAATGCATCATCATGCATTGAAATCATCAATCACACACCTAAACTCGCAGCTCTATACAAAAACCTAATTTCGGCTACCAAACACAACCGAAATCATCTCCAAACTCTTCCAAAACAAAGCCCAGCCAAGATCTACCACTTCTAACCATTTCTAAACATCAATCAACATCAAAAATCACCACAAACTCGTCCTCATACCTCCAGCTATGACAGAACACCAAAACCACCCTAAAAGCCACCATTCTAGCATACAAAACTTAGGAATCCAAGCCTATTCGAGATTTGTTTGATAAAACCTCATTTATAACATCAATTAACATCCAAAATACATTAGAAAAAAACCTAAAAACAGAGCCTAACCATCAACCACGTAAATCCTCAAGATCTCTCCAAAAACCTTGAGTTTTAAGACAATTTCTTGTTTCTAACATTAAATCAACTCAAAAATCATTAACAAAGGATTGATAACTTGGGAATTTCAGTAAAGGACTGATCTTTAGAGGAGAAGGACGAAGCTTACCTCTGATGGTTGCTTTATCCTTGAATTGGGCAAGTTTTCTTGAAAATTCAATGTAAAACAAGAGGTTTTGATGAGGAAAAGATTAGGAGTCAAAAGGAGATTGAAATCTCATCAAAAGGAATGAAAATCAAAGAATAATTGTTGGAGAAAATGTGTTTGGCTGAAAGAAATTGAGAGAAAATTGATGAAAGGTAGTTATGAAAAGTCAAAGGTAGTTTTCTTTTAATTAATCTTTATTTTCCTTTAATTAAAACATTAATAAAATCACCCAAATTAAGAAAAAAATCTGATTAAAAACATTTTGGTAAAATTAACTCCTTAAAGATTCAAAGTTTCAATCCTTTACAAAACAATCATTATTTAACTTTTGCAAAAACTGCGATTTGGTCACTACACCAAAATGTAGTATTTCCAAACCTTATTTTGTAAAATTTACTTCACCATAATCATTTGTATAATAAATGAGGGTTTTTAGATATTTTTCTATATTTTTAAAGCATCCCGAACTAGGTGTTCTCTAAACCTCCCTTTAAGATTCGAACCAGTCCCGACCGGTCCGACTTGAACTCTAAAACATATAAGCCCAAATTTGGGGTGTTACAACTCTCCCCCTCTTAAGAAATTTCGTCTTCGAAATTTACCTGGAGGGAAAAGGTAAGGAAATTGCTTCTTTATATCTTCCTTCCTTTCCCATGTGGCTTCCTCAACACCACGATGTCTCCACAACACTTTAACCAACTCAATGGTCTAACCACGGTGAACCTTACTGTCCAAATCCAAAATCTCAACAGGTTCCTCATCATATGTCAAATCCGGAGTCAACTCAACTTCCTCCACATGCATAACATGCGAAGGATCCGACCTATACCTCCGAGCATGGATACATGAAACACATTGTGTATCTTTTCCAACTCTTGAGGTAGCCTCAACTTATAAGCAACAGGACCCACACGTTCTATCACTTTGTATGGTCCAATGTATCTTGGGCTCAACTTGCCCTTCCAACCAAATCTCGTCACCTTCTTCCAAGGTGAAACTTTCAAGAACACACGGTCACCCACCATAAATTCTATCTCCTTACGCTTCAAATCCGCGTAAGTTTTTTGCCGAACTGATGCTTCCTTCAACCGCTCACAAATGAGCGTCACCTTCTCGGTGGTTCCTTTCAACAGAGTCGGCATCGAGACCAACTTTTGCCCCGTTTTAGCCCAGAAAAGAGGAGTTCTGCACTTCCTCCTGTACAAAGCTTCATAAGGTGCCATTTGAATACTTGCCTGGTAACTATTATTATAAGAAAACTCCACCAAAGGAAAGTGATTCTCCCAAGAGCCTTGAAACTCAATAACACAGCACCTCAACATATCCTCAAGCACTTGGATAACACGCTCCGATTGACCATCCGTCTGCGGATGATAAGAAGTACTGAAATTTAGCCGCGTACCCATTGCTTGATGTAAACACTCCCAAAACCTTGCAGTGAACCTCGGATCTCTATCTGACACTATAGATTTTGGTACACCATGCAAACGTACAATCTCAGCAATGTACAATTCTGCAAGCTTATCCAAGGTGTATGTAGTATGCACAGGCAAGAAATGCGCACACTTCGTAAGGCGATCCACAATCACCCAAACATTCTTCTTCTTTGATGTCGACAGAGGCAAACCAGACACAAAGTCCATGGTGATCCTCTCCCACTTCCATTTAGGGATCCTCAACGGCTACAACAACCCCGAAGGAAACTGGTGCTCAGCCTTAACTCGCTGACAAACCATGCACTTGCTCACATACTCCGCGACATCTTTCTTCAAACCCACCCAATAGTACTCATCCTTCAGATCACGATACATCTTTGTACTACCAGGGTGCATAGCAAAAGGACTACTATGAGGTTCAGTCAGAATAGTGCGCCTCAACTCAACATCACTCAGCACCACTATCCGACTCCCGAAACATAAAACACCATCATCATTAAAACAGAAATCGGATGGTCTACCCTCAGCAATATCCTGAACATGTGGCACCAAGGAATCATTCAACAATTGTTTATCATTTATCAACTGAATTAGAGATGGTTTCACTTGCAACTCAGCAACAAGACCACCATCTCGCGATATGCTCAAGCTAGCAAACATCGCTCTTAACTCCACCGCCACTTTCCTGCTCAAAGCATCGGCCACAACATTGGCTTTCCCCGGATGATACTCGATCGTTAGGTCGTAATCCTTAAGCAACTCCACCCATCGTCGTTGCATAAGATTCAACTCTTTCTAAGACATCAGACACTTCAAACTCTTGTGATTCGTATACATAGTACACTTCTCACCATAAAGATAATGCCTCCAGATCTTTAGAGCAAAAACCACTCCAGCCAACTCAAGATCATGCGTAGGATAATTGCGCTCATGCATTTTCAACTGACGCAATGCATAAGCCACCACCTTACCCTCTTGCATTAACACACACCCCAAACCAACATAGGATGCGTCACTATACACCACAAACTCTTTCCCTGATTCAGGTTGAACCAAGATAAGAGCTTACGTCAAAGCTGCTTTTAACTTCTCGAAAGCTTGTTGTCTCGCTTCCGTCCACTCATACTTTACATCTTTTCGCAACAACTTCGTTAAAGGGGCAGCAATCTTAGAAAACCCATCCACATACCTCCGGTAGTACCCTGCTAACCCAAGAAAACTACGAACTTCATGAACAGACTCAGGAGGCTTCCAATTCATCACTGCCTCAACCTTCTGGGGATCAACTCGAATCCCTTCGGCCGAAACCACATGACCAAGGAAAACAACTTCCTTAAGCCAAAACTCACATTTGCTCAGTTTAGCATAAAGCTCATTTTCCAACAGCGCTTGCAAAACAATTCTCAAATGCCCTTCATGCTCCTTCTCGGTACGAGAGTACACAAGGATATCGTCGATGAACACCACAACGAACTTGTCCAAGAATTCATGGAACACCCTATTCATCATATCCATGAAAGCAGCATGAGCATTCGTCAAGCCAAACGGCATCACAAGGAACTCATAATGCCCATACCTCGTTCTAAAGGCTGTTTTCGGCACATCCACATCTTTCACCTTTAACTGATAGTACCCTGACCTCAGATCAATCTTTGAAAACACAACTGCCCCCCGGAAACTGATCAAAAAGATCATCAATCCTCGACAAAGGATACTTGTCCTTGACGGTCAACTTATTCAGCTGACGATAATCGATGCACATTCTCATCATGCCCAAGGTGACACACTAGGCCGAATGAAGCCACAGTCAAGCAACTCCTGAAGTTGCATCTTCAACTCCTTCAACTCTTTGGGTACCGTGCGATAGAGAGCAATGGACACCGAAGCTGTGTTCTCATACAACTCAATTCCAAACTCAACCTCTCTACTAGGCGGCAAACCGGGTAATTCCTCCAGAAACACCCCAGGGAACTCACACACAGTCCTTAAATCTTGAACGCGCACCTCCTTTGAGCTAGGATTCATAACAAAGGCTGGGTAAGCCTCACATCCTCGACGCAACATCCGACTTGCTTCAAGCGTCGACACCACATTGGCAAGAAACTTCACATTTTCTCCCACCACCACCACCTCATAATCATTCGCAAGTTTCAACAAAACTCGCTTGCTTTCAAAATCCACAACGGCTCTATGCTCAACAACCCAATCCATACCAAGGATTACATCAAAACCATAGAATGGCAGTTCCATAAGATCAACAAGAAAAACATAATCTTGCACCTTTAAGGGACATCTCATATACAACTTCCTTGTTACAACCGTCTCACCAAAGGAACTAGTCACATGCATACCAACATCCAAAGACTCAACAGGCAAACCAAGCATTTGAGCATGTTCACGCAATATGTACGAGTCTGTAGATCCAGAATCAATCAAAGAAAGTAATGACAAGGATTGCAAAGTAAAGGTACCTGCGATCACGTCCGTGTCATTCTTTCCCTCACGATGGGCATACACTCGAGCCTGACCACCACCCTCAGGTTGGACAGCCACAACATGCGCTACATTCCTTCCACCCTCATCTCTACGCTGAAAATTACCACGGTCGCACCCACGACATCTCTGTGGCTCAGCTGCTCTCACTAGAGCTTGTCTCTCTCTCAGCGGCTGAGGACAATCTTTCTTCATATGCCCTCAATTTCCACAATTCCAGCATGTCCAAGGGTTACCCCAACACTCACCAGCGTGTCTCCTACCACACCAGTTGCACTAAAGAGTTCTCAAGAAAGCATTAGGTCCCTGCTGACCTCTACCAGGGTTACCACCCCACGTCTAGCATCATAGTGCGGCTTTTTATCCTTCTGCCTCTTGTTGAGATCTCTACCATAATCGTGTTCTGCAGCTCGCTTTCCTGAGCTAGATCCACCTGCTCGGCTCGCCAAACCAAGATTCAATTCAATGTCCTTGGCTCTAGTGACCAAGACATCGAAATCAGTGTAATCAGCTGCAAGCATATAGGTCTTTACATTCCCTACCAACCCATAACGGAATCGTTCGCCCCTTTCCCTCTCGCTAGGAATTAACTCAGGTGCATATTGGCTTAGGGATGGCAAAAATACCCGGCCCCGACCCGAGGTGCCCCGACCCGACCGGGTATTTTTTCTAAAATTTCGGGGATCGGGGCGGGGCGGGAAAAACATGAAGTCGGGGCGGGGCGAGTTCGGGTATTTGCTAGAAATTTCCCGCCCCACCCTGCCCCGGTATATTTTTATATTTTTATTATATTTATAAAAAAATATCATTATATTTAAACATTTTTATGTGTTTTAAGCTATTTTTGTTTTTGTTTTGGTTCGTACATTTTGTAAAATTTTGTTAGATGTTGTTCAAGTTTTAATATATTCGATTCTAACGGTCAATGATTCAAGTTTATTCTTTTAAATATGTAGTTTAACACGTGGATAATTTAAAATTGGTTTTATTTTATTTTTTTATATAAGTTTGAAGTCCCTTGAAACCATTATTTGTGATTGTGGTGGAAGATTGGTCGAATCTAACATTTACCGTCGACGAAGATTATTTTTTTTTAATTTTTCGGGGCGGGTCGGGGCGGGTAAATTAATATTTTAATTCGGGGTGGGGCGGGGTCGGGTATAGTATTTTATAGGTCGGGGTAGGTTCGGGGCTGCCAAAAACCCGCCCCGCCCCGTTGCCATCCCTATACTAGCTAAGGCGAACAAACTGAATCTCATATTCAGCCACAAACATGTTCCCCTGCACAAGAGATATAAACTCCCTCTTCTTCTCGTCGAGGTAGCGAACTCCCAGATATTTCCGCTTGAACACATTCAAGAAGAATGTCCAAGTCACCTCATCATCCTCCATTCCAGAGATAGTGGTCGTCCACCACGTATATTCATCACCATGCAGTAGTGACACAATACATCCCAGCTTCTGAACATTATTACAATTCAACTGACCAAGAATCCTCTTGGTGCTCTCCAACCAAGATTCAGATCCCTCCGGTGACAAACCTCTGAACTCAGTCCCACCCAGACTGCGGAGACGCTCCAACAACAATCTCACATTAGCATTATCCTGAGGTGCAGCTCCATGGGCTCCAGCTACTGCTGCCTAGAAAGCTCCAGCAAAAGCCTGAATCAACATGGTCATATCATGAGCAGCTTACCCTTGAACACCCTCAGGTCCAGCAACCCCAGCACCAACTCCAGCAGCACTAGCCCCAGCTCCACCACCACCGGGTGGTCCACCAGGGGGAGGAGAAGGTTAATCCTCAGCATTCTCCACATTCTCATTCTCAGCCATAGATCTAGTATTGATTCTCAGCTCTCTACGTGGCCCCATAATAAAAACAATGCACTGACAAAAATGATACAAACACAATTAGGCATAATAAGGTAAGTAATCCAAGTACTCAAGCTCACTTTTGAAACCATTTCTTCTCATTAGTAATGATATGGCAATGGGATCCCCAACCACACTCCAAACATAGCATCACAAAATCATATCCATTGAATAATTCATCAATATTCATACATCATACTTTCACCGAAATGTCACAATCAAACATAATCACATACAAAAACCACATACCAAGCCCCAATTATTAGATAACCTGGCTCTGATACCAACAAATGTAACCCTCTTAGCCCGGCCTAGACGCTTGACCCGAACTACGAAGATTACACGGGGAAAACCAAAGTCAACCTGAAAGTCAACCTTGATTAACGACCCTTTTTTATTTTAATCATGTCTAGATGCACATTAAGCCTATATGAATACTCATGATTCACGGAAGAGAAAGGCACAACAATCGGAAAACATTTAGGGACTCAATTGCATAAGTTACGCGTTTGTGGACCAAAATGTAATTTTTGGAAATTAGAAGGACTTTGATGATTTTAGATTTACCAATATGAAATTAATCATGTTACATGCTTCTCTGTCAAGTTTCAGCTTATCTAGACATTCCAAGCTCAAGCAATTGCATCCACAACATTCAGGACTAAAATGTAAAGCATGGAAACTTAAAACAATTCAAAACAACATCCAACGGTCAACTGTATCAGAACGCCCACCCTTCATACCGAAACACCCGTATCGAAACGGTGTTGACTATTTCGGTACTCAGGTATGTTCCGAGACCAGTATCGAAACAGGCTTCACTAGTAGCCAAACTGTTTCAAAACAGCTTCATCCGTTCCGAACCACCATAGCCATTACAGGCCCTCGTTTCGGAACAAGTGAGGGTGTTTCGATACACTTTGCCCAGTGACAGCAGAAATTGCTGGTTTTTGACCTTTCAAACCATTCAAACATACATCAATGAGCATCAAATCACACCAACAACTAATTTTGATACTAAGGACATATTTAAGGTCTTTAAGCTAGAGCATGGCATCAATCACAAAAACACACAATCTAAAGGCATGCTCCCTAGTCTCAAAACCAAAATAGGCAACCAAACCTCAAACCAAACATTTAGGACCATCTACAACCCATAAATGCCATCACAAACATGCCACAACTTAGGGAGTTCAAAACACATCTCCCAAAGACAACCTTGAAGTCCCATTGTCAATATTAAAACTAAAGTGTATAAAAACATCACCATACATGAGCTTTGCACTTCCTCGGATGTTCTTATCCTTCTTGATGCCGAAAACACCTCAATTATCTGCATTATTGGTAAAAGAGAGCGTAAGCACAATTGCTTAGTGAGGCATGCTCTAAAGGAAACCCACACAATAATGCATATCTTGAAAACACTTTTTCAAAAGCTTTTTCTACAACATGCTCATTCTATCTCATGCTTGAAAACCATTTCAAAGCAACTTCTCATTGAAAACAAATATACATTAATACTTTCTCATGCATTTAAACTAATGCAAATCTCATGGCAAGGCCATACACATGCTTGTAAAACTAAAGCATTTCATATACAAATCTCATATGCATTTTATCATAGCATAAATCACCTAATCAATAGGTACATATGATTCAAAAGCATTTTCATATATTATATTGGCATTTCACATCTCATTATTACTTGGATATGCGGGCATCATTCTCAAACCACTAGACGCTTCCGGTGGAATCTCAGATCGTCGTACTCACTTGTCTAGTAGCATAATTTTCGGTGGAATCTCATATCACCGTACTCACATGGCAGAATCTCTCATCACCACAAAGCTTGGGTATTTCACCAAGTCCTACCCGATGGAATGCCCATCATCGGTTCTCTCCCTTTGGATTAAACCAAAGAGCGCGTACGAATTTTTAGTTTATAGTGCACTCTCATCCTATTGATCGATCAATTATATCCGGTAAGTATCTCAACATCTATGTCAATATATTATGTCAAACATCATCTCACCTACTGTTTTTCATGCAACATTTCTCAAATCATTCTCATCTCATTTCAAAACTATAACATTTGCCATGCTTTAAAACAAAAGCTCAAATCTCAATTATGCAACATGTTATTTCATGAAATCGTTCCAAGCATCATCTCATGCTACAAATCATGGATAAAAACAATAGGAATTTATCTATCTCAAACCATGAGCATGTAAAAGCATTTTAGGGGAAACCACCACATATAAGAGAGCAATCTAGCCAATACTTACTTCCGAACTTAGGAAGGTGTTTCAAACCTTTCCTAAATCCCCAAACATTGTTTCTTTGTCCCTCAAGGACTTCTAAAACCATACGCACTCACTGATTACCTTCGCTTGCATGTTGAAACGCTATCTAGGCTCCCGGATCAACACCAAAGGCATCCAAAGATGTCTCCCCTGTTTATAACACATAAGAGCAGAGGATTAATGCATCATCATTCATTGAAATTGTCAGCCACACACCTAAACTCGTTGCTCTATACAAAAACCTAATTTCGGCTACCAAACACAATCGAAATCATCTCCAAACTCTTCCACAACATGAAAAAGGTTGGTTGTAAAGCTCTTCTAATAGTCTGAAAGGATAACAAAAAAGGAAAGCCTAACACTAAGGCAAATCCAAATCCCAACAAAGGAAAAGCTGCATTGAAACCCAAAGGAGAAGTTACAAAAGAATGAAAGTGCTTCCATTGCAACAATGCTGGACATTGGAAGAGAAATTGCCCTGTTTATCTTGAGGACATCAAGAAGGTAAGAGAAAATGGACATTTCGGATCAGGTATTTATGTTATTGATATTAATATATCAACACCTACTTATTGGGTATTAGATATCGATTGTAGTTCACACATTTTTACTTCTATAAATGAACTAAAAAGGAGAATAAAATTGGCAAAAAGAGATGTGGACCTAAAAGTGAGAAATGGAGCAAGAGTTGTTGCATTAGCTATAGGAACATATACTTTGTCATTACCTAGTGGACTTGTTTTAGATGTGGACCTTCAGTAATGTTTTTTATGGTATGGCTCAATTAATCAATGGCCTCTATATCTTAGATCAAGACAACTCCATATATAACATAAATACAAAAAAATCAAAAACAAATGACTCTAATCAAACTTATCTCTAGCATTGTCGCTTGGGCCATATAAGTGAGAAACGCATATCAAAACTTTATAAAGATGGATTTTTGGATTCTTTTGTTTTTGAACAATTAGATATATGTGAACCTTGCTTAATGAGAAAAATGACCAAATCACCATTTGACGGTAAAAATGAACGAGCAAGTGATTTATTAGGTTTAATACATAGGGATGTATATGGATCGATGAATACACAAGCCAGATGAGGGTTTCAAAACTTCATTACTTTCACTGACGACTTCAATAGATATGGGTATGTTTACCTAATGCATCATAAATCTGAAGCCCTTAAAAAGTTCAAGGAATTTAAGAATGAAGTACAAAACCAATTAGGAAAGAGTATCAAAGCTCTTCGATCAGATCGAAAAGGAGAAATCCGACATTGTTAAAGGGGGTGGGATTGTCTCACAACTTACACCTCTGGGTACTCTACAACACAATGAAGTCTCTAAAAGGAGAAATCAAACATTGTTAGATATGGTTCGGTTAATGATGAGTCATGTTGATCTTCCAACTTCCTTTTAGGGACATGCGCTAGAACCAGATGCTTTCACACTAAATCGTGTTCCGTCTAAATCGGTTCAAAAGGCACAATATGATATGTGGACTGGGAAACGTCCTAATATGTCTTTTATGAAAATTTGGGGATGCAAATTTATTATAAACATCAGATGTCTGCAAAACTCAAACCCAAATCTCATAAATGTAATTTTGTAGGGTATCCTAAAGAAACTAAAGGATATTGTTTCTTCAATCCATCTAAGAATAAAGTGTTTGTTGCTCGAACATGAGTCTTCCTTGAAAGAGCATTTATTCTCGGAAAAGGAAGTGAGAGAAATATTGAACTTGAAGAAATTCAAGATCAACCACAGATAACTGAACAAGAGATTGAACAACCACTAGTTCCACAAATAGTTGAGGAACATCCAACCGTTCTTAAAACACAACCACTACGGAGATCTATGGGAGAACGCAATGCGACTGAGAGATATAGATTTCTTGTCACATTGCATGGAGATGTTCTTCTCACAGAACAATATGAACCTAAGACTTATCAGGAAGTAGTAGAGAGCCCAGACTTTGAGAAATGGATAGAAGCCATGAAATCCGAGAGGGATTCCATGTCAGAAAACCAAGTATGGACTTTGGACGACCCATTCGAAGGGGTTAAGCCCATAAGGTGAAAATGGGTTTTCAAAAAGAAAACCGTCATGGATGGCAATGTACAAACATACAAAGGGCGATTAGTCGTTAAAAGATTTTGTAAAATTCATGGTATAGACTATGATGAAACTTTTCCCCTGTTGCTATGTTCAAATCTATCTGGATATTGCTTGCAATAGCTGCATATTACGATTATGAAATCTGGCAAACGAATGTCAAAACCGCTTTCCTTAATGGAAAATTAGATGAGGATATGTATATGACACAACTTGAGGGTTTTTTCGATCCAAAAGATGCCCCAAAAGTATAAAAACTATAAAAATCCATTTATAGGTTGAAGCAAGCTTCTCGAAGTTGAAATCTTCGTTTTAATGAGGTAATCAAAGAGTTTGGTTTCATTAGAAATGAAGATGAGCCATGTGTTTTCAAGAAAACTAGTGGGAGCACTATTACATTCTTGGTATTGTATGTGGATGACATACTAATAATAGGAAATGACATATATACCTTATAGTTTGTAAAGACTTGGTTAGGAAATTGTTTTTCTATGAAAGACTTGGGTGAAGCAACCTATATATTAGGAGTCAAGATTTACAGAGATAGATCAAGAAGACTTCTATGACTAAGTCAAAATATATATACAGAGACAAAGTACTAAAAAGATTCACTATGGAAGAATCTAAAAGAGGATTCTTACCTATGAGACATGGTATTTTGCTCTCGAATGAAATGTGTCCTTCAACGCCTCAAGAGAGAGAACGTATGAATAAGATTCCATATGCTTCGACCATTGGTTCTATCATGTATTCCATGCTATGTACACATCCAGATGTATCTGTAGAGCGTTTGGGTATTCTCTATTTATGAGCGCAAGTGCACACTCTTGTCAAGTTATAGTATAAAAGATATCGTCTCCCACAGAGATTGGACTGCTTGATTCGAATTGTTGTTCCTGCACAAAGAAAAGTAAATGCATAATTAAATTGATTGTTGAGAAGAAAAGTAAAATAAAAACACAAGTAATTAAAGATGAAGAAATCATGTTGATAGAATGGGCAGAGTTATACTGCTGCTTAGTGTGTGACAAGTCGTCGTTTAACCGGTCAAAATAAATTAATTAATTAACCTCTTTCAACAATAAATAAATAAAGAAATTGAATAAGTATAGGGAAAGAGGGTCGATCCGCAGGGAGATTAGCTGGAATTGTTGACTTGAATTTGTTGAATCTGAAATCCCAGGAATATCTGAAAAAGCAAAGAAATAAAAGGGGGGTGATATTTGATATTGAGTGAAGTAATAAAAAAATGCAAGAATTAAAATAATAAGAAAACCAAATGTGCAAATTAGCCTCGAGTTAGCCTTGTCAATTCCTTCGATCATTGAAATAGATTTTTACTTCGGGGATCATGTCGGTTACAGTCTGCGAGGCCCAACCCGTCGCAACTTGCTTTTCTCTCGAGTAACCAATTCTCCCAAGACTATCTTCGAAGGTTGATTCTTAAACAAATTAGCCACGTCTATCGCCGTTAAAGTGTTTAGTTTTGAAAGCAGGAAAAGCCCGACTCAGAAATTGTCTTAAAAAGAATCGCTTCTGATTTTATCTTTCCTTAGCGGACCGCCGCTAAGAGTGTTCACAGGAAGTCGAAATTACCACAGGCCGATCCTTCCTCCCAACTATGTCTTTAAACGATTCCAGATCAACGAGCTCTTTTGATTTGAAAAACGATTAAAAACTTTAGTAAGGCCGATTGCCAAACTATCTAAACAGAAAGATAAAAATGTATTCCCGAAGGAATTTAGGCAATGTTCAATTCTCACGATTAGAATTGATTTGGCTAACTCTTGGCTCAAGAAATTTAGCTAAGCATGATATTAATTATCATACTTAACTTAATTTTAGAAAAACAATTAAATAACATAAAAAAATGAAAACAAGAAATTAAAGGAAAATGAACTTGAATTAAAACTAAAAAGAGTTTACAAAGATAAAAACTAAAAATGAATGATGGATGGATGAATGATCTAAGCCTTTACCAAGGGTGGTATTTATAGGCTTAGATTTACAAAGATAAAGTGATAATATAATTTAAAATAATAAACAAAAGATAAAACAATTCAAATGTTTTAAAATTTAAATGCAGGAATATGATCGGATAAGCTGATAACATCTTCCAGAACGTTCCAGAAGCTTCTAGAAGTCGCCACGTCATTGCCACGTCACTGCCACGTCAGACGCGTCGTGCCCATGATGTCAGTCATGACAGAATTATAATAAAAACTGCAGAAATGCCTCATTTTCACTGCTATTTCCAGAATTGGGTCCCTGCACAAAATATAACGAAAACAACATGGATTAAGCAGCAAGAAGTCCCAATAGCTAGAAAAATAACAAAATGAAATGTGTCATATTTGAGCACTCATCAAATTCCCCCTCACTTGTCTCATACTTGTCCTCAAGTATGTCCGAAAAAATCATAAACCCAAAAATGCATTTCTCAACCATTACAAGCATCAAACATAATCATAAGAGTTCTAGCACGAAAGGAGGTTCATGAAAGAAACATAATTAAAACCAAATAGATACAAGCAAAGAGCAGCCCTTGTCCCTTTCAATTACCTATCAAGTATTAATCAAATTCTAACCTAGTCTTAATCCTCACCAAGATACACTCAAGAGCACTCAAAGTGTTTTAAAGGTAAATTTGAAGCAGAAACACTCAAAGTCAATCATGAATAAAGGTTTCCATATGCTTGTAACAAGTTCAATTCTCCACTACTTTAATAGAATCGAGGTGCAAAAATCATTAGGTCTTTGTTCAAGGTGTAATGTGGGTTTAGAAAAAGGATAGAAGGATGGAAAGAAAAGGCAAAAGAAGATGATCAATGCAAAATATTTCAAACATTCGCAGTAAAGACATTAAAAAGGAGCTAAAAATGGGCAAGCAAAACACACATTTTTTCTTTCTTCTTTTTTTTCTTTTCTTCTTTTCGAAACTGTTTTTTATTCTTTTTTTTCTCTTTTTTTTCGAAGCAATTGCTTCCTTTATTCTGTTTTTTTTTTCATTTCGAAGAATCATGCCCTTTATTCGAATTGCAGCTCCTTATTTGCCTAGTAATATAGTTTCTAGCATTTGATCAATCAAAAAGTGGTTAAGCAAGGAAATGGGGTGTAAGGCTAACAAAGGCTCACTAGGCGATGATAAAGGGTAAATTAAAATGAAAGGGAAGGAAAAGGTTCAAAGCCTAATGCCTAAATCATTTTAAAGCACCTCGTTCTTAGTGTAGTCTCGAAATGTAAGCAAGCCACAAGTTCTAGATTCCTAAAATTCAAGATGACACTCTCAAGCAAAATAAATGAGCATAATATGAAGAATGCATGCTCAAGGCTCAAAGTCTCACAAAATTGGGCTAATTTTGATTAAGTTAGGCGAGAAATCTAATCAACACAATCAAGAGTAATTAAAAGATAATGCCAAGCTGCAGATTACCCATATCATTTAATTATCAAAATGCTCCAATTCAATCATTCCTAAGCACTAGAACAATCACAATATGCAAGATAACATGTAATGGCAAGAAAAGTTCAACTCAAGTTTAATCATAATCAAACACATTATCAAACAAGAATAGGACAAGTGGTAATTTATTACCCTCCCCCTCACTTAAGTGAATTGCCCCAATTCATAAAAATTAAAGAAATAAAGAGAAAATAAGGCAAAAGATACTCCCCGTGAGTGATGAAATTGAGTCGATGGGAATGATGCACTATGAGTGGCTCGGATCAGCGGCGGCAGAGGGCTTTGAATAGACTGTCGGATGTGCGAAAGAGGGTGCAGCGAAAGGTGGTTCAGCATTTTTGTTGGGCACCCGTTGAATAGTTGCTGGTCGTCGGCCACCACGGTAGGGAGGAGGAATGGGGACTGGTCGGAATCACTGGGCACCTCCACGAAGGCCGCCGATGTGGTGAATTATCATCATCCTTCGAGAACAAAGTGTGGGCAGAGGCTCATCCCGACCTTGGTGTCGTGTGCGGACCATTGGTGGTGTTGGGGTTTTGGGTGGGCTCGGTTTTGTGGGGGAAGGAGGGGTGCGATTTTTGGTGGTGATGAAGTGAAAAAGATGTTTAAGGGTGGCTTGGTGAGATTTTGCGGCTGGGTGTGTGATGTTAGGGTTTGGTGGGTTTGCGGCCAAGAAAGAAAGAGAAAAGGGTTTCAAATGGGGACAAATAAAGAAAAGAATTGAAAACAATTCTTACTTTATTTTATTCCTATGCAACCGGTCAAAGGGTTTTGAAAATGGTTGGAAAGGGGTTTGCTACCATGCGCCATTAAGTGGGAAGGGGTTTTGCTATCGTGCGCCAACTTTAATGAAACGGTGCACTTCACTGGAGTGTGATGTTTGGCTTGCTGTGTGCGAAAATAATCCTGCAGAGGGAAAGAAAATTTTATTAAGGCAATTAAAAAAAGAATGAAAAATAAAGAAACATAAATTAAAGTGAAAAATGACGAAAAATAAACTAATGGGTTGCCTCCCATTTAGCGCTTTGTTTAACGTCGTTTAGCTCGACGACCTTTGCTAAATTTTCGGCTCTTCAAAATAAAGGTCTTCAAACAATCGATAATGTCCATCGCTCGTCGTTTTAACGTCTTCCTTCATCTTTCTTTTTGTGCGCAAAACAACAACTCTACCTCCTTCCCAAGACAACTTACTCAAGATGATGTTTGGCAAGGTTTGGTTGTCGCCTAAAAATATATAATCAAACCATTCCAACCTTGGCTTTGGTTCCTGCAAAATTGATGGAAAATGTTTAGTTCGAATTGGAATTAATCGAAAATCAGAAAGGGAAGAAAGATTTGAAATGATTTCGCCTTTGTTTTTATCGTCGAGATCTGCGAATTCCCTACAAAATTCATAACACATATCAGTGTCGATCAAATCATTAGCTAACGGATCTATAATATCAACGAAATTTAAACTTGCTACCGAATCAGGATACTTCATAGCTTTATACATATCAAATTTAACTACTTCCCCATCAAATTCCATAGTTAAGATGCCGTCGCGGACTTCAATCTTTGTATGCGCAGTTGATAGGAAAGGTCGGCCAAGCAAGATTTCGGATCCGTTGTTGCTGCGATCATTTTCCATGTCAATTATATAAAAATCAGCAGGGAAAATAAGATTTTTTACCTGTACCAACACGTTTTCTAGCACTCCCTCGGGGTAGATAACTGAACGATCAGCTAGTTGAACCGTCACTCGCGTTTCTTTCAATGGTTCAGTCGAAATTTTGTTGTAAACGCTTAATGGCATGACGTTGATAGATGCGCCTAAATCGCACATCGCTCTTTTTATCCCAACATTCCCAATTTTACAAGGAATCGCAAACATACCTTGATCCTTGTACTTGGGCGGCAATGGTCTTTGAAAGATGGCCGAAATATTTTCACCAAGGTTAACTTTCTCATTTCCGGATAGTCGCCTTCGGTTTGTGCATAAGTCCTTCAGAAACCTTGCGTATTTAGGCACTTTTCGAATAACATCAAGAAGTGGAATATTAATTTCTACTTTCTTGAATACATCCAAAATTTCCTTCTCCTCCTCCTTTTTATCTCGTTTCGCCAATCTACCTGGAAAAGGAGGAACAGGTTCGTAAGTAGAAACAAAAATATTGGACTTAGAGTTACCTGCAATGGGTGTAGACTTTTCGTTCTGGTCCTTCGAAGAGTTGCCTTGCTCGTCGGATTTTTGCTCGGTTTGTTTGAGCGGTTCAGGTGTTATCACAGTTCCGCTACGCAGAGTGATTGCACTAACGTTTTCCCTTGGGTTGGTTTCGGTTTGGGATGGTAACTTTCCCTGGGATTCCATACGGCTAACTGCTTGAGCTAGTTGGCTTATTTGTTTGTCGATTTGTTGGAGATGGGATTGTGTTTGGGTTTGGAATTTTTCCTGCGAAACTGCCAATCTCTCAACAATAGACTCAAGCGAAGATTTTTGGGGTGTTTGGTTTTGGTAGGGAGGTTGTTGCCTAGGTTGGTAATTCGGGTTCTGATTACCGTAGCTCAAGTTTGGGTGATCTCTCCAACCGGGATTGTATGTATTGCTATGTGGGTTATAAGGTCTTTGGGGAGGTCCGGGAAAATTGTTTAAGGCGTTGACTTGGGCATTAGTCGTTTCCCTCAATATTGGGCATAGATCAGTGGCGTGATCGTGCATAGTACAAATCCCACATGCCTTAGCAACTCCTATTTCTCCTGAAACAAGTGAATGCACAATATTAGTCAAATTATCAATCTTATTTTCTAATGTAATTGTGCTTACTGAATGAACCCGTCGACTGGGTTCACTTGCAGAACCAAATTGTTGTGAATTCGCAGCCATTGTGGAGATTAATGTTCTTGCTGCAGTAGGAGTCATGTTGACGAGTGCGCCACCGCTTGCTGCATCTACCATCTTTTTGTCCATTGGTAACATTCCTTCATATAGGTATTGAAGGAGTGTTTGCTCGGATAGGCCATGTTGCGGACAGCTTGCGCACAACTTCTTGAACCTTTCCCAATAATCATATAGGGATTCGTCGTGCATTTGTTGGATACTCAAAATGCTTCGCCTAAGTTCAGTCGCTTTTGCTGCAGGGAAATACCTGTCAAGGAAAACACGAGAAAGATCAGCCCATGTATTAATAGAATTCGGAGGTAAATAAAATAACCATTCTTTAGCCATTCCGGCTAAAGAAAAAGGAAATGCCCTTAGTTTTATCTGATCCTCTGAAACTCCTTGCGGTTTCATGCTGCTGCACACCATATGAAATTCGGCAAGATGCTTATGTGGGCTTTCAGTAGGTAAACCGTTAAAGGTAGGGAGTAGATGAATTAATCCCGTTTTGAGCTGAAAGGGAGTGTCGCCTTGAGGAAAAGCGATGCAAAGGGGTTGTTGCACAGTAGGGGCTGCGTTCAGCTCCCGAATTGTTTGTTCCGCCATCGGTTCTGGTTCCTGTGTAGGTTCTTCGATTGGTGTAGATTCGGAGGTGGATTCTTGTTCGGGTCGTCGTGTGCTTTGTTGTTTCTTTCGTCGAAGTGTTTCGCCGTGAGTTCTACGAGCGCTTGCTTCGATTTCCGGGTTATATGGAGCTAAAGTACCCGGATTCTTCCTGGTCATAAAATAAAACAAAAATCAGTCAATAATTGCCGAAAATAAATCTCCCCGGCAACGGCGCCAATTTTGACAAGTCGTCGTTTAACCGGTCAAAATAAATTAATTAATTAACCTCTTTCAACAATAAATAAATAAAGAAATTGAATAAGTATAGGGAAAGAGGGTCGATCCGCAGGGAGATTAGCTGGAATTGTTGACTTGAATTTGTTGAATCCGAAATCCCAGGAATATCTGAAAAAGCAAAGAAATAAAAGGGGGGTGATATTTGATATTGAGTGAAGTAATAAAAAAATGCAAGAATTAAAATAATAAGAAAACCAAATGTGCAAATTAGCCTCGAGTTAGCCTTGTCAATTCCTTCGATCATTGAAATAGATTTTTACTTCGGGGATCATGTCGGTTACAGTCTGCGAGGCCCAACCCGTCGCAACTTGCTTTTCTCTCGAGTAACCAATTCTCCCAAGACTATCTTCGAAGGTTGATTCTTAAACAAATTAGCCACGTCTATCGCCGTTAAAGTGTTTAGTTTTGAAAGCAGGAAAAGCCCGACTCAGAAATTGTCTTAAAAAGAATCGCTTCTGATTTTATCTTTCCTTAGCGGACCGCCGCTAAGAGTGTTCACAGGAAGTCGAAATTACCACAGGCCGATCCTTCCTCCCAACTATGTCTTTAAACGATTCCAGATCAACGAGCTCTTTTGATTTGAAAAACGATTAAAAACTTTAGTAAGGCCGATTGCCAAACTATCTAAACAGAAAGATAAAAATGTATTCCCGAAGGAATTTAGGCAATGTTCAATTCTCACGATTAGAATTGATTTGGCTAACTCTTGGCTCAAGAAATTTAGCTAAGCATGATATTAATTATCATACTTAACTTAATTTTAGAAAAACAATTAAATAACATAAAAAAATGAAAACAAGAAATTAAAGGAAAATGAACTTGAATTAAAACTAAAAAGAGTTTACAAAGATAAAAACTAAAAATGAATGATGGATGGATGAATGATCTAAGCCTTTACCAAGGGTGGTATTTATAGGCTTAGATTTACAAAGATAAAGTGATAATATAATTTAAAATAATAAACAAAAGATAAAACAATTCAAATGTTTTAAAATTTAAATGCAGGAATATGATCGGATAAGCTGATAACATCTTCCAGAACGTTCCAGAAGCTTCTAGAAGTCGCCACGTCATTGCCACGTCACTGCCACGTCAGACGCGTCGTGCCCGGTGTCGTGCCCATGATGTCAGTCATGACAGAATTATAATAAAAACTGCAGAAATGCCTCATTTTCACTGCTATTTCCAGAATTGGGTCCCTGCACAAAATATAACGAAAACAACATGGATTAAGCAGCAAGAAGTCCCAATAGCTAGAAAAATAACAAAATGAAATGTGTCATATTTGAGCACTCATCAGTGTGAAACTGCGTTGAATAGGACAAGTTGTTTTGCGATGTCAGACTCTACTGCCTCGGGGAGGGATGGCAGGTAGACTGATGAGACCCTCTCGCTGCCTCGGCAGGGGAACAGACTTATGTCTCAGCGGCAAACTCGGCAAAACTACAAGGCTCGGCAGAACGCTTCGAAGGTGATCCCGCTTATGTCTAAGTTAGAATTTTGTTGATGCCCACTACAGATAATACCAGTCGCGGCGTGAATCGTGTAAAGACAGCAATGTTAACTCGTCCTCTTTTAGCCGCCTTAAACCCTAACATGTGTCTAGGCCAGATTGATCGCACCGTCTATATATGAAATCATACTTACTCCTTTCGTGAGTTCGACTCTCTCGATACCGAACAAATGGATAGAATTCAACTAATTTTTCGCCTTAATTGAAAACTATGAAGAACATGGAATAAGTAAACCTTGAAGTTTTATTTGCAAAAACAAACTTGAAATCCTAAACAACCGTTCTCACACAAATTATAACATAACCCAAACCCAAAGAGAATTTTAGAACATGATGACGGCAAGAAAACCTAAACTATGCCTAAGGAAAACCTTACTTGTTTTGAAATAGAATTACAATGGGTATATATAGGCAATAGCTAGGTTTAGTCCTTCTTGAAGTAGAAGTCTTCAAAGTAGCTTTTTGCATTAAATGTGACTTTAAACTCCGACTTCTTTGAGTTGTATGTGGACTTTCACGTTGCCTTGCTCCGCGAGAAATCTTGAGTTCTTCCTTCGACGGCTCTGTCTGCTGCTACAAACGTCGGAAAATTGAATAGACAACATCGATAGAATCAGGATTTTCTGCTCTACATATCGCACTCTGGTTCTCCAACTCCATAGTCTGTTGTCTTGGGTGGTAGGTTGGCGGGAGAAGCTACTCGTCAGCTATTGTCTCTGTCTGGAACTGCATCAGTACAGCTCCTTGGTCTGCTGCCTCAGCACCATATCCTCAGCTCGTTGTTCCTCTATCAGCCTTTAGTACCTGAAACTAAAACTAAGCTAAAGCAGTACTTTTTTTCACCAAATAACAGATAATCTATAAAAGCATGGCAAAGTAAGGAAATATTGTGTATGAAATGGAATGTGTATGAAATATAGAACTTATGGACACTTTACAATATCATATGCACTAAGTATGACAAGTTGATACCAAGTAGATCTTGGTGAAGGTCATTGGGTTTCAGTCAAAAACATCCTTAAGTACTTAAGAAGAACTAAGAATACATTACTTATGTATGGAGGTGAGGAAGAACTAAGTATAAAAGGTTATACTAACGCAAGCTTCCAAACTGATAAGGATGATTCTTGATCGCAATCGGATTTTGTGTTTTTCCTTAAAGGAGGTGTTGTAAGCTAGAAAAGTTCAAAGCAAGATACAGTAACAGATTCTACAACATAAGTCGAGTATATTGCAGCAAGTGATGCTGCAAAAGAGGTTGTTTGGATCAAAAAGTTTATATCTGAACTAGGGGTCGTGCCTAGCATATAAAATGCTATAGATCTACGTTGTGACAACAAAGGAGCCATGGAACAAGCAAAAGAACTCATATCTCACCAAAGATCCAAACACATACTTAGGCATTACCATCTTATTCGTGAAATCGTTGATCGAGGAGATGTAGAAATATGCAAAGTACCAATGGATGACAATGTTGTCGATCCACTAACAAAGCCTCTGACACAGCAGAAGCATGAACGTCACACTAAGTCTCTTGGTGCTAGGCACATGATTGATTGGTCTTAGTGCTAGTGGGAGATTGTTGGAGTATGCCCAAAGACCAATCATGAGATGATTGTAAAAGACATACTTATTTTATCTTGTTTATTAATAAAGTCATTATTATTATTTCAGTCTTATTGTGTGCATCTATAAATAAACTGAATTATAATAAAGTCCTTAGAATAATATAGTTATTTTTTAATGTCCTTAGTCGAGAATTATTGTGGGCATGGACAACAATAATATATTAAGACTAATATGTAGTTGGTTGATAACAAAGTGTTGTTATTGACATAGAGATATCAAAATCAATACATAATTATGTGTTAGAGAACGACATACTGGACTGACCCACTATGAGGATGTTTCTTGGATTATTATGTGACAGTCACAACATTTCTCATGGTGATAGCTAAGTGTATGATCCTCAGACTTGAGATCATCATTATTTCAATATCGAGAGTGACATATTTTGATGCAGCCAAGCGTGTGTTGTAACAGACTACACTATAAAGACTAATATTGGATATGTCACACTCTTTATAGTGAAATATGATTGATCAGGATAAGATTTGTCCCTCCTACATAATAGGAGTAATATCGTAGGTCACTTGATTGAGTGAGACTAGAAAATGCATTGCCATGCTCGAATAAATTGATATGAGATATCATAGTTATTCGTTTATCATAGTCTACTCAAGATATCAAGAAATATTAGATGGACTATACAAGTGTGACTAATCCATGACTTCTATTCGTTCAAGATGTAAGGAAAAAGGATGTAATACATAAAAGAAGTTAATCACGGAAAAAGGTAAAGTCAAACCACGACTTCATGTAACTTAGGTAGCAATGATGTATTGCTAGATGTCACTCATTATTTGTAATATTAGAATTGTTCTAGATATTACTACTAATGTTACATAAACCTACAAGGGTCACACCCTATGATTGAAACGAACAAATATCGACTAAATAACATGAGTACAAACTTGTTGTACACGCAATAATTATTAAAGACAAAATTATTATAATTATTGTAGTTATAGATAATCTCATTTATATATTTTTAATAATTAAGTAATTATTTTAATTATCAAACACTATTAAAATATATATCCCTAAAGAAACCTAATTACAATAGAATCAGGTTCTACATATTTAATTGTATTCGGTTAAATATATTGTATATTTAATGAATTCATATTAAAGTAGAATTAGATTCTACATATTTAATTATATTCGGTTAAATATATTGTATATTTAATGAATTCGAATTTAATTAGAATTAGGTTTTTTGAATGCTATATAAAGGCATAAGGTCTAGCAGTCAAAGTATATTTTTTTCGGAAAACCTCTCTAACAATTAGAGAAGAGAAAATATTGTTCGTTTCGTTCGAGTGAACTGCATAGAGGTCAGAGTGCTATTGTGACGACTTTGATTCGATTTGGTTTATCCTAACTCCCTAAGGATATCAAGATACCAAATTTTTAAGGTAATATTGCATCCCCACTTACCCCGAATTCGTCCCTTATACATGGATCACTGGTGGAATTCGCCAAATAATTTTTTGCTGCGCCATAGAGTGTACCGACGTTTCCCAACACTTCAAATTAGAACACTTAGGGCTTCTCATGTCAGATTGAAAAGCAAAGGGGAGAGGGGACACCCTTGACGTAAACCCCTTTTAATGTTGAACATGATAGACGAGACACCATTGATTAAAATGGATATTGAGACAGTCGAGATACACAAATGAACCCAACGACGCCACTTATGGCCAAAACCCATCCTCTGTAGAACCAAATCCAGGAAATTCCAGTCTATTGTGTCATAAGATCTTTTAAAACCCGCTTTGAAGATTGTGGCTTCAAAACTATTGCGTCTCAAGAAATTGATAACTTCGTTTGCGATTAGGATACAGTCTGATAGCTATTTACCAGCAGTAAAAGCGAATTGAGACTCGCTAACCACTTCTCCTAAAAAGCTTGCTAACCTTCGGGATAAAACGCGAGTAAGGATCTTATACAGATTCCTAACGAGAGTGGTTGGTCTAAACTCGTCCATTTTTTCAGGAGCTGCTACCTTCGGGATCAACGATATGAAAAAGTGATTAATAGCATCATCAGTAAGAGTACCTTCATGAAAGCTTTAAAAAAATCCATAATGTCATGTTTCATTGTTGGCCAGAATTTTTTAAAAAATTCTAGATTAAACTCGTCTAGACCAGAGGCACGAGAACCATCTGTTGTGGAGATTGCGACCCAAAATTCTAGATTAAACTCGTCATGTTTCAACTGAATGGTAGGAGTTAGGTTGTAGACTTCACTGAAGTGTTGAACAAAGGCCTTGGAGATAGATATGTGATCTCTGGAAATTAAATCTCCCACCCGAATACAAGAGATGTGATTAACCTTGTTCCTCACCGATGCAACGGCATGAAAAAACTTGATGTTTTTGTCATCATCTTTAAACCATTTCAATCAAGACTTCTACAACCATTCTCGTTCATCCCTTCTAAATTTGGGCCAAAAAGACCCTCTGAGTCTGAATATTTCGTTTAAAATGGAAGACCTATCCCCTGTGCTTAGGAGATCATTTTCGAACTGGGAGATTTTCTCTTCTATTTCTCCAATAGACTCATCTTCTTTAGCTTTAAAAACCTTGACCCAAGCTTTTGAATCTGACTTAATAGCCCTTAATAATTTCGCAGCACCCATTCCTTGACATTTCTTTGCAATATTATTGACAATCTCAACATACTCTAGTATCTCATACCAGTGGGAGAAAAAATTGAAAGGCCTTGGCCCTCTATCCATACATTCCTCCCTCAGAATGATAGGATTATGATTCGAGAGACCACGAGGTAAAGTGTGTTGGCTTAACCGAGGATAAGAAACAAGAAAATTTGATGTGATAGAAACTTGTCAAGTCTGCTTGCCAACATGCTTAAGCCCTCTTTTACCCATGTGAATTTGCCCCCAAACAAAGGAAGATCAACGAAATTGTTATTCTGTATGAAATCTTTGAAAACATTCATAGATTGAGTATTCAATCCTATGCCAATTCTTTCTTCTAGAGATTTCACAGAGTTGAAGTCACCTCTAACGAGAACATGTATTTGAAGATTCTCAATAATCCATGTGATGGGAATCTAGAAACGCCCTCCTCTCACTGGGGTCATTTGGGGCATAGACGTTTAACAACCCATAACGAAAAATCGTAGCACACAGAGAACCGATCAGGAGAATGAGTTTGTCATTGATGTGGTTGCTCTCAATGGATACCTCGTGCAATCTAGAGACATTGGATATAGAGTCCTCTTGAGCTGAAATAACGTTAGAAATTGGCCCATGCCCGCTAGGGCAAATGCCACTAATGAAGAGTGGCCATCTCCACTTGTACTAAGGACTTCATGGAGTCCAAAGCCACTGGAACACAAGTGCGCCACAAACATTTGAGGTTCATTGACCAAGAGGGTGATATCATTGTTTGAATGCGGTGAGTTCATTCTCTCCATATTCTCTGACACTGCAAAGTTTGTCTTGGGACCAGATGTCAGCTTAGGTTCATTAAAACGTGGTGAGGGAACCGAAACGTCAATCCATTCCTCTCTAATCGACTCAAACGGCGACTCACCATCGATGAAAACTCTATCTTCTTCAAATTCTTCTGTTTTAATCCTTATTTTATGACCAGCACCATTTACGAGTATGTATATGCTATCTGGGATTAACGACAGCTTCTGCACAGATACCAACACTTAAGCAAAATCAAAACGGTTCCTTTCCAGTTTGTCTTCATCCAATTTCTGGAAATTGCCCCATCTGTTAACGAACTCTGTGAAAAACTTTTTGTCCCAAACTTGAAGTGGCACATCTTCAAGTAACACCCAGAACTTGACACGTCTTTTTCCTTCAAATTCTTCTGGTAATTCTAATTCATTGAACCAAGTTCGAAGTAACTCCTCCCTCATTGCCCAACATTGAGAGTGAGTTTCCAAGTTGGGACAACGAATGATAGTTAATAGACTATACCATAGACATACTTGAGCAGCTAAACCGTCTGAGGCCAGAGCTTCCTGCACTATATCTACGTTATACATACTCTTAATACGGCCTACCAAGCAGAAGTTTCTCTAGGTAGGTTTTGGAATGTAAATCTGATTGGAATGTCCAAAACTCCTGGATGCCAGCCCCTTGGACTTGTCGTCGATAACAATAATTCTGGTTTCATTTGCTGATGCTACACCAACTCTAATGTTCCCCACTTTCACCATGTCTGGTTGGTCTGGAGACTTTGTAGCTGGCTTCTTCACTCCACTTACCACGTTCTTGAATCCCTCAATGCAGACCCAGCCTTAATAGGGTTCATGAAAGATTTGGTAGTATTAGGTTTCTTTCTTAAATAGCTATTTTCAAGGAACACTCTGATCTTAAACCCGTCCATCATTCTCCCGTCGCCTGAAACAACAACTTTTTGGCTTCTAACACGTTCCTGAATCTCACGAAAGCGAAAGTAGTTGGTTTCCCTTTCCTTCTTGGATTCCAATAAGCGATATACACATCTAGGATTGCACCGTAGAACTGAAACGCCTCTCTCAAAGTTGACTGATGGATTCTCTTAGTTTCGGATTTGAATTATTTTAAGTAAATTTGGATCTGGATTGTGTTGATTTGGGTCGGTTCGTATTTAAACCTAATGAATTTGATTTGTTCAATTTTTATGATCAAATTGAGTTTCATTGAATTTAAATTTGAGTAGATCAAATTAAGGTTTCGAATGGAGGCTTAAAATTTAACTGTTTAGTACAAAAATTGGTTATTAAGATGTGAATTAAGTAATTACCCGATTTGTGGGGGTTCCTTCTTGACTTCCATGTTTGATAGATCAAAGATATTGTCCTTTTTTTTAATAATGATATCTATATTTTATTAAATATCATAAAATATTACAAATACAATACATTAAAAAAATGATAAAAGGATTAGTCTACTAAAAATTTCATACAAAGGTACAACGAAAAATAAATTTTTCCATAAAGATTAGTATACTAACCATACAAGAATAAAAAAAATGATAAATAAACTAAACTATTAGACAATTTGTTCTATTTTAATCGTATGCTATTTGAATTGACCGAATAACTTCAGATTTGGTTATATTTTTTTTTGCCTAATCCCACAATAGTCTCCCTCCTACGTACATTAATAGCCCGAATGTTCCCGTGTGTCAAATTTTTTATGAATTATTATTGATCCATAAATGGAGTGACGGTTCACGAAAATTCACATAATAAAGAAATGGTGAAATTGATGGAGGATTTGTTGTTCACTCTTTTTTAACTTACATAAAAAGCCTCTGGATTGTTACCTCTCCCTTAAAGTGATTTTTACTTTATACCTTGGTACAGAAAAACTTAAGTGGCCGCGCATAACTAAAAAATATGTTGGTTTATTGAGCTTCTTGGTTATCCATTAACGAATTAGCAAATTACAATGAAGTGTTCCTGAGAGGGTATAACGTCGAAACAAGTTTTAGGTGGAAAGAAATAGTGGAGGGTACAATAATTAGACCTGATAAATTTATTCAAAACTCGATTATCTGAATTGATTTATTCGATTTAACATTTGATATAGACTTGCATATGATGATCAAAATTAAATTTGAAACACGAAACAAATCGAGATCGAACCAAAACTGATTTACCTATATCGATAGGAACTCGTATTCAATTTAGCCCAAACTGAAATCAACCTGAATTCAATTTACTCAAATCTGATCTAAATAATTGCGAAACTTGAAAAAAAGAGTTTGCATAGGTCAATTTAAGTTTTCTTTTAAATAGAGATTAAAATTGAAATTTTTAGAAAAAAAATTGGGGCATAGCTAAAATATTGTAAGTTTCTAGAGGCATAATGGGAATTTCTAAAAATTATGAGAAAAATTTAATCAAAAAGTTAAAAACTTAATATAAATTTCTAAAAAATTCGTGGGGGCAAATTAGATATTTTAAAATTTTAAAGGGTTAAAGTCTAATTTTCTAAAATTTAGAGAGGGTCGTGGCCCCATAGATCCTCGCTTAGGTCCGCACCTAGATCTAAATTGAACATCGACTCAATTTTAACTCAATAATAAAGTTGATGCGGATGAATAACTTTTCTATTATTTTATATTTTTGATAATGTGATAAATAATAAAATGATGTATATTTAATAAATTTTTCTATGTTCACGTTCCTTATAGATACATTTATAATTTTTTTAATGGAGATAGATTTTTCTATGTTCATGTTCCGAATAGATACATAAGGCCAAACTCGAGAGCCAAATAGGTCCAAAACGAGTCCAGAGAGGCCAACTAAATATCTATGGTCAAGGTTAGGAGAAAAATATGTATTAACAATTAGGTTGTAAATTAACCAAACGTTCAGCGAATCGTTTGGTCGAAAGTTCGTTTATTTATTAAACGAACAAACATGAACAAAATTTATTGTTTGTTAAATGAATAAACACGAACAAAGGACTCGTTCATTCATTTACGTTCGTGAACGTTCGATAATCTGTTTATTTATGTTCGTTTAAATTTATCCACATATATTCATTTACATTTTCATCAATTGTTTAAAAGTGTTATATTCTAAAAAATAAATTTATTCACATATGTTTGTTTGTTTGTGTTCGTTTACGTTCGTTTATCATTTTAACGAACGAACATGAACGAACACAAATAAGCTACATTCCTAGGGACGGAGCCAGGATTTAGGGTTGGAGGGCAAACTATAAATGTTTGAAAGTGGGGTAAATTCATAAATAAACCATTTTTTAAAGAAATTTAAATAAGGAGACAAAGGTGGAAAAAAATCTTCGGGGGTTGGGGGAAGATTTCCCCCACCCCAATGCAAATTCGTCCTTGTACATTCCTTAACAAACGAACATGAACAAAAAATTATGTTCGATTAGTTGTTCGTGTTCGTTCATTTGTTTAGTTAAAATTAAACGAACGAACATGAACATATCTCCATTCGTGTTCGTTCGGTTCATTTACAAGCCTATTAAATTTTAGTTTAATAATAACTATTAAAGTGATAATAATTTATAGGGTAAACTACATAAATGACCACCATAATATTGCAAAAGTCGTGATTTGACCACCTTACTTTTTTTCGAAGCAAATAAACCACCATACTATTAAATTGGATACAATTTGACCACCAGCTGTTAAAGGTTAAAGGCAGGGTGACGTGTCAGTTAAAAAAATAAGGGTATAATTACACATTTGGTCCTTACTACTTATATATTTTTTCAATTTAATCCTAATTTTAATTTAATAAAAATAGTGTGTTCTCTCTCTCCTTTCAGTCTGATCTTTATGCTTGCTTTGTTTTTACTTCTGTTTTATATTCGTTGTTTTAGTTTAGTTTTGCTTTTGTTTTGTATCCCCATATCGTTGAACTTGACGAGTTGAGTTCTTAAAAGCTCGCTTTGCATGAATTTGGCCATGGATACGAGCAAGTTCAAACCTGAATCCTATGCAGCACATCAAAGCTGGCAAGATAAGTTGAGGGTTCACCATTTGGAAGACTTCCCCAACGGTTTGGAACAAGGCTCATCGGTTCACTCAGGGATAAACCCAGATCTTGTTCAAGTTCGTAATCTCAAGAATGCTAATTTTCTTTACGACCCAGCTTTTGTTTCCTTAGCTGCCATTCATGTTCTACCACAGGAGAACAATCAAAACCCTATGTTTATTGGGGAAGTGTTGTCAAATAATGCAAGGGGAAGCAACGAATGTGCAGGTATACAGTATCCCGGGAGTGAAAGTTGTAGCCGGGATAGCAAAAGGCATTGTGGGGAATTGCAGTTTGTTTCATCTTCACTTTATGATGTTGTTACTATAGCACCTCTGGGCACTCAGGGACCAGAAATGGCTTCTATAGCACATCAAAATGTTGGAGTAGTTGGTCGCGGTTCGTGGTTCGATTGCAGTGGGAATCAAGCAAGTGGTTTACATTTTCCATTGCAGGAATTATATGCTAGGAGACGCAGGTTTGACCCCTCTTACTTGCATTTGTGATTTTTTTTATTTTCTTTCTTTAATTAAATAGTGACACGTGTCACCATCTGATTGGAGGATGTAAATAAGTTTAATTAATTAAATATAAATAATTAAATCCCTCCAATAAGGTAGTGACATGTGTCACCACCTAATTAAATAATTAATTTATTTTATTAAATTAAAATTAGGACTAAATTGAAAGAATGTATAAGTTAATAAGGACCAAATGTGTAATTATGCCCTTATTTTCTTAACTGTCACGTCACCCTGACGTTAACCTTTAACGGTTGGTGGTCAAATTGCACTCAATTTAATAGTATAATGATTTAATTGTTTCAAAAAAAAGTAAGGTGGTCAAATCGCGACTTTTACAATAATATAATGGTCATTTATGTAGTTTACCCTAATTTATAAATGTATCTTGTGAATTGAAGTTTAGCTCAACATTCCAATAACCTTCTCAATCGAAACTGACTAGTAACAAATTAGACAAATTAATCGGGCAAAACTCATAGGGTTGAGAGGGGAAAACAAACCCTAATTGAAAATGAGGATCCAAAATATATGTCACGTGATCCAAGAAATGCGGTAAGCTGTAAGCAATAATTATCGATTTTCTCGAAGTGGAGGTTGGTTGCACCGACTAAACGGGACGGAGATCTAGCGCCACGCCAATTCTTGGCGAGAAACAAACGGCGCATCAACGGTGCCCCTTTGTTAATCATTGCATCCACCAAATAGCCAAAGGCTTTCTCAGCTCCTTTTCTTTTCTTTTCTTTTCTTTTTTTGAACATAATTTCCCACCTCCTTTTCGTTTCATCATCATTATCCCACTGCATGATTGATTCATTCATTCAAATAAAGACTCTGGTTAACGCAGAGTTTGAACACAATAGGACCGGTGGGGCCACGCCCCCTATGATAAATTATAATTTAAATTTTTAGAGTTTTTTTAAAAATTTAATTTCACCTCAATAAATTTTTTCAAAATTTAGATTAAGTTTCAAAAAATTTCAAACGCCCTTAATTAATTTTTTTCCATAAATTTTAAAAGTTCTCAATAAATCTTTTAAAATTTTAAAAAAATTAATTAAATCTTTTTTAAAAAAATTATAAATTAAACCCTTTAAGTTTTTAATTTAAACTTATATTTAAAAAAAATTAAGTTAACATCTTCAAACTCTAATACCAAATTTTGCAACTGGGTTACCATAGTCAACTTCACTATATTTCCTACACAACTTTTATAATGACAACTGACAAGGACAATGGAGAAGATAATGGTGAAGCCTCATCCATCAATCACAGTTTTACTTTTCATCTCATCTATTACGCCCGATTGATTTTTTGTCGGGTTCATCTGTTTTAAATTAATTTAAGTTGTAAACCTTTAAGTTATTTTTGTTTAAATAATTTTACATTGGAAAATTTTATAGTCTAAGTCGAACACCGTTGAACACCACTAACGATAAACACCGTTAAATATCATTAAATTTTTTAAAAAGATTAGAAATTCTAAGGATTAAAATTATAATTAAAATTATTCTTAAAAAATAGAAATTAAATTTAATAAAAAAATATATTTTTTTATAATATTAAAAATTAATAGGTTAGAATCAAATATACCTAAATTTTTTATTACCATAAACCCTAACCCTAATAAACCCACCGATGAACACTGGTAACGACACCGATGGAGGTGGCAGCGGGGGAGGCGGCGCCGGAAGCGGGAATGTAAAGGGTTGGGTTTTTTAGGGTTAGAGTTTATGATAAGAAATTTGGGTATATTTAATTCTAACGTATTAATTTATAATATTATAATGAAATAAAAAATATCAAATCTAATTTCTATTTTTTAAATAATTTTAATTATAATTTTAGTCCATAAAATTTCTATTTTTTTAAATTTAATGGTGTTCAGCGATATTAAGCGTTAGTGGTGTTCGTCGCACGTGTAAACTGATCCGTTCACATTTCAGTTATTTTAAATTTGGATCATTCTTATTTAATTTTTTATTTTCAAAGTTAATCATTACATGTTTAGATATTTTCGAGTTTTTCATTTCAAATTATTTGTTGGGTACATTACAACGTAGGTCACTCATTATGGGTAAGATTATATTTGGGTCACAAAATTATTAAAAGTTACATTTTGGTCGCTCAATTATGAGTAAGGTTACATTCAGGTCACCCAATTATTAAAGGTTACATTTGGACCACTCAATTATGGATAGAGTTACATTTGAGTCACCCTTCATATTAAAAAAAAATACATCATTTTTTCTTCCAAATCATTTGTATACCCTTGTTAACACTAGAGTACTTCATTTGAAATCATTAATTAATTTAATACATAAATTGATATATATATTTTAAATATGAAGGGTGACCAAATGTAATATTACCCATAATTGAGTGACCCAAATGTAATTTTTAATAATTGGGTGACCTCTATTATAGTTTACCCTTATTTATTTAAGTTGTTTTTTTATCCATGTTTAGAGTTTGATCATTATGAATTTAATTTGTTTCGAGTTTATGTTGTTTAGGCACGTGCCAATTAAGACCGAAATGGCATATATATAGTTTGTAACAATATATACACTGGGGACACGTGTGCGTGAAAAAGTCGATTTTACATTTCCTTTAATAAAAAAATATCTTGCAAAAAGTAAATGCTACAGCTTCATGATATTATTATTATAAGGGTAAATTACACCATCACCCAAGCATTAACATTTTTTTTATTTTGGTTACTAAATTATTTTTTGACAAAATTATCAGTAATATTATGTTTTAATTCTGTTATGGTCACCGGCCATTAGTTTTCCGTTAAAACATAACGAGAAATGTGACATGGCTTGGTATAATAACAGCTTTAATTTTCAAAACTTAAATATTCTATCAATTTAGTCTTAATTTAAAATAATTTAATAATTTTAAGCCTCAATATTTAATCATTGTAACAATTTGGTCCTCTAACCCAAACTATAATCTTGCTGCCACTATCTCCTTTTGTTGCCATTTGATGTTCATAAATCAACTCCATTATTTTAAAGAAAAACAATACTGAATGCATCCTCAAATTCTCAAACTCCTTTCGCCACTATCATTCATTTAATCTCGTAAAGCACCTATGTATTTTGATTTGATTCTATTTTTCTTTTTTCAATTGCTGTAATGTTTTTTATTTTATTTTCCAGGGTAAGACCTCATGTTCTTTACTTTTGTTATATTCTTTTTCAAGGCTTTGATTTGTTTTTCTAGATATAAGGTCCTTTTCTGTTGATTTGGAGATGGGTAACTATGGATGTTTTCATCTAGTGATTGTAGATTTAAGGGATTTGAATTATATATACATACATATATATATATAGTCTTCGGATATTGTGAATTTGGATGCATAAGAGAAGTTTGAGATGAGAATTTGACTTGTGAATTCGAATTAATTCGTGATATCGTGGATGCTTACCCCATACATTGCTATGGACATTTGCATCTGTGGTTGTGGTAGATGTTGCAAACAGTCGTTTACCGGTCATAGTAACCCCAAACAACTCTACGTTTGGCTCCTAACGGGTGTTTACCCACTTATTTTAGCGCCTAAACGGACATTTTGGGACAGCCGAATTTTTGAGCTTTGGGGACTGCAATCCCAAAGAGAGCAACTATCCCGTGCATTTTTTTACACCCAATAGGCGATTTCAGGAGTATCTTTGACTACAATTACAAAATTATGAAAGTAATCTTTTGAATCTGATTTAATTGGGTCTTAGTTTTTCATCATAATTTATCATGCATCAAACAAATAAAACTTGAATTTAAAAAGAAAAAAAAACATCAGAAATGCTAAATGAGATGAAAATCTGAAATATTCAAAGACTCAGAAAAGAAAACAAGATACATATCAAAACTTAAAACTCAAAATCAGAAGGGAAAAATAAAAAACTAGGCTTTTGTTTTTTTTCTTTTCCTTTGACTTCATCAAGCCCCGTGTTCTAAACTGACAACGCTTTGAAAAAAATCCAAATATTGTTTCACTCTGTAACTAATGATAATGGCAGAAAAAAATCAAATTAAATTAAAAAATCCTCCAAAGTGATCTTATATGTCATATAATTTGTATTTCTCCTTTTTCCACTTTGCTTTTGTTATTGCCTTTTTATTATTGGAATATTGATGTAGAAATGCACAAACCCAACTGGAATTCATCGTGGGAATTTGGATGTTGAAGCATAGAGGACGAAAGAGAAAAGCTGGAAAATTTGGGTTTTGGTCCAAAAATTTAAAATGAGGGTTAAATTTGATGAAATATTTTAAATTAGGACCTAATTGATAGAATATATAAATTTTAGGGACTAAAACAATTATTATGCCATGCCGCATCACAATATCTGTTATATTTTAACGGAAAATTAATGGCCGGTGACTAAAACAGAATTTAAATTTACTGTTAGTGATGATTTTGTCCAAAAAAAATAGTTCGATGACCAAAATAAGAAAATATTAATAGTTGGGTGACTAATGGTGTACTTTACCCTTATTTTAAAGAACCTTTAAGTTGGTTTAACGGGAAGAGGAACTAAATCTCTTAAGCAATGTTAGATGTTCGAATCTTAACGTTGTAAACAAAGAAAATTAGATTAGAAAAATTGTCCCTATCTAAAAAACCGATCCAAGTTGATCGACCAATAAATTTGATATCAATGGATCTTTACTTGGTAAAAATATACATAAAAATAATAATAAAATGAATGATTTTTATTGGTTGGTCTCATAGATAACGTAGTGGGAAGTACTCATAATATAATTTATGTTGAAAGTGGGTTTTGACTAACCAATGAAATCCACATTTACAGTTTTGGCCTTAAATGCTAAATAGAAACGCTAATTATGTGTCCTGCATTTACTCGTGTTTTAAGCCATCAAGATTCATCTTCAAGGCCTCAAGGGAAGAAACCAGGAAAACGTGGAGAAGAATACCTAGACGAAGTAAACAATGATCACACTTTCTTTATTATATGCTTCCATCAAACACACCATTGACTCCAATAATTTCCCCATCTGTCCCCAATAATATGCAATATTTCAAGGATGCCATTAAATTTTAATAGTGAAGGTAAAAATTTATTGGCATATTGATCCTTTTGCCCCCGACTTTATCAGTTTAGCCTTAAACTTTTGTTGTGTTCATTTTAATTCTCAATTTTTAATTTACCCAAATATGACCGAATAATAATGACATCTTTAAGTTGACATCAACTATTTTATTATTTTCTACTACGTCGTCAAAAAAATTTAAAAAAGATAATTTACCTTTATTGAAATGTTGGTATCAAGTTTTCTTTTTATAACTTTTTGTATTTTTTTATAACAAGATAAATATAATTGAGGTCATTCTTTTGGTAAGGTAAATTAACGTTAATGTTTTGTCACATATGATCATTTTTTTGAATATTCTAATGTGATTACATAGTGATATCTGTTTTTTACTTTTAGTATTTTAAAAACACTCAATCGTGCAGACTATGCTGCTTGAGTTCAAATCAATTAGAATGAACATCGTCATTCTTTACCAATGTGTTTGAGACCACTCAATGCGTTCACATATGGGTCAATTTGAAAATAAAATAGTTCAAAGGGTAAAAAAGAACACAACAAAAATTTTAAAACTAAAATTACTAAAGTAATAAAGTTAAAAGAAGAAAAAAAGAGTCATTTTGTCAATTTAATTTTCCAAATACATTTTCTAATCTATCCTTAATTTCAAAAATCCTAACTAATTGTATTCAACTGAGAAAGTATTACGCATCTAAATCCGTTGAAATCTAAAACCTCTAAGAAATTACAATATCATCAGAGCTAATTACACCTCTATAATAAAAATCAAATTTTAATCAATTTTGTCGTTGAAACAAAAATTTGACTGAAGAAATTCGATATTTTACCATTGTTCCTTCTATAATACATAATTTTAGATTTAAACATAAAAATGCTAATTTCAAGGTTTGTTTTCTTCTGAATGTGAAATTCAAGCTTCATTCATATCACTATTCGACGAGAGTAGTATATATATACAGATACTTTTGTCTTATTAATTAGCAGTTCAAGTAAACACTTGGAAACGGTGAATTCTCGTGACGCTTCACTCCAAAGTCCAAACTTGAGGATCGAAAAATAATTCTATAAACTTTAGGGCCATGCATTTCTATGTCCCACAACTCACTCATACACCCACTTTTATGTTTTTCATTTCCTTTTGTCATTCTCCTTCTTTCTTTGCTGTGGCAAAGTGTAATCATATTTTGATTTTGGACTTCTTTTTTTAAATTACTTCTCCATTAAAGCTGTTTCTTTGTTTCTTTGATGTTTCTTATTAGTTGCAATACCATTTTCTTCTGCAGTATGTTAATTTAATGGCTGAAAATGAATAGGACACTACGTCTACCATGAGTTTTCATAAACATGATCCAAGTACATATAAAAACAGAAAACCTCAGAGATTTTATCATTTCATGTGAACTTAGAACAATGCTAGACTGCTGCTAGTTGCAGAGTTGCAGCAAACTTCTCTTTCATCTTAAAAATTCAACCTTTTTTTTCATCGAAGGGAAATGGAAACTAGCTCAGTTTCTAAGCTGTTAGTTTTGTTCTTCACAGTCTTGTTTGTGAGTTCTAAGCTGATCCACTGCGCCATTACCTATGACAAGAAATCTATTCTCATCAATGGACAAAGGAGAATCCTCATCTCCGGCTCCATTCATTATCCCAGAAGCACCCCTGATGTGATTGTCTTTTACTCCTTTTCTTTATATTTTCCTCTTAAGAACACAAAGAAAGTAAAGACTGATTCTGGGTTTTCTTTCAATTTTGGATGCAGATGTGGGAGAGTCTTGTACAGAAGGCTAAAGATGGAGGCTTGGATGTCATAGACACCTATGTCTTTTGGAATGGTCATGAACCTTCTCCAGGCAATGTACTATCTTAGATCTCAACTGGGTCATTTTTGAAAATGTGTTTTTTTTTTTCTCGTTTTACTTCATTAACTTTTTAGTATTTTTCACTTCCATTTTTTTGATGATGTAGTATAATTTCGAGGGGAGATATGACCTTGTTCGGTTCATTAAGACAGTGCAGAAAATGGGATTATACGCTAATCTTCGCATTGGACCCTATGTTTGTGCAGAGTGGAACTTTGGGTACTTATTATTTTTATCCTTATTTGCCTTTTTGGGTTGGAATTTGGAAAGACAGTTTTAACCTTCTTAGCTTGTTTAGAGTGCATTGATGATTATTAAAAGATAAGTTTTTTTTTATTAGATTAACTTAGAAAATGCTGGATTTGAGTGGTTTTCATTCTGTTTTCTGATACAGAGGATTTCCAGTTTGGCTAAAGTATGTTCCTGGTATCAGCTTCAGAACAGATAATGAGCCCTTCAAGGTGTTCGCTTTTTTCAGTCTACACTGTCTGTTTCAACTTGAAGAAATGGAAAGGAAGAAGTTGAGTCATAAAGTTAATAGGCTGTTGTGTAAATTCTAATTTCTTTTGTTTTGTTTTTTTTTCCTGCAGAGGGCAATGCAAGGATTTACCCAGAAAATTGTGCAAATGATGAAGAATGAAAAGCTTTTTGCATCACAAGGTGGCCCCATCATCCTTTCTCAGGTATGAGATTGGAACTTATTTTAGGAATTTTGATTTGTTCAAAAGGATGGCTAAGAGCCTAAGATGCCAATAACAATGGATGCATTGGTCTGAACTGACTTACCATGTTGACAAATAATTCTTTTGAGTTTTTCATTTTTTTTACTTTCAGATTGAGAATGAATACGGTCCTGAGAGTAAGGCACTTGGAACAGCTGGTCATGCATACATTAATTGGGCTGCAAAAATGGCGGTCGGACTAGATACCGGCGTCCCATGGGTAATGTGCAAGGAAGATGATGCCCCAGACCCTGTGGTAAGCTGTCTCATGCCCTCTCCTTCCCGGATTTTCGTCGTTTGACTGACTTCTTATTAAATTTCATGTGGACTAGGAAGACCCTGACTTGGTTTCCCTTCACATCTTGAATACAGATAAACACATGTAATGGCTTTTACTGTGATGCATTCTCTCCTAACAAACCTTACAAACCTACATTGTGGACCGAGGCTTGGAGTGGCTGGTGAGTACTTAATTTGTCACTGCTTAAAGATGTAATGTAATGTAATGCTTGTTTATTGATCTGATATTTCTGCGCTCAACAACGAGAAGGTTTACAGAATTTGGTGGTGCAATTCACCGCCGCCCGGTTCAAGACTTGGCATTTGCAGTTGCTCGTTTCATACAAAAGGGTGGTGCATATATTAACTATTATATGGTTAGTTAACATATTCATTTCAGTCTCTAATTGAAAAATACTCGCGGGGTCAGCAACAGGTTTAAGATTACAGCTTACACTCTATTTCCTTTCAATAGTACCATGGAGGAACCAACTTTGGACGGACCGCTGGTGGACCATTTATTACAACCAGTTATGACTATGATGCTCCAATTGATGAATATGGTGAGAAACTGAGTTCATTTCCATGCTATGTTCTCAAAGATCCTTTGTACATATAGCAACAAACTTTGAACTCTGAGTTTTCACTTACAAGTTTGCCTTGTTTAGGATTAATCCGGCAGCCTAAATATGGTCATCTAAAGGAGCTTCATCGAGCTATTAAGCTATGTGAACATGCTTTAGTTTCCTCAGACCCTACTGTTACTTCATTGGGAACCTATCACCAAGTATGCATTCTCTTTTAGTCACTATATTTGCTGGTCATTTGTAATATGATAATTTGGTATTAAATATCACTTTACACTCATGATGTTCATAATGTTTTATCTTTCAGGCCCATGTATTTTCTTCAAATGGAAGCTGTGCAGCTTTTCTATCTAATTACCATACGAAATCTGCTGCTAGGGTGATTTTTAATGATAGGCACTACAATTTGCCCCCTTGGTCTATTAGCATCCTCCCTGATTGCAGAAACGTGGTGTTTAATACTGCAAAAGTAAGTGAATCCTAAGGTCCTATCTTAATGTACATAAGGCTATTTCACTATAGCTGATGATTTTCCTATGAAAGTACTAATACATTCTACGTGCATCAAGGTTCGAGTTAAAACTTCACATACACAATTGTTGCCAACCAGTTCAATGATGTTCTCCTGGGGAACTTATGATGAAGACATTTCTTCTCTGGGGTTAAGGTCGAGACTCACAGCTCAAGGACTCCTGGAGCAGATGAATGTCACCAGAGATACTAGTGACTACCTTTGGTACACAACGAGGTGTGAAACTGCATTTTATACACTACTTATTTTTTCCCCGTAATTGTTGAGATAGCAACTTGAAACTCATCTAGATACCCCATATACACTTCCATTCCAGTGTTGACATTAGTCCATCGGAATCATTTCTGCGAGGAGGACAAAAGCCAACTCTCAATGTGGATTCAGCTGGCCATGCCCTTCATGTCTACATCAATGGACAGTTTTCTGGTATACTGTTGATTTTAGTATGCCTAACATGTTGATACCACAGAATTTCGATATATGTGTTCCAAGTCTTGTGATAAAATCACAGGGTCAGCGTTTGGGACTAGGAAAGACCGAGGGTTCACATTTACAGGGCCGGTGAACCTACATGCTGGAGCAAATCATATTGCACTTGCCAGCATATCTGTTGGATTACCGGTTAGTTTCTATTTACCATGTTTAACTGGATGTAAATGTTAGGTAGCAACTATGAGATTTCAGGTTGTGCCATTACTTTACCACATGGATACTTTTCAATGGGAAAGTTTTAAACTACTGATATAAATTTATGGTGGCATTGAAGAATGTCGGACGGCATTATGAGACATGGAAAACGGGAATCGTAGGTGTTTTCTTGAATGGCCTTGACCAAGGAAAGAAAGATTTGGCATGGCAGAAATGGTCGTACCAGGTTTGATAACCTTTAATATGCAAAATCTACAATTTTACATGTTCTGATGAGGCTTTATAAAGGCAGAAGTTAGGCTCACAAAAGTACTTGCAAACAGGTTGGCTTGAAAGGGGAAGCGATGAATTTGGTCTCTCCGGATGGAGTTTCGTCTGTTGAATGGATGCAAGGTTCACTAGCTGCACAGAGTCAGCAGTCTATGACATGGTACAAGGTAGAAATTAAAGCTGAAGGGGATTTTCGTTTTATCTTTTGCTTTGGGGGTTGGTGAAGTTAACTATTGGCTTGGATATTGCAGGCCTATTTTGATGCCCCAGAAGGTAATGAACCATTGGCTTTGGATATGCGGAGCATGGGAAAGGGTCAAGTATGGATCAACGGGCAGAGCTTAGGAAGATATTGGATGGCGTATGCAAACGGTGACTGTGGAACTTGTAGATACTTGGGGACATTCCGACCGACAAAGTGCCAACGTGGTTGTGGCCATCCAACACAAAGATGGTATCACGTTCCAAGATCATGGCTAAAACCAAAGCAAAATTTGGTAGTACTATTTGAAGAACTCGGCGGAGATGCAAAAAGGATTTCTCTTGTGAAGAGATCTGTTTCATACAAGTGGCATAGACACCATCGCAAGTCGGGAGGAAATTAAAGGAAGTAAAAAAGATTAATTGCAGTTTCATAGTCTGAATGAGATATCCTTGTTGTTTAATTGTAGCAGAAACATAAGGGTTTTAGAAATAGGCAGTGATGATGAGGTTTGGCATGGGTGATGAGAGTGTAGGCGGTTTGAGAATCCCTTTTTTGTGTGTGTGTTTGTTTTAAAGCAAGAAGAGACAAGAAATGAATCATTCTTGCTGGTGATGTTCATTTCAAAGCCATTGCGGGAATTCCTTGTAATAGAATGTCGTGTTCTCATATATAAAAGTAAAACAAGGGAAGAAGCCTAATGCTGCACAATACACACCTTGCATGGAAATATGTCTCCAAAGTCTAAAATTCTACTCGATAATTCTTATCCGAATTCACAATTTCAATTCCATTCATTTAAATGCAAGCCAAGCCTAACCCAGTTCGACTAAGGGCCTGTTTTTGGTTGCTTTTTGGCAACCTAAAAGCACTTAAAAAGGTGCTTTTAGTTAAAATATATTGTTTTTTTTTTGCTTTTAAAACTAACTTTTTCACCCAAACTAAAAAGCTAGATTTTATAACTTCTTGGGTAGAAAAGTTAGTTTGAAAATAAAATTACTTTTTTACCCTTGTTATTTAATTATAATTTATTGTTAAAAATAATGTTTATGCATATAAAATTGTAAAATAATATATATTTTATAATATTTATATTGATAATAAAATTGTTTTATTTGTAATTTATTTTATATTTATTATTAATTTGTAAGTGGTATGTCCGTATATAATCTACAATATACTTTATATTTTCAAATTAAATTTTTTTAAAAAATAAATTTTTTATTATAATTAAAATTGATTTATTTCATATATCATAAAATTAACTAATTTGAACATCACTCAAGTTTTTTTTTTTTACTTTTCAATATTATGTCTAAAATAAACATTTTATCTCCTCAAAATCACTTTTTAACATAATGACAAACACTAACCAAATTTTCAAAACTAATTTTCAACAACTAGTTTGAAAATCACTTTTTTCACCACATTTTTTTAAAATCAACCACAAACTAAGCCTAACCTTGTGTTTCGAGGTAGTTGGATTTTTTTAGCTTTTGGCCAACAAGCAACGGGCGTTAACTCCAAAAGAAGCCTAAGAAGATTCAATAAACTTGAAAGAAATAAAAATTTAAAATACCCAACCCGAATAATCTAGAATCAAAATTAACTAAATAATCAAATGATCTATATTTAAAATAATTTAAACTCAAAATTTAATTAAAATTTTGTGACAACTAGCATATAAGTAATTCAGTTATTAAAATTGAAATATGATATGATATAATAACAATTTTAGTTCTAAAAGATATATATTTTACTAGTTCAGTCCAAGTTTAAAAATAATTCGATAAATTTAACTATTCATATTTAAAAAAATTAACATTACACCCTCCTGATACACCATTCGACCAATTGTCGCAGTATGTGTCATTGTCCACCAACTCGATAATCGATGTGTGATAGCTCGATAGATATAATAATTTCACTACTAAACAGTTAACCGACTAATGGAACAAACTCATAATAATTTTACGTCACATGTAAGTAAATACAATCATTTCACTAACTGAATTATTTTAAATTATAATCAAATTAATAAAACTTATATATATAATTATTTGTTTAAATTTAACAATACAATAATATGTTTATCACAAAATTTAATCGATTAAAAAAACGAAATATCCATCATAAGTTTTAATTAAATGAGTAAAATTATTATTTTTAAAGAACGCGACTTATTTATGATTAAATTCATAATTAAGTGATATATGATATAACTTACTCAAAATTCTATTACACGTGACGTGACACAAATACATATATCTGGATAAGCCAAGGAGTTCTTTGATTACTCCATTTGTTTATTGATATTTTCAGTTGGGCAAAACATCAAGCAGTTTCTGGTCTTTCATCAATGGCTTTCCTACATCTCGCGCCTTCCCCTTCTTCTTCTTCCTCCTCTTCCCTCACTCACCAACCTTCGATAAACCCCAACGCTGTAAATCCCTCTCTTTTGAACTCCTTTTACAAGCCATTTCCACTCCCTCAATCGCGCCGATTCCAAAGGCTCAGCTCTTTTCGGTGCTTGGCATCCTCTTTCCCGGAGAAACACCGTGCCGATCCTGCTAAATCAGACGACGTCGTTGAGCTCCCGCTTTTCCCTCTCCCCTTAGTTCTCTTCCCCGGATCCGTTCTCCCTCTCCAAATCTTCGAGTTCCGTTACCGCATTATGATGCACACGCTCCTCCACACCGATCTCCGCTTCGGCGTAATCTATTCCGACCCCGAATCCGGCACCTCCAGCGTCGGTTGCGTCGGCGAGATCGTCAGACACGAACGTCTCGTAGACGACCGCTTCTTCCTCATATGTAAAGGCCAGGAACGGTTCCGTGTCACCAGCATCGTCCGTACGAAACCGTACCTCGTCGCGGAAGTGAACTGGCTCGAAGACAGACCCTCCGGCGACGAAGATTTGGAAGGATTAGCGAATGAAGTGGAGAGCTGTATGAAAGACGTGATTCGATTATCAAACCGGCTTAATGGGAAACCGGAAAAGGAAGCGCATGATTTGAGGAGGAGCCTTTTCCCGACGCCGTTTTCGTTTTTCGTAGGGAGTACGTTCGAAGGGGCGCCGAGAGAGCAACAGGCTTTGCTGGAGTTAGAAGATACGGCGGCCAGGTTAAGAAGAGAGAAGGAAACTTTGAGGAACACTCTTAACTATTTGTCCGCTGCATCGGCAGTGAAAGACGTGTTTCCCTCTTCATGAGTCATGACAACGGACTTAAGTAATTTTAGGCAAATTTTGTTGAAAATTTGGTGAATATATAGATGTTTTGATGGGTAATTTCAGTTGTTAGGCATGAATCTGTAAAACATTGATACAACTCTGCTTGCTATTTTACTAATAGTCTTTAGAATATTGAATGAATCATTGATGTTAAGATGCTTAATTTGCACATAAGCTAGCCTTTTTTTGGAGATGTTTTATTCTTAATGTTACTGCAAATTGATTGGATTCTTAAGCTTGGAGTGGATTGATGTTTGATGTAATTTGGTTTCCTTGAAGCGGGTGCTAACTAGTTTTTCCAGTAGAATTTTGGCATTATGTTTTTTCCTATCTAATCACTTTACTACCAGTCTTTAGAACATTGAATGAATTATTGATGTTGCACATACCCTAGTCTTTTGGATATGTTTTATTCTTGTTGTTACTGCAAATTCGATTGTATTATTAAGCTTGAATTGATGCTTGACGTGCTTTAGTTTTCTTCAATTGGGTACTAGCTAGTTTTCCGAGTAGAAATTAATCATTTTCTCTAATTTCAGCAATTCAAGTTAAATTTTTTTCCAATATTTCCTTAAAGTTATCTGTTATTATTGAGGGGAAATGGAAACTAGCTCAGTTTCCGAGCTGATGGTTTTGTTCTTCTCAGACTTGTTAGCGTTCTAAGCTGATCCATTGCAGCATCACCCATTGTTAGAAAGCTGTTTTCATTAATGGACAAAGGAGATTTCAGGGTTCTTCATCTTCGGTTCCAAGTATTACCCTAGAAGAATTCTTGAGGTGATTGTCTTTGACTCTTGCCTTTTTATTTTTGGTTGTTTTTGAATCTAGATGTGAATGGATCTTATAAAGAAGGCATTATTCTTATTATCAGCTAGATCCTATAAAGAAGGCATTATTCTTATTATCAGCTAGATCCTATAAAGAAGGCTTCTTAGACTATTGCTTTCAGCCTGTTTCCTATAGCAGTAATTTATAGGGTGGTTTAATGTAATGCTGTCAAGCACAAGTCATTATGATTGGCATAGTCATTTTTAGATGAAGCATCTATTTTGTTTTATAAGATTTGTTCAATCTTTTTACAGATCACATTCTTATGGCTCCTCTTTTTGGGCAATTAAGCACACAGTACAAGTATGACAATATCAATTCATCGTTGATATCTTCTTACATTTTTGGGCTTAATCTCCATGTGTCTTTTACTGGCAGTGAATGACAATGACTTCCACTGCATTATAGTGTCATATCTTGTGCACAATTGCTTTAAAGAAACCGCAGAATCTTTTTTGCTTGCAGTGGGACGAAGCAGCCATCTGATTATCTTGAGGATATGGAGAAAAGGAAAAGTATGTGATGTTTTTTCCCTCTTTATAATTTTATACATGATGCAAAGTTTTTCTCTTGATAATTTTATACTTAGATATAGATAACCTACTTTAATGGTGAACACTTGTTCAACTAAGGTATGTTGAATTGTCAAACATGCGGTATTCTCTAATATTTCAAGCTGAAGTATGACTGTTGGATGGTTTAATTAGCTTACTCAATTCCTGCAAAAAGCGAGAACTTGCTTCTGCATACTCTACTGCAAAGTTATATCAGCTACTATAAAAAATTTAAATATTGACATGGAACCAGAAAAGAAGCAAGAATATCTGTTGCCAGGCAAGTTGGTTCTTAGCTGTGATCTTACTAGCGTGAATTATGTCTTCTATGTAGTAGTTTGTTCTCAGCCTCTCGCCTCTCTTTTATGGTCTCAAATGATGACAGATTTATCGGAATTTTCTGCAGGAATATTTCAATTTGCTTTAGAAGGTAAAGATCTTAAGGCAATTGAGTTGACTGAACAGCTGGCAGCTAACTAAACTAGAGAAAAACAAGGATTTGCATTTTTGATCTTCTAACCCTTCATCTTGTGGAGCTCATATGCTCTATAGGAAATGGCGAGCACGAGAATAGAATTACTCCCAAATACGACTAACGGTTATTCTATATCTTTGTTTTGAAAATATTTCACTTTTGTTGCAGCACAGAAGCTCTGGAATTTGCACAGATGAAATTGAACCTTTTTGGGAAGGAGCAAAAGTATGTTGAAAAGCTTGAAGTATGTTTCTAACTAAGCAAATCTTTATGCATCTAATCTTTACGTGTTGGATTTAACGGTGTGTATATGGCTTAAAATCTGTAGTTTCTTCCTGCATTATATGACCACAGCTGTTAAGACTATTGGGATTTAACGGTTGTGTTCTTCAAGTGCTAAACCGCATACGAGTTGAGGAGCAAAAACTATTTCATGATTCCCGGCCGTACTAATCCAAGGCTGATAAGCCGCATTCCGCTCTACAAATCTTCCCCACTGAGAATTTTCATGGAACGGACAGTCATTCGAATAACAGATCCCCCAGATACAACGCTGTTTTCCCCTTTTGATTTGATTCATGCGTTTGACCAAGATCCCCTGTTCATCAAACCATGCAAAACACTATGATGGAAACACAAGTTTTCTAAGTGAACATTCCCTGGAATTTGTCTCTGTTGAAGTGACATAAATAATCAGACAAATAGTCAAATACCTATGTCCTAAAGTATAAGGAACATCAGGGCCAGCTCTTGGTGGAGTCACAAACCAGAATTGTCTAGTCGAATTCCCTATTCCACATATACTGCAATTGAATGAAAAATAGAACCCAGAGTATTCTCTCAAATTTGCATGCTTTTGCCATTTGTGAAACTAAATCAACTATAAATCAAATCAGAGGGAACAAATACTCAAATACGTCCAACTTGTGGATGGTGCAGTGATGAATGTAACATGTCACAAAAATCCCTCACCATGATTCGTATGATTGCTATTTTCAGACCAGTAAATAGTTGTGTTGGAGCCAGGTTCATTTGTTATGGATTGAATCGAGAAGAAAGAAAGGATTTTAGAAACAGAGAGAATAGGTAGGAGAAAAGAGTTGTATTTTCATTCATTCGATAAAAATTCAGTGTTTACAACGTTCTCTTATTTAGCTGGATTACACAGTACAATGACTAATTATTTTTGGACACCTGTGCAGGTCAGGACAGCTGGTCATAATCGTCTTGCCTCATCAGCTATTTCTGCTCCAATTCCTCACGTGTTCATGGGTCACAGCCATTTGGTCTGCTTGCTGATCGAAAGGGCCCAACTGTTGTTTTAATCGCGACGCTGTCGTTTTGTCCTTGAGTTGTTTTAATCACAACGCTGTCGTTTTGCTCCCGTGTTTTCAAACATGTTTTGCCGCTCGATCTCTTCTCAATTACAGCTTCACTTTTCTCTCTTTTCATCTCTGATTCTCCCCCAATTGCCATAACAATACCCTCTCCTCCACTCGATCCTTGACCCAAGGATCGAAATTCAAAAACTGAGATTTGAGAGTACCGAAATCCTCCCAAGTAGCATTCTCTGGCCCTAGGTTAGACCATTGGATTAGGAGCTGTGTAAATGCCCTATTGTTTCGCTTAACCATCCGCTTGTCGAGTACTGTTGCCGGATAAACTCGCAATTGGCCATCATCGGTTACATCAGGAGGAGAAATTGAAGGTACCTGTTTATCGCCCAATTTCTTCTTGAGTAAACTAACATGAAACACGGGGTGAATTTTCGCAGAAGGGGGTAATTCGAGTTGGTAAACCACTGATCCGATTCGTCTCTGTATCTTGTAGGGGCCATAGAAGCGTGCGGTGAGCTTAACATTTTTTCGGAGGGCAATGGATGTCTGTCTGTAAGGTTGAATCTTCAGGTAAACTTCATCACCTACATTAAGTTCTCTTTCGGTGCGATGTATGTCTGCGTGCTGTTTCATTTTATTCTGTGCTTTTAGTAGTTGGTCGCGGAGTAAGCTATTGAGCTGTGTTCTATGTTGCATGATTTGCTGAACTGAGTGTACTGTAGTAGTAGTGTCCCAATCCAACATAGGAGGCTTGTATCCATACAAGGCTTTAAAAGGTGTAAGACCCAGAGCAGTGTGATGGTTGGTATTGTACCACCATTCAGCTTGAGGCTGTCATCTAACCCATTCCACTGGCCTTAAGAAACACATGCTGCGAAGGTATTGTTCAAGGCATTGGTTTAGTCTCTCTATTTGCCCATCTGTCTCAGGGTGATAGGCAGTACTGAACAAGGTTGAGGTTCCCAACTGTTTCATTAATTCTTTTCAAAAAAGACTTGTAAAAGTCTTATCTCTGTCAGAAATGGTTATCTTAGGGGGCCATGGAGTTTGTAGGCCTGGTCTAGATATGCTTTAGCTACCTCTAAAGCAGTGTAGGGATGAGATAGAGCCAAGAAATGAGCATACTTAGTGTACTTATCGATAATTACCAGTATGCAATTAGCCTTCAGTGATCTTGGGAGCCCTTCAATGAAATTCATAGTGATGATTTCCCAAGCCTGATTAGGTATAGGTAGTGGTTGGAGGAGACCTGGCTTTGCAATATGTTCAACCTTGGTTCTTTGACAGACTTCACACTCCCTTACTATTGCTTGCACTGTTGATTTTAACCCTGGCCAATAGAAGTACAGATGCACCCTTTTCTGAGTTGCATGAATCCCTAAATGCCCCCCTTGAGCAGAGTCATGTAGTGATTGTACAATAGAGTGCCTTAATTCCCCAGAACTGCCCACATACACTTTTTTCTTAAATCGTAAGATACCTTTTGTGAAAGTCTAATCTAAATTGTTGTTAGGGGTTGTAACTGAAGCTGTAATTTGTTATGTTGCCATAGGAACTCCTTCATAACTCTTTTCTATTTCTTGAATCCAAGTAGGAGTGATTTGTACCATTGCCATGTTAAGTGCAGCAGGCTCCTCTTCATGTCTCCTAGATAGGTCATCAACTACAACATTTGATTTACCCGTTCTGTATTGAATAACATAGTCTAGGCCTAGTAGTTTAGACAAGCCTTTCTTCTGGATGGTTGTAGTTATCTTCTGCTCCAACAAATGTTTGAGGGGCTCATGGTCAGTCTTGATTACAAAGGTATTGTTTTCAAGGTAGTGTCTCCATTTAGAAACAACCATTAAGATGGCTAAGTATTCTTTCTTATAGATGGAGAGATCCACATGTCTTGGGCCCAATGCTTTACTTAAATAGGAAATAGGTTTGCCATCTTGGGATAATACTGCCCCAATGCCTTTTGAACTTGCATCAGTCTCCAAGCAAAATGGTTTACTGAAGTTGAGAAGGGCTAGAATAGGAGCTTGACACATAGCTAGTTTCAACTATTGGAATGCTTTCTTGGCAAGGTCAGACCAATGGAAACTGTTTTTCTTTAGCATCTAAGTCAGTGGCATGAAAATCTCCCCATAGCCCTTGATAAACTTCCTATGATATCCAGTGAGCCCCAAAAAGACTCTCAAGGACTTCAAATTCTTTGGTAGTGGCGAGTCATGCATAGCGGCAATCTTTGAGGGATCTGTTGAAACTCCTCTAGAAATTATGTACCCCAAGTAGTCAACCCTGATTTGTCCAAAAAAACACTTACTTCTTTTGGCCACAAGCTGATGCTCTTTTAGAACTTGTAGGACCTTTCTGAGATGTTCCTTATGAAGTAATAGATTAGGACTATACACCAAAATGTCATCAAAGAAGACTAGCACAAACTGTCTTAGATAAGGTTTAAAAGCATCATTCATAAGAGATTGAAATGTAGCAGGGGCATTGGTAAGGCCAAAGGGCATAACCTTGAATTCAAAGTGTCCTTGGTGTGTTCTGAATGTTGTCTTTGGAATGTCTTCTTGTTTAACTCTAATTTACCAATAACCAGACCTGAGATCAATCTTGGAAAAAAAAAATAGCCCCTTCTAATTCATCTAACAGATCATCAACAACTGGAATTGGAAATTTATTCTTGATTGTCAAGGAGTTTAAGTGTCTGTAGTCTACACAGAGTCCTCATGTACCATATTTCTTTCTAACCAGCAGGCAAGGTGATGCAAATGGACTGTTGCTATTTTGAATGATAGAACTAGCCAGTATGTCTTTAATCTGTCGCTCAACTTCAGTTTTCTGAGCATGAGGGAACCTATAGGGTCTTAAGTTGACTAGGGTAGCATCCTTTTTGAGAATAATAGCATGATCATGGGTTCTGGGAGGGGGCATTCCTTTTGGTTCTTTAAAGACTTCCTTGTACTCATTTAGTAGGGGTTGCAAAACTTCAGGGATAGTGCTACCAACAGCTTCAGCACTCAGTAAATATATTTCTCCAACCATGTCTGAGTCTTTGTCAGCAAGCTTTTGGAGTCTCTTGTCTGAAATGAACTTAACTTCTGGTGTTTTGTTTCCTCCATGCAATACTATGTCTTGCCCTTCTTTCTTAAAGCTCAATGTCATTTCATTGAAATCCAACAGTACATGACTGTATCTCTTCATCCAATCAACCCCTAGGACCATATCATTTCCCCCCATCTTCAAAATTATAAAATCATGCTCAAACTTGAACCCTTGCATCTTCCATTCCAACAAGTTGCTTCTGACTGTACTATAGAGTTTCTTCCCATTGGCAACCATAATAGCCAATGGTGGTGTTTGCAGCAGCTCTACTCCTTCTTCAGCCCATTTAAGAGTGATAAAACTGTGAGTGCTTCCACTATCCAGTAGGATACTGAGTGGTTTGCCTTTGATTAGACCTTGTATCCTTAAGGTGGTGTAACCAGAATTTTCATTTAAGGCATTGATTGAAATCTCTAATGCTCCATTTTCTTGTACTTCTTCTGCCTTCAAATCTGCATCCAATTCTTCCTCTCCTCTTTCTCCAGCCTCTTCTTCCTCCATAAGGTTGAGTTGTTTAATCTTACATTGATGTCCAGGTACAAATTTATCTCCACATTTAAAACAGAGATTGTTTGTTCTTCTAAACTCTATCAGGTTCTGTTTGTTGTTCTGCACACTATTGCTAGGTTTTTGGACTGGGTTACTTTAAAATGGCTTTGAGATGTTGCTTACATTGGAATAGGAGGCACTCTTCATTGTGTTTCTTTGCTTTCTGAGTTCCATTTCCAGGGAAAGCTCATACAGTTTGGCTTGTCTACTGGCATCAAATAAAGTTCTTGGTTGTAACACCTTAACCTTGTGGTTGAGCTCATCTTTCAATCCACTAATGAACATGGATACAAAATAACCTTCCTCTAGCATAGGGTTCTGTTGCAACACATAGGGTTTCAATTCTTCAAACTTCTCTTGATATTCCTCTACTGATCCCCTTTGCATTAGTTTACTGAACTCTTCTATTATGTCACTATAGGTTTTATCACAAAACCTATGGCAAAGGTCTGCTGCAAACTCATGCCAGGTTAATTTATGCTTCTGCATAATGTATCCATCGAACCATGCTTCAGCTTTACCATCTAGGTACATTGATGCTAACTTTACCTTTTGACTTTCAATAAAACCAAACAAGAGAAATATTTTTCACACTTCCTGACCCATCCCCTTGGGTCATTTCCCTCAAACACTTGTATATCTACTCTGTGTCTAGGAAAGGAAGTATTTTACTCCATTTTTTGCATGGTTCCTTCTTCATTCATCAAGGAACTTTCACCTCCCCATCCAGGTTTGTTGTTTAAGGGACTGAAAGGTGTTTTTTGCTCACTCATGAATTCTGGTTTGTTAAGAATCCCAAGTTCATCAGTTTTGAATGAGTATCTTTCTTTGTTGTCGAAGATAATTACCTGAACTTTTTGTTTTCCTTCTTTCTGGTTGGATGTATGATCGAGGCTTGCTTCCCTTGCTTGGCTGTCTGGGCTCATTTCTCCAGCTTTAGTGCTTACCACAGACATATCTTCTCCAGGAGAGTTTCAGTCCTCTCAAATCTAGATTTCAGGTTGTCCATTCTGTCTTTCAGTTCTTTACTTTTAGCTTCCCATCCTTGAGTAGCTGTTGGAAGAGAGACTCTTGTGCCCTCAGTCATGTTCAGGTTTTTTTTTTTGTTTTTCCAGCTTGGCTTTTGGATCAAATAAACCGAGCTCTGATTACCAAATTGTTATGGATTGAATCAAAAAGAAAGAAAGGATTTCAGAAACAGAGAGAATAGGTAGGAGAAAATAGTTGTATTTTCATTCATTCGATAAAAATTCAGTGTTTACAACGTTCTCCTATTTAGTTGGATTACACAGTACAATGACTAATTATTTTTGGACACATGTACAGGCCAGGACAGCTGGTCATAATCGTCTTGCCTCATCAGCTATTTCTGCTCCAATTCCTCACGTGTTCATGGGTCACATCCATTTGGTCTGCTTGCTGATCGAAAGGGCCCAACTGTTGTTTTAATTGCGACGCTGTCATTTTGCCCTTGAGTTGTTTTAATCACAACACTGTCGTTTTGCTCCCGTGTTTTCAAACATATTTTGCCGCTCGATCTCTTCTCAATTACAACTTCACTTTTCCCTCTTTTCATCTCTGATTCTCCTCCAATTGCCATAACAATCAGGAGTTATCCACGACCACGAGACGATCTCTATTCACTCCCCTCCCATAAATACCCCCTTGTGTTATATGGACATATAAAAAATCAGACATCTAACCTTTGAAAGAAAAAAAAAACACTTACATTTTGGAAGAAATAAAGAGATCAGGAAAAAAAACCTAAACGTAAATACAACCGAAAGAAACATTCTGGGATTTCGAAGGGCATATCATGAGAATACTTTTTTTTCTTACGAAGTTACCGATTATTCCTCCATTGCAGAACCCGCATGAACTCAATATCAAAACCCACTAAGCAGCGCCATATGAAAGTTACCATTTATATTACTAATTTATATAATATTTTTAATATTATATAGAATCATTATATTCTATATTCATTTGTATAATTTTATCATAAATTATCAAACTGCTCAATTTTTTTATAACAATATTTATTAAAAAATTAAATCTAAAAAATTAGAATCTAATGGCTTATTTGCAAATGATCATATTAATGGAAGTAATGGACTTTGATTTATATATTTAATTCATTTAATTTGAAATAAATTAATAAAATTTTAATTTAATTAAAATTTATATACTATTTGTAGAATAATGGAAACACGTGTATGGATATTTCCTCATGTATATTGGTAAAGGTGACTTAGGGGAAAACATCAACTTAATGCCCAAGTTCGTTTTCCATAAACTAGGGATAGGAGACGCCAGACCAACGACAGTAATGTTATAGTTAGCCGACAGAACATATGTACAACCGGAAGGAAAAATTGAGGACATCTTGGTAAAGGTGGATAGATTCATTTTCCATGCCGACTTCCTGGTACTAGACTGTGAAGTAGTAGAAAGGGCACCGATAATCCTATGGCGACCATTCCTAGCTACGGGCAGAACACCGATCGATGTTGAAAAAGGTGAACTTACAATGCGGGTCAACGATCATCAAGGAAAGTTGAATGTCTTCCAAACCATGAGACAGGCTGATGATCCGAAAGAATGCCAGCTAATGGAGGCCATCTCAGAGTTCAATTTCGAAGCCAACAGACTCTGCCTACAACACGACTGCTTGGGCAGCATCCTCGACAGCTGTCTCAGCAGCCATTTAGATAATTTCCCTGAAGATGAACAAAGCAGTGAGTGGACAGAACAACAACTGGAGGAGCAAGAAGAAACATACTGGATAACAAACAGGCCAGGTAAGTATTTCTAACCGTTGAATTATACAGAAAAAGGTGGCAAAATGTTCAAACCATCTATCGAACAACAACCTACTATTGAATTAAAAGCTTTACCTACACAACTTAAGTATGTTTATTTGGGAACAAATGACACACTGCTTGTAATAATTTCCTCCAAGTTGCAGTCTACACAGGAACAGAAACTGATAGCACTGCTGCGGCAACACAAGAAGGCAATAGGCTGGACCATTGCAGACATAAAAGGAATAAGCCCAGCAATTTGCATGCATAAAATCCAGCTCGAATAAGATCAAAAGCCAACTCTGGATGCCTAGAGGAGATTAAACAATGCCATGAGAGAAGGTGTCAAAAAGGAGATCATCAAATGGTTAGATGCTGGTATCATATATCCTATCTCTGACAGCGAATGGGTAAGCCCAGTACAATTTGTACCAAAGAAAGGTGGCATAACTGTGGTAAACAATGACAATAATGAGTTAATTCCAACTAGAACAATAACTGGTTGGAGAATATGCATGAATTACCGCAAGTTAAATAAAGCAACAAAAAAAGATCATTTCCCGTTACCTTTTATTGATCAAATGCTTGACCGCCTAGCTGACAAACCTTTATATTGTTTTTTGGATGGATATTCAGGTTATAAAAAAATTTCCATTGCACCGGAGGATCATGCCAAAACAACATTCACATGCCCATATAGCATTTATGCCTTCCGAAGAATGCCATTCCGATTATGCAACGCCCCTTCCACATTCCAGCGTTGCATGATGGCTAATTTTTTTCGACATGATAGAAGACTTCATGGAGATATTTATGGATGACTTCTCTGTCTTCGGCAACAGCTTTGACAGCTTCCTCGGAAACTTCGAGAAAGTACTCACTAGATGCGAGAAAACAGACCTGGTACTCAATTGAGAAAAATGCCACTTTATGGTCGATGAAGGCATAGTCCTGGGGTATAAAATCTCTGCACAGGAAATAGAAGTAGACAAAGCCAAGATCAAGGTGATCGCCAACTTGCCGCCGCCGACCGCTGTCAAGGGCATTCAGAGTTTCCTTGGACATGCAGGTTTTTATCGCCGATTCATTGAAATTTTTTCTAAAATTTCTAAGCCACTGTGTACCTTGCTGGAACAGGAAAAACCATTCAACTTTGATGATGCATGTCTGGAAGCATTCAAAACCTTAAAAGAAAATCTAGTGACAACACCTGTGGCAGTTCCCCCTGATTGGTGCCAACCCTTTGAACTAATGTGTGATGCTAGCGATACTGCCGTCGGCGCCACCTTAGGACAGTGCAGAGACAAAATTTTCCATGTCATCTACTACGCCAACAAAATATTGAATCTTGCCCAAACCAACTACACCACTACAGAGAAAGAATTATTGGCAGTAGTGTCACCTTCGATAAGTTCCGGCCCTATCTAATTCGAACAAAGGTGATAGTCCACACAGATCATTCTGCCTTGAGGTACCTGTTCGCAAAGAAGGATGCAAAACCTCGCCTGATCTGTTGGATTCTGCTACTGCAAGAGTTTGATCTGGAAATTCGAGACAGAATGGGCATAGAAAATCAAGTGGCGGACCATCTCTCTCGGCTTGAGAATGGACAAGAAATGACACCCACCAGCGAAATCCAGGATGCATTCCCTGATGAACAATTGTTACTAGCCTCCGCCCTGGAAGCTGAAGGCATCTCACTAGCTGCCCATGAAAAGGCCGCGACAGCAACAACGACAGCCACACCATGGTATGCAGACATCGTGAATTACTTGGTAACTGATGTTTTACCTTATTAACTTAACTTCCAAGGAAAGAAACGATTCCAACATGATGCTAAGCATTATTTTTGGGACGAGCCTTTCTTTTTTAAAAACTATGCAGATCAGGTCATTATACGGTGTGTCCCCGAGGATGAACAACAAGCTATACTATCACAGTACCACGCGGCACCATATGGAGTCCATTTTGGAGGGTAGCACACGACAGCAAAAGTACTCCAATCAGGTTTCTTCTGGCCAACATTGCATAAAGACGCCCAAACCTTCTACAAACAGTGCGACAGTTGCCAAAGAACATAAAACATATCAAGAAGGAACGAAATTCCCTTCCAAACCATCCAAGAGGTTGAATTAATCGATGTTTGGGGGATAGATTTTATGGGACCATTCCCATCTTCTTGTGGCAACATGTACATTCTCCTAGCAGTCGACTATGTCTCCAAGTGGGTAGAAGCCATTGCCACCCCTCACAATGATGCAAAGACCGTCCATAGATTCTTACGTAAGAACATATTCAAAAGGTTTGGGATTTCGAGAGCCATCATTAGTGACGAGGGTACCCATTTTGATAACAAGCTAATTGCCAAGGCATTCGAAAAAGTTGGTGACAAGCACAAGATTGCCGCGGCATACCATCCACAAACAAATGGGTATGCAGAAATATCAAACAGAGAGGTTAAAACCATCTTGGAAAAATTTGTCAATCCAAGCAGGAAAGATTGGTTGTTAAAATTAGACGATGCTCTTTGGGCGTACCGGACAGCCTACAAAACGCCACTCGGTATGTCCCCTTATCGACTAATATATAGCAAGGCCTGCCACCTCCCTGTCGAAATAGAACACAAGGCATATTGGCAGTCAAGGTAGTGAACATGGATTGGAAACAGGCTGGCGAAAAGAGATTACTCGATCTAACAGAAATGGAGGAATTCCGACGGGAGGCATACGAGAACGCCAAGTTGTACAAGGAAAAAGTCAAAAAATTGCACGACATCAAGATCCAACAAAGGCAATTCCTGCCCGGGCATCAAGTGTTGTTGTTCAACTCCCACCTCAAGTTGTTTCCTGGGAAGTTAAAATCCAGATGGTCAGGACCGTTCAAAGTAGTCCAAGCTTTCCCACATGGTGTCATGACAGTAAAACCAGTAAATGGAGGGACATAATTCAAAGTTAATGGGCAACGATTGAAGCACTATGCAGGAGATTCTGTCCCGAGAGAATAGGAAATATTCACTTTGGGGGATGCCCATCCCACCACGACATAATTTTATCTTTCCACATTTTTACCGCTTTATTTAATTAGGAGTAGATTTTTAGGACTAGATTTTATTTTTTTTCCTTTGCCATTTATTCTTGTCTTACAACTAATTATACAGATCCAAACCCTTAAGAATCGAGCCGTTGCGCACAGCAGAGGGCAACATTACTATGCCCACTGCCACAACCCGCAATTGACGGCATAGCAGATAACTCCTCCAAATCATCTACACCTTCTAACAACAACTAAGCCTAAGTCTCATTCCCTTTTCTTATATTTATTTTTCAGTTATTTTGTTTTCATTTTATTTTTCTGTTTTTATTTTGTGCATTGAGGGTAATGCCCGTCTTGAGTTTGGGGGGAGGGGTTAGCACACATTATTTTTGTTTAGGCATATTTTAGGGCATATTAGGTTGCATTATGTACTCGCCTTAGAAAATTAATTGAAAAGAAATTTTTTAGAACTTGTGCCTATGATAGGATAACCGTCTTTAATTTTTCGCACCAAGTTAAAATGAACTTAATTTTGAGGAAAAGCATGAAGTAAACTTGGGATTTTTCTATAGTTGCCAAAAATTTAAAACACTACTGTTACTTGCTGAATTTGTTTGAGTTTCTGATAAACATTGCTTGTTGAATTATTTGTAAAATTCTAACATGGTTGCAGAAAGCTGCCGCGACATGCAACAAACAGGAAAAACAAAAGCACTGTCAAGGCAGGAAAAAGTAAAATTTTATGTTGTCTATCCCTAGAGGTTCCCGAAACAGGCTCCAGGAAGAATCATGCGCAAGGACTCTTTGCTGCTACCAAAGTCTATGAATCTGAAAATCTTGAAGTGACTGACAAATTAGCATGAGTGAATGAAAGTCTTCACAAGATGACTCTACTCCATGGGTTCGAGGTTTTTTAGTTTGCTCATATCTTAATTTCAGAGCTAGAAGAGTAGTTGTGATAAGCTGAAGCCCTTATTGCCATGATTATTTAAATTATGCTTAATTATGTTGTCTCGGTAGCAACCTTATATATCGTGACAACATCTTTGTTTACTTAGAACATTCATCAGATTCAGCTTGTACACAGTTCTGCACACACTTCACTGGCATATTATAGTTTAATTCTAAGATAATTCATGATATTCCCCTCTCACTAATCTAATGACAGGTGCCACGGCCTTGAGGTGTTAAATCAAGTTTAAAACAAATTTTTTTCTTTCTTATTAGTTTAAAAGGGCAAGTATGTTTAGGTTGCATTGCTTGAGGACAAGCAATAGTTCGAGTTTGGAGGTGTGTAAAGTGTCCATAAGTTCTATATTTCATGCACATTTCATCTCATGTTATTGCTATTTTAAGTACATTTTAGGCATAATTAGGATCATGTATTGCATTTTACAGTATTCTTTGCTTTGCCATGCTTTTTATGGATTATCTGTTATTTGGTAAAGGTACTGTTTTAGTTTAGTTTTAGTTTCAGGTGCTAGAGGCTGATAGAAGAAAAGAGGAGCCGATGACATGATGCTGAGGCAGCACACTAAGAAGCTGTACTGATACAGTTCCAGACATAGACAATAGATGCCGAGTAGCTGCTGCTGCCATACCTGCCGCCCAAGACAACAAGTTGAGGAATTGGAGAACTAGAGTGCGATATGCAGAGCAAAAAATCCTGATCTTGACGATGCTGTCCACTCAATTTTCTGATGACTATAGCAGCGGGCAGAGCCGCCGAAGGAGGAATGCGAGATTACTTGCAGAGCAAGGGAACGTGAAGAAGTCCACATTCAACTCAAAGAAGTCAGAATTTAAGGTTGCATTTAATGCAAAAGTTACTTTGAAGACTTCTACTTCAAGAAGGACTAGACCTAGCTAATGCCTATATATACCCATTGTACTTTTACTTAAAAAAACGGAGGTTTTCTCTTAGGCATAGTTTATGTTTTCTTGCCGCCATTATGTTATAAAACTCTCTTTGAGTTTGGGTTATGTTGTAATTAGCATGAGAACGGTTGTTTAGGATTTTAAGTTTGTTTTTGCAATAAAGCTTCAAGGTTTGCTTATTCCATGTTCTTCATAGTTTTCAATTAAGGCGAAAGATTAGTTGATTACTATCCATTTGTTCGGGGTATCGAGAGAGTTAAACTCACGAAAGGAGTAAGTACGATCTTCACCTTAATCAAGTGTTGATCAATCCAGCCTAGACATAGGTTAGGGTTTAAGGCAGCTAAAAGAGAACGAACCAAACATTGATGTCTTTGCACGATTCATGCTGCGACTGGTATTATCTGCAGTGGGCATCAACAACATTATGACTTAGACATAAGCGATGTAACACCCCCTTCCCGGTCTAGGAGAAACCAAGTCAAAAGGGTGTTAATGGAAACTAAATAGTGATCATTCATTACATTTTTGAACAATCGGGGATTTAATCGGAACTTTAGACAACATGGGACCCTTTTTTTATTTATTTCATGGCAATGTAAAACCCAACACCAAAATATATTATACCGACAAAGCTTAATCAGTTGTAGGATACTCAATCTGATTTATAGAATTACTGATTAAAAATATAATTCCAAAGATGACTGGGGTCCATAATTGAATTTCCTATCCCCGTTTCGAAACATCATGAGCTGTATCAAAATGGGTATACTAATGCCATTCACACAGATCCAATCTACTAGCCCGTTTCGGAACAGGTTGACCTGTATCGAAATGGGTTGACTAATGTTTACTTCGACTTGACCGTTTCGATACTCGTTTTGGTACAGGGGTCGATAGTAGCAAAAGTGTTCCGAAACGACATCACTTCGTTTCGAAACGCCCTAACTCTCAGGCTTATCTTTGGGCAACCGTATCGAAACGCCATCATCCGTTTCGATACGGTGACCTGTAAAGACAGATTTTTAACTGGTTTTTGTAGTTTTTACCACACCAAACCATGTCCGATTAAGCCGAAACCTTATACCCAACTTACTCTTACCAATATTTACCAGTATACAAATTTTCATAATCATACCGATTCGTTTACTTCTTTTTTTTTACTATTACACCAAAAGCATGATTTAAGCTAGTTTAGTAAAAGTCTAATTAGACACACTTAAGCCTTTAGCCTATTACAAAATGGACAAGCCATTGCCATAACAAAAAGAGTATGATGACTAGATTAGCTACCTTGCCACTTCCCTAGGAGTTATATTATAAATACATTACTTGGTTTGGAGCAGTGACTTGTCTTGCAACCG